>OX451739.1:349245814-349463314 GCA_948472305.1 Vicia faba
TCTTAAGTATGGCTAAAGGGCAATAGGATTTGAAAGCTCTCATTCTGAAAGAGAAAGAGAAGAAGAAGAAGAAGAAGAAGAAGAAGAAAAAGGTCGTTCTTCTGAATATGGGAAAAAGGTTTGGGGATAGGTTGAAACAACAAGTTGATCTGACCTCTTCATCCAAGGAAGGGGAGAACCAAGAAGAAGAAAAGGGCCCCATTCCTAAAAACTCTGATGATGATACAGATTATGATAAGGAGCAATATCCTCCTGCCGAGGATAGGTACAAGCAGTTAGAAGACCGTCTGAGTTCTATGGAGATTCAGAAGATCCCTGGTTTGGATTTCGGAGAGATGGGTTGGTATATGGAGTGGTGATCCCTCATAAGTTCAAAGCTCAGGTTTTTTCCAAGTACGACGGAGTATCCTGTCCAAAAATCCATCTCCTCTTGTACGTCCAGAAAATTCAACCCCACACTGCTGATAGAAATTTGTGGGTACATTTCTTTCAAGATAGTCTGTCAGGGACTCATCTTAAATGGTTTTATCAATTAGAAGGAGCTAATGTCCAAAACTGGGAAGACCTGGCTGCTGCTTTCTACAGGCAGTACCAATATAACGCCGACCTTGCTCCCACTCGTACTCAACTTCAGGGTATGTCTATGGGTGCAAGTGAAGGTTTTAAGGACTATGCTCAAAAGTGGAGAGATTTAGCTGGAAGAGTCCAACCCCCTTTGTCTGATAGGGAGTTAGTTGACATGTTTCTAGGGATGTTATCTAGTCCATTTTTCAATCATCTGATTGGCAGTTCGTCATCTAGGTTTACTGAGTTGATTTTGACTGGAGAGAGAGTAGAAGCTGGTATCCTAAGTGGTAAGATACAGAAGGATACTTTATCAAGTTCAGTGAAGAAGCCTTTCACCGGTAAGAAAGAAGCTAGTGCAGTCTACGGCCCGAGGGGACAAAGTAGACCTAAACACCGTCAATCAGTAAATGCAGTAGTGATATTAAGACCCGTAGTTACTCCACAATGCAACAATCAACAGAGGGTGGAAAGACCACAGAGACAGTACACTCGGCTCAATATGACCTTGTTTCAAATTCTACCACAATTATTGAAGACCAATCTGGTAACTCTGAGGGAGACCCCGAAGAACCCCAACACCACTTCTCCTTAATATAACCTGAATACCCACTGCGCCTATCATTCCGAAAGTCCAGGTCATGATACAAACAACTGTTGGGCCTTGAAGAATAAGGTGCAAGATTTGATCGAAGCCAAATAGATTGAGTTTGACACTACGGAGAAGCCCAACGTCATAACTGCTCATATGCCCAAACATGGTCATGGAGTGAATGCTGTGGACGATGATTTATTTGTGACCTTCGTGGAAGTAATTTCTACTCCTTTAATGACAGTTAAGAAGAATCTATTGTTGGCCGGTTTATTTTCGGGTTGTGGCGAAGGTTGCCACATGTGTTCAATTCTTTCTGCTGGTTGCCACTTACTAAAATCAAGTGTTCAGTGTCTGATGGATAACAAAGAGATCCTGTTTGAAAAGACTATGATTCCGTTGGTTCCAATTGAAGATGTTACCATCATAACCATTTCCGCCAATCCTTCCAAGGTTTCCTCGAGAAAACCTGTTAGGATTACACCCGTCCCAAGAATTGCTCCGTTAATAATTACTGTCCCTGGTCCCATCCCGTACACTTCAGATAAGGCTGTCCCCTGGAACTACGGTGCCGATGTGTATTACCATGGAGTTAAACAAGACTTAAAAAGTGAGGAAGTTGATGCTGATGTCAGCAATATTGTCGGGGCTAGCAAGGTCACCAAAAGCGGAAGACTCTTTTCTCCCGAGATTTCCCCTTCGACTATTCACAAACCAGTTGTTATTCCATCCTCTAGTACATCAGCTACTATCCCAGTTTCTATTCCAGTATCACCCCTGTCGCCGAGCCATCTGGGACTCAGGGCAAAGAAATCACAGGTGAGCCTGCCCGGACGGAGGCGCCTAAGAAGATCATTGTAGAAACGTCTAAGCAGGAGATAGAGGAAATTTTGAAGATTATCAAGAAAAGCGACTACAACATAGTCGAGCAGCCGGGGCAGACCCCGTAAAAAATCTCCATGTTGTCCCTGTTATTGTGTTCTGAAGCCCATGCAAAGGATTTAATTGCTTTCCTCAAGACTGCGCATGTGCCGCAGGAAACTTCAGCCGATCAATTCAAAGGCTGTGTAGCTAGCTTGACTGCCGACAATGGGTTGGGTTTCTCAGATGCAGATATGACCGCTAAAGGAAGAAATCACAATGACGCTCTGCATGTCTCAATTGAGTGCAGGGGAACTACTATGGCCCATGTATTGGTGGATACCGGGTCCTCATTGAATGTTCTACCAAAGAAAGCATTAGATCGTCTGGACTGCAAATGTTTGATTCTGAAGCCAAGCAATATTGTGGTCAGGGCTTTCGACGGGTCAAAAAGGATGGTGCACGGGGAGGTGGACGTCCCTGTTAAAGTTGGCTCTCAGACTTTTGCATCCACTTTCTACGTGATGGATATCCAACCATCATATTCTTGCTTGCTGGGTCGTCCTTGGATTCATAAGGCTGGGGCAGTGACTTCCACGCTCCATCAAATGTTAAAATATCCGGTAAAAGGGAAGATTGTCACGGTACGAGGTGAAGAGGAGTATATGGTGAGTCATCTTAATTCCTTTTTCTACATGGAGATGGATGGGGAATTCATCGAAACCCCTTGTCAGAACTTTGAAGAGGTCCCCCAGACTTTAGCGTCAACTGAAGTTGCTATTGACAAACCTCCGATGAAGATGGCTTCCCTCAAGGATTCCAGGGCTGTAATTGAAAAAGGTGGGTGTGCAAATTGGGGTCAGCTCCCTGATTTCACACACAAAACTGACAAATTTGGTTTGGGCTTTACTACAGGGGCTCAAAGGGCTGTTAGGCGCACGCGGATTGGAAGACCTCCTCTACATATCAGCAATCAGGGAGTTAATGCGATTGAGGACAGTGAAGAAGATTCAGATATCGACAGCTGAATCTACCCTACAACCAATGGTGGTTTGAACAACTGGACGGAGAAAGACTTCATACTAGTTTCTTTTATTACACAGTAATTGACTTTTGTTTTGAGATTTGTAATAGACAGTTTAAAACTTTATGGCCCGGTGCCCTTCCCGAGGCACCTTGGCTTTGCTTGTGAGGGCTTATTATTTGTCATTTTCATATATCATCAATAAAGCATTGGACGTTTCTTGCATTACAAATTTTGCGCTCCTTGTTTTTATTTTTCTGTTTGCGCTCCTTGTTTTTCTTTTTCTGTCTCTCGCTTTATCAAAAACAACTATTCTCTTACACACACTCACATATCATAATGCAGATCCATATCCACTCTGGATCCCATTGATAACAACTCTCCTACGGCCAGTTATGACTTCGAAAATCCGATCAACCAAGCCGAGGACGAAGGTGAGGATGATTGTGAGGTGCCTGGGGAACTTTCTAGTCTATTACTACATGAAGAAAGGGCCATACAGCCCCATGAAGAGCCAGTTGAATCAGTGAATTTGGGTACAGAGGAAGATAGGAAAGAGGTCAAGATAGGTGCGAATCTGGAGCTTAGTGTCAAGCAACAGTTGATACAAATGCTACGCGACTACGTTGAGATCTTTGTCTGGTCCTACGAAATCATGTCTGGTTTGGATACTGATATTGTGGTTCACCGTTTGCCAACCAAAGAATAATGTCCTCCGGTAAAACAGAAAGTTCGCCGTATGCGCCCTGAGATGTCTGAGAAAATCAAAACTGAGGTCATGAAACAGTTCGACGCGGGATTTTTAGCTGTTACTTCTTATCCACAGTGGATCGCCAATGTTGTTCCGGTGCCTAAGAAGGATGGTAAGGTACAGATATGTGTGGACTATAGAGATCTGAACAGGGCAAGCCCCAAGGATGATTTTCCACTTCCTCACATCGATGTTCTGGTCAACAACACTGTGCAACATAAGATCTTCTCCTTTATGGATGGTTTTTCTGGTTACAATCAAATCAAGATGGCTCCCGAGGACATGGAGAAGACAACCTTCATTACACAGTGGGGCACCTTTTTCTACAAGGTAATGCCTTTCGGGTTGAAGAATGATGGGGCAACTTATCAGCGTGCCATGGTCGCTTTGTTCTACGACATGATTCACCATGAGATTGAGGTTTATATTGATGACATGACCGCAAGGTCCCAGACTGAGGAAGAGCACCTTGACCATCTCTAGAAACTGTTCGAAAGGTTGAAGATTTACAAGCTAAGGTTAAACCCGAACAAGTGCACCTTCGGGGTAAGGTCTAGTAAGCTACTAGGTTTTGTCGTCAGTGATAAGGGTATTCAAGTAGACCCTGCCAAGGTGAAAGCCATACAAGAGATGCCGGCTCCTTGCACAGAAAAGGAAGTCAGAGGCTTTTTGGGTTGTCTGAACTACATCGCCCGATTCATTTCACATCTGACTGCTACTTGTGAGCCAATCTTCAAGCTGTTGAGGAAAGATCAAGTGGTAAAATGGAATGATGAATATCAGACCGCTTTCAAAAGGATCAAGGATTACCTCCAAGAGCCACCAATTCTGATGCCTCCAATTGAAAGAAGACCTTTGATCTTATACTTAACGGTACTGGATAATTCAACGGGGTGCGTGATGGGGCAGCATGACGAGTATGGCCGAAAAGAGCATGCTATTTACTACCTAAGCAAAAAGTTTACCACTGTGAGACCCGATACTCATTGCTCGAGAAAACTTGTTGCACTTTGGCATGGGCTGCTCGCCGACTGAGACAGTATATGCTGACTCACACTACCCTATTGATATCAAAGATGGATCCAATTAAGTATATCTTCGAAAAACCTGCCTTGTCCGGAAGAATAGCAAGATGGCAGATGTTGTACCCCAAAATTTGCCCTCTTAATTCTCAAGGCCTTTCTTACAAGGATTTTCAAGGTTCAAGCCTGCACAAGTGCATTGGAATTTTCCAGTACCAAAATTAAAAGGAAAACTGTCAAAAAGGAAGAAAACAGATAAAAATATGATTTTGACAAAATTTGGAGAAATACAAGTGTACTTCGTTTCAGCTCCTTCGATTGGCCTTTTGGCCTCTTTCGACACAAGCTTGGTTTGCATCCTTCGATTGGCCTTTTGGCCTCTTTCGCCTGGGCACGTGACTTCTTGTTGCAGGTTTCGTTTGTGTCTTTTGCTGCCTGCATGCTTGCAATCGAAGGCCATGCCCTACTGGTCACATGTACCCCCTGCAAGGCAAGTCTTTGTTTGGGCACTCACTTTCTGTGTGCCTGGATGAAAACTTCAGTTGAGCAAGAGCCTCCTTCGAATGCAACTTGGATTACATCCTTTGTTCTGTGCAACAGCTTCCTTCGAGTTAACTTGTTTCGACCACAAGCTTCGACTGAGGCAAAGACTTCCTTCGATTCCAAGGCAAAAAGCTCCCTTTTGATGTCCTTCGTTCCAGGAGGAAAAAGATTCTCTTTTTCCCTCTTTCGATCACACATCCTGCCCTTGCACGCCTTTTCGTTTGGGGGAGTGACTTCTCCAGCGTTGCAAGCTTCAATTGAGCCTTCCATCCCAAGAGCATTAATTTGGCCCATTTGAAGGATTGTCTAGGGAAGTCATTCGAACGTCACTTGGATTGAAAAAAAGGAGATGGTTACTGAAAGTATGGTCGAAAGGTGAGTCTAGGGAGTCAAGACAAAAGGACGAGATGCCAAAGGACCAAGTCACATGCGCTGCCAGGCTCGGGCCTGATTCACTGGCCATAAAACTCCAAAATTGTTGCACAGCAGTCCTGCACTGACGCCCAATTCCTTGCACCAAAATGGCAATAAAGCACTGTCCCTCGAAGGCTGCAAAGAGCAGTTTACCCAATTTGTTCAAATAATTTTGTTTTCCCTCCAAAAGCTTCAGCCAACTCTGCCTATAAATAAGAGGCTTCAATACATGTTTGAGGGGGACCTTTTGGCCAGTCAAAGGAATCTGCAGAAAATTCTCAAACACAACAAAAACTCTCAAGTTCATCAAACACTTGAGAAATCAATACCCAGAATCTAAACACTTAGAATCTGAAACATCCATACACCTTGTTACCATTCGAATCCAGTAGGAAGAACCTCACACTTGTTCTTCTTTGTTGAATCCAGTATCAAGGACGTAACCCCTGGTTTCTCCCTCCGAATCCAGAAGCACTCAAGGATACCACTTAAAGGCCCATCATACGTTCCAGCCTGAAGCAAGGTAAGTTATTCTTACCTTTGAGCTTTTCGTTTCATGGCATAACATGTAAATAATATTCTTGTTCGTTCCAAGCATGTACATACTGCTGTTCCTTTCGTTTCCACCCTGTTAACATGTTTTTAAAAAAAGAGGCTAAACCCTTTCGTTTTGCTCTTTGTTTACCTGAGCTTGCTTTAAACTTTTAAACTGTTCATAAGATAAATATTAGCATGGCCTCAGGCCATGTTGCCATTTAATGCTTGAAATGAAAGAAACAGGAGACAGGAGTATGAAACGAAACCTTTGGTTTCCACACTGACTTCCAGGCCCAGCCAGAGACATGCTCACACTGACTTCACTGGCCCAATCGAAGAAGGCAACAAGGCAGAAAGGCCCCAGTCGAAGGATACCACTTGATGCTGCCTTCGCCCAGTCGAAGGATACAACTTGCTGCTGCCTTCGCCCAATTGAAGGACAGGACTTCGCTCCTGCCAAGGCCCAATCGAAAGACATGACTTTGTTGTTGCCAGCCCCAATCGAAGGAGGCCAACAGAAGGCCAATCAAAGGCTGCTACTGCCTGGGGCGAAAGACACTCTTTTTATATTTTTTTATCTTATTTTTTGCCTTTATATTTCTATGCACTTTAATATGGTTGTAGTAGTGTAGGATTTATTTTTTTGCACTTTTTATTATTTTTGTACAAATGCTAGTAATTAGGTGTGTATGATAAGATAAAACCAACAAGTAGACAACCTAAAAATCAAAGACAAATGCATGCAATAAAACACACTTTGCACACATGCACCCTTAGGGTAATCTCACTTGTTGCCTCGGAAAATAGTCATGTCCCTCGAGCATGGGCGTTTTAGCAAAGACCCTCGATAAAAGATCGTAGTCCCTCGATGACCCTCGATGTTGCCTTCAGTAAACGATCTAGTCCCTATAACGACATTGCTAAAACGTCCCATATGTTGCCTTCTATGACTATACAAACGTCCCAATGCCCGTCCTGTTCAAACATCCTAACACAAGGTTATTCACCAAATACAATGGTGAAACAACACTGTTAAAAGGGTTAAAAAACATAAGAAAGATCTTTGAGTAAAATAGGGTAGATAGCTCTTAATTACTTGATCAAACTTGCAAAACATCCTTGCCATTTTTCAAAACACACATCACAACACAACTTCCAAACAACTTTCAAAAACATTGAAACATCTTTTCAAAAAGACATACACCTTTGTATATACTCAAACAAGAGTCATTACAAAGGTTGCCTAGACAAGGCATCTTTTTCAAAACATTTTCAAAAACCACACACACAAAGCACCATTTCAAACAATTGAAAAGCAAAGGCAAGTGATCTAAAACATGTAACTAAGAGCCCATGGATAACCATGAATGAAAAGGGTGCTAGCACCTTCCCTTTTCATAATCTACCCCCCGAACCCACGAAAACATCTCAAAGGTCTTTCCTGTGCTTTTTGACCTTTCCTTAGGATAAATAAAAAGTCGGTGGCGACTCTTGCTAAACCGAACATTTGCAAACACAAACACAAATCCCAAGTCAGTTCTCCCACCGTATCACAGAACTGGCGACTCTGCTGGGGAAACTTCTAAAAGTGGGGTTACCTTATGGTTTTTAGATCCCCTTTACATGCTTGCTTTGATTGCTTTGATTGCTTTACTTTTTGGGTTACTTGTTTGGGTTTGTTGTAAATCCTACACCCGGATTTGAGGGCACCTTTTTTTAGGTAAGTAGCAATAAACTGTGAGGGATCTGTCCGGCGTAGATCGACACGGATGAAGCAGTAGCTACGTTGGTGTGACACCTTGGTATGTACCAATATCCCTTATGTTGAAACGAGGAGAATATGGGTTTTCTAAGGAGTCATTAAGAAACAACTGACTTTAGAACCTTAAATTGACCAACTTGGCCATAGAACAGTAGCAGTATGCTACACTCATTGAGACTAAACTCTCGCGATGGTTCCGGCCGCAAGAAAAGGTTGCTAAACTGGAATTATGACCGATTGAGGGTAGTCAGTGATATTGAGATCCTCTAGAACCCGGTTACTATTTCTAAGACAGGTTTGAGCCAACTAAACTCAAGAGGGTACTTACCTACAAACCCCATGCAAGCCTAAACCTAAGGACTTGTTTGCTTTGTGTGAATATGATTACCTGTATATACACTTGCTTACTTTTGCATACATGTACATAACATCATAACATCATACCATAGCATTTTCAATAACCATTTCAAGGATCTCGAGGGTCTTTTGATGCAGGGTCACGTTGAACCAGATGTCTACCAAGGGGCAAGAGGGTTATCCTCTAAACAAACACCGTCAAAAATCAAGTGCAACAACTTGAATCAGGGGCTATGACCCACTTGACATGGTGAGCTTGATTCTCGTGGAAATGACATCCACCGATACAAAGTTCTCCAATCAAAGATGTTGATTAAAGTTCAACTTCTAAAATTTTCTTGTGTTTACCCCGAGAGATCCTTGAAAAAATGCATCCATATATCATGCATCATATCATGACAGGTTTTTCCCATACAGGTCTCCTTATCTTCCTACTTTTTTTTTCAGTAAGATGGATATGGAACAAACGGTGAAAGATCTCTAGGCTCAAAATGCTCAACTCCGAGAAATGTTCTTGAACTTATACAAGGGGCAAGAAGAAGTGAAAGCTCTCCTCACTAGGGGCATGATCATGGGGAATCCCGAGGACAACAAAGATGACCAGTTGGAAAGGCTACAGACTGAGATAGCCATAATGAAGGGACAGTTGGTGAGCCAGATGGCTCTTATCCAAAATCTGGCACAAGGACAAGAGGAGCTGAGGGTTCTCATCAACAAGCTTCGTCAAGATGGATGTAACCAAATGGGGCAAACATCTAAGGTTGAGGATCAATTCATCACTCAACCTCCTTTGAACCAAGAAGACAAGGGAAAAGCTCCTCAACTTGCTTCAGGGTCACAAGCCCAACAACAACCTCACCAGCGTCAACGGGGTAATCAGTGTAAGGAGGTCGCGCCTAAAAGACAATTCACTAAGATCAACATGTCACTGACTCAAGTGCTACAACACATGTTGAAGGCAAAGCTGATTACATTAAAGGCTCCTCCCCGGAATCCCAATACTTCCGCTCCTACCTATCATCCTAATGAAAGGTGTGCATACCACTCTGACAGCCCAGGGCATGGCACAAACAACTATTGGGCTTTGAAGAACAAGGTCCAAGACATGATTGATGCCTCGAGTTTGACCCTCCGGAGACTCTAGCATAATCATTGCTCCTATGCCAAATCATTGAAAGCTTCTGTTCATTTTGAATTTTCAATTGTAATTTCTTTTGTTATTAAAACAATTATCTATTAATGTCAAACTTTGTTTCATTAATGCATTGGATATGTTTGTCTTGAATTCATCCTTTCATTTTCACTATGTTTAAACTATGCTTTTTACTCACTTTATGACATTCAACTCTTGCTAAAAGTTACATGCCTTTAGAGGGAGGATGACGAAACAATGCCATAATCTCATACAATATGCTTTTGGACAGACTTTGCTGACGATGTACAGGCATTTCTTTCAAATCCTAAACACTGGAGTTATAAGGAAGATAATCCCTAGTCAACCCCTTCGAGCCAAAGAAGTAGAAGTTTTCTATTTTAACACAAATTGAAACCTTTAATCAAAACCTAGGGCAGGGTAGTCTCTCAGTTAATTTAAATGCGCTTTAAGCCGCAAACTCTCAGTTCGTAATACCATGAATGACATCAAAAACATTCCTTTGGAACCAAAAGACAGTGATGGTTCCTTATCTCATAGGCAGTCATTATCTCTCAAAAAAAAGAAGGAAAAAGCCCATTAAGCCAAAAACTATAAAGGAGGCTTAAGAAATTTGGGGCATCCCACTGACTGTAATCTCGAAAACAGGAACAGTCAGGCAAAAGTTAGGGATAACAAATCAAAAGAACGAGGTCGCTACAAATCCTTAACAACATGAAAAATGTTGCAAAAATGACTGCCTTCCAACAAATTCAACTTGTGTGAACCATCACCAAAACGTCGTTCAAAATTCGAATAGAGTTCGACGCACAATTAACTGAGTTTAGGATTTAAGAACATCACGAAGAGCGGGTGGGTGCAAATATACTTTGAGCCTTTATCCTTTGTTTCTTAAACTGTGAACCAAGCCACGTTACAACCCTTCAAAAGTCCTAATTGAAGCATGGGTTAGTTCGAAAGCATATTGTTACAAAAGGTATCCTGACTCCTGTAAGGCTTAGCCCTAAATCTTGTGTTGAATTTGTCTTATAAAAGTTTTCTGCTAAAAATGCATTTTTCAAAACTTCGAGACAAGCATAAACTTTGCATCACTTGAATATCACTGTTTGCATTTGGCTATTTGTTTGACAGTGGAGAAATTCACACAACGAATATCCGATGAACGAAAGCCATCCCAGTGAACAAAATCACTTCGAGTAGGATGACACTTCCATTGGCGAATCTCCTATCAACAAGGGGGCATGACATGTCACTATCCAGCACACCTGGGGCAGTCCAGTCAAGATTCCAGGAAATCTCTCAAGAAGTACAGAGTAACCAGGGGCAAGTCTCCATCTCCCTCACTTGGGGTATTGAACGTCAACCCCGACAAAGGGTTACATACAATCAAACTTTTTGGCAATGCCACAAACATTCGCTACTAGGGGCAATGACAGTTCTCCCCAAAGTCCTTCTCATAGGATGATTCCCTAACAAGAGTATAATCTCTGACCCACTTTCCCCAGCTGGATCAACCTCAAGAATCCTCAAAGACTTTCCCCTAACGAAGTCATCACCTCTCAAGAAGACCGACAACAGGGTTTATTTCCCCAACAAACTACAGATTCCCCAGCTTGAGTTTGCCTATCCGACTACTACAAATCAAAGGACCACAACTCCTCTTCCCCGGTAGACTACTCTACAATTCCCAACAAGTTACTGTGAAACCTGGACCCGACCAGATATCAGTTCAACTTCGACTCCCCAGTAGAGCAACGAACGACTAAGACTCCTAAACTCTTTTCCCAAGCAGAAGTAAACATACTCCCCACAGAGTTTTCAACTTCCCCCAGCGGTGTTCATCATCAAAATCCCCAACTAAAACATCACATTTCCATACATCATGATACATGCATATACGCATCATACCATACAATCTAATTTATGTTGAGAGCATCATTTCTTGATCCATATCATGCATTGCATATGACTGACCTTTACCTTTCAGGAAAGATGCAGTTAAATTCTCAAGCATGTCAATAGAGACAAAATCAGTTAAATCGATTCCTAAAGATTTTTTCTGAGGCGAAACCTGTCAATAGAGACAACCAGTCAATAGAGACAACCCGTCAATAGAGACAACCCGTCAATGGAGACAGCCTGTCAATAGAGACAACCCGTCAATGGAGACAACCTGTCAATTGAGACAACCTGTCAATGGAGACAACCCGTCAATGGAGACAACCCGTCAATGGAAACAACCTGTCAATAGAGACAACCCGTCAATGGAGACAACCTGTCAATTGAGACGACCCGTCAATGGAGACAACCTGTTAATAGAGACAACCCGTCAACGAAGGCAAAACCACCTACCAACAATCTCCAAATGGCATCTGTAAGCCCATTCCCGACATCACAATACCTGTAGCAAGCCAGGAAAACTATCTTTCTTTCTCAGGTCAAAGATTAATACCTGAAACCAGCCAGGACAACTATCTACTCGACCAGCTCAAACAATTCAACAATCACTTTTGGATGGCATCTTTAAGCTCATCTCCATCAACTATCCATCATCTCTCCAAATGGCATCTTTAATCCCATTCCCTCTACCATCACATCACCGAGTGAAAATTTTTGGGCACTCTAGTGTTCAATTATCTTCCACCCTCGGATCATGAAAGGCTCGAAAGCCAATCTATATCCTCAGGTTTAAGAAAATTGAACAGGGGCAACTGTTGTACCCCAAAATTTGCCCTCTCAATTCTCAAGGCCTTTCTTACAAGGATTTTCAAGGTTCAAGCCTGCACAAGTGCATTGGAATTTTCCAGTACCAAAGTTAAAAGGAAAACTGTCAAAAAGGAAGAAAACAGATAAAAATATGATTTTGACAAAATTTGGAGAAATACAAGTGTACTTCGTTTCAGCTCCTTCGATTGGCCTTTTGGCCTCTTTAGACACAAACTTGGTTTGCATCCTTCGATTGGCCTTTTGGCCTCTTTCGCCTGGGCATGTGACTTCTTGTTGCAGGTTTCGTTTGTGTCTTTTCCTGCCTGCATGCTTGCAATCGAAGGCCATGACCTACTGGTCACATGTACCCCCTGCAAGGCAAGTCTTCGTTTGGGCACTCACTTTCTGTGTTCCTGGATGAAAACTTCAGTTGAGCAAGAGCCTCCTTCGAATGCAACTTGGATTACATCCTTCATTCTGTGCAACAGCTTCCTTCGAGTTAACTTGTTTCGACCACAAGCTTCGACTGAGGCAAAGACTTCCTTCGATTCCAAGGCAAAAAGCTCCCTTTTGATGTCCTTCGATCCAGGAGGAAAAAGCTTCTCTTTTGCCCTCTTTCGATCACACATCCTGCCCTTGCACGCCTTTTCGTTTGGGGGAGTGACTTCTCCAGTGTTGCAAGCTTCGATTGAGCCTTCCATCCCAAGAGCATTAATTTGGCCCATTCGAAGGATTGTCTAGGGAAGTCATTTGAACGTCACTTCGATTGAAAAAAAGGAGATGGTTACTGAAAGTCTGGTCGAAAGGTGAGTCTAGGGAGTCAAGACAAAAGGAAGAGAGGCCAAAGGACTAAGTCACATGCGCTGCCAGGCTCGGGCCTGATTCACTGGCCATAAAACTCCAAAACTGTTGTACAGCAGTCCTGCACTGACGCCCAATTCCTTGCACCAAAATGGCAATAAAGCACTGTCCCTCGAAGGTTACAAAGAGCAGTTTACCCAATTTGTTCAAATAATTTTGTTTTCCCTCCAAAAGCTTCAGCCAACTCTGCCTATAAATAAGAGGCTTCAATACATGTTTGAGGGGGACCTTTTGGCCAGTCGAAGGAATCTGCAGAAAATTCTCAAACACAACAAAAACTCTCAAGTTCATCAAACACTTGAGAAATCAATACCCAGAATCCAAACACTTAGAATCTGAAACATCCATACACCTTGTTACCATTCGAATCCAGTAGGAAGAACCTCACACTTGTTCTTCTTTGTTGAATCCAGTATCAAGGATGTAACCCCTGGTTTCTCCCTCCGAATCCAGAAGCATTCAAGGAGACCACTTAAAGGCCCAACACACGTTCCAGCCTAAAGCAAGGTAAGTTATTCTTACCTTTGAGCTTTTCGTTTCATGGCATAACATGTAAATAATATTCTTGTTCATTCCAAGCATGTACACACTGCTGTTCCTTTTGTTTCCTCCCTGTTAACATGTTTTAAAAAAAAGGCTAAACCCTTTCGTTTTGCTCTCTGTTTACCTGAGCTTGCTTTAAACTGTTAAACTGTTCATAAGATAAATATTAGCTTGGCCTCAGGCCATGTTGCCATTTAATGCTTGAAATGAAAGAAACAGGAGACAGGAGTATGAAACCAAACCTTTGGTTTCCACACTGACTTCCTGGCCCAGCCAGATACACGCTCACACTGACTTCACTGGCCCAATCGAAGAAGGCAACAAGGCAGAAAGGCCCCAGTCGAAGGATACCACTTGCTGCTGCCTTCGCCCAATCGAAGGATACAACTTGCTGCTGCCTTCGCCCAATCGAAGGACAGGACTTCGCCCCTGCCAAGGCCCAATCGAAAGACATGACTTTGTTGTTGCCAGCCCCAATTGAAGGAGGCCAACAGAAGGCCAATCGAAGGCTGCTACTGCCTGGGTCGAAATACACTCTTTTTATAGATTTTTTATCTTATTTTTTGCCTTTATATTTCTATGCACTTCAATATGGTTGTAATAGTGTAGGATTTAATTTTTTGCACTTTTTATTATTTTTGTACAAATGCTAGTAATTAGGTGTGTATGATAAGATAAAACCAACAAGTAGACAACCTAAAAATCAAAGACAAATGCATGCAATAAAACACACTTTGAACACATGCACCCTTAGGATAATCTCACTTGTTGCCTAGGAAAATAGTCATGTCCCTCGAGCATGGGCGTTTTAGCAAAGACCCTCGATAAAAGATCGTAGTCCCTCGATGACCCTCGATGTTGCCTTCAGTAAACGATCTAGTCCCTAAAATGACATTGCTAAAACGTCCCATATGTTGCCTTCTATGACTATACAAACGTCCCAATGCCCGTCCCGTTCAAACATCCTAACACAAGGTTGTTCACCAAATACAATGGTGAAACAACACTGTTAAAAGGGTTAAAAAACATAAGAAAGATCTTTGAGTAAAATAGGGTAGATAGTTCTTAGTTACTTGATCAAACTTGCAAAACATCCTTGCCATTTTCCAAAACACACATCACAACATAACTTCCAAACAACTTTCAAAAACATTGAAACATCTTTTCAAAAAGACATACACCTTTGTATATACTCAAACAAGAGCCATTACAAAGGTTGCCTAGACAAGGCATCTTTTTCAAAACATTTTCAAAATCCACACACACAAAGCACCATTTCAAACAATTGAAAAGCAAAGGCAAGTGATCTAAAACAAGTAACTAAGAGCCCATGGATAACCATGGATGAAAAGGGTGCTAGCACCTTCCCTTTTCATAATCTACCCCCCGAACCCACGAAAACATCTCAAAGGTCTTTCCTGTGCTTGTTGACCTTTCCTTAGGATAAATAAAAAGTCGGTGGCGACTCTTGCTAAACCGAACATTTGCAAACACAAACACAAATCCCAAGTCAGTTCTCCCACCGTATCACAACAGATGATCTTAACTGAGTATGACATCCAATACACAACCCAGAAAGCAATCAATGGGAGTGTATTGACGGATCATTTGGCACATCAGGCCGTGGACGACTACCAATCCATGAATTTCGAGTTCCCGGATGAGAACATCATGTTGGTGACCGACTGTGAAGAACCTGGACCGGATGAAGGACCTGAGGAAGGATCCCGATGGTCCATGTATTTTGATGGAGCATCAAACGCATTGGGTAATGGCATTGGCGCTGTGATTATTATTCCTGAGGGCCGTCATACTCCATTCACCGCCCGATTATGTTTTAACTGCACCAACAATATGGAGGAGTATGAAGCATGTATCCTGGGTCTTCGAGCTGCTATTGACCTGAGGATTAAGTTCTTGAGTGTATTCAGAGATTCCTCTCTAGTGATCAGTCAGATCAAAGGCGAGTGGGATTCGAAGCACCCAAATCGTATTCCTTATAAAGAATATGTACTGACATTGCTCCCGCACTTTGAGGAGATAACCTTTGAACACTTCCCCGGAGAGGAGAATCAGTTAGCGGACGCGCTAGCTACCATGTCTTATATGTTCAAGGTCAGGTGGGACAATGAAGCTCCCTAGATTACCATTGAGAGGTTGGACGAACCCGTACATTGCTGTGACATCGAGACTGAAGAGGTAGCAGATAAACCCTGGTCACGAGGTAAAGAGGTATCTTGAGACTCAAGAGTACCCCGAGGGTGCATCTGTTAATGATAAGAAGTTCTTGAGAAGGTTCGCTGCGAAGTTCTTCATCAGTAATGGTGTCCTCTATAAGCGTAACCATGATTCAACCTTACTGCGATGTGTGGACAAAAGCGAGGCAGAAAGGATCATGGCAGAGTTACATGAAGGTACCTTTGGAACCCATTCCAGTGGACATACCATGGCAAAGAAGATCCAGTGGGCTGGATATTATTGGTCTACTATGGAAGCCGATTGTTATCAACATTCTCGAACCTGTCATAAGTGCCAAGTCTATGCTGATAAGGTGCACATACCTCCAGTTCCTCTGAATTTTTTAACGGCTCCTTCGCCTTTTGCAATGTGGGGCATCGATATGATCGGCGAGATCAGACCTACTGCCTCCAACGGGCATCGTTTCATCCTGGTAGCTATTGATTATTTCACGAAGTGGGTTGAGGCAACTTCCTTTGCTACAGTAACCAAGAACTTCGTGGCGCGATTTATCCGACACAACTTGATCTATCGATATGGTGTACCAGAGAGAATCATCACGGAAAATTATACAAATCTCAACAACACGATGATCACAGAGCTCTGCAAACAGTTTAAGATACAACATCATAACTCTTCTCCTTACCGGCCGAAGATGAACGGGGATGTGGAAGCAGCTAACAAGAAAATCAAGAAGATTGTGCAGAAGATGACGGTGACATACAAAGACTGACATGAGATGTTACTATTCGCTCTTCATGGGTGCCGTACCTTAGCACGGACGTCGACAAGGGAAACACCCTACTCTCTAGTGTATGGCATGGAAGAAGTCTTACCCATTGAGGTCCAGATACCCTCTCTCCGGATTATGAAGGATGCGGGTTTGAGCGAAGATGATTTGATCCAGACCCGGCTTGATCACCTGAACTTAATCGATGAAAAGAGACTTACTGCTATTTGCCATGGTCAGACGTATCAAAAGAGAATGATCAAGGCTTTTAACAAGAAAGTCAGACGACAAGAATATCAAGTCGGGGATCTGGTGATCAAACACATCATACTGCCGCAAGGTGATCCCAGGGGAAAATGGACCCCCACATACGAAGGGCAATTTGTGTTTAAGAACATTTTCTCGGGAGGACCTATGATTCTAACCACCATGGATGGTGACGACCTTCCTCACCCCGTAAATGCAGACATAGTGAAAAAACACTACACGTAATCAAAGACCCGCTAGGTTGACTGGCCTAGGAAAAAATAAGGGCTTCCCGGAGAACCAAAAGGGTTCGGGCAAAAGTAAGAGATGAAAATGAAAAAAACTGTACACCCGGCAAGTCGAAAACCTGAAAAGGTGGCTTGGGAAAAAAAGGGTATCCCGGTGGACTGAAAACTAGAAAGGGTGGTCCAGGAAAAAATTAGGGATTAAAGCGTAACACTATGTCTCATTGGATCACCTCGCAGCCAGACTTCGGTATTGACTACCAAGTTCGGACGACGCTAATCAATCTAATCCACCTTCGACCAAGTAGTAAAGTGATGAGACACTCGAAGATATAAAGGCAATAACAGAGTTGGAACCAAGTGGGATTGTTTCACATAGCTGTTTTTTCTTCTTTTTTTACAAATTGTAATTTCTATCCTTCGGCCGAATTCTCTTACTAGGATGTCAGCCTCTCTGTACGAACTGCCTATTACAGGCCAACTTCAAAAATCAATACAATTCATTTTCATAAGAAATTTTAACTTATTTTTCTTTTATTTTGTTTTGTTTTGCAAGAACGTCTAATGATTCATTTTTGATATATGCATTTGAGAATAATTGTTGCTCATAAATATTTATATAAGAAACAAAAGACAATTACTCGTAATTCTAGGAACAGGGGAAAACGAGAAATGTCCAAACCTTACAGTTGCTCTACCTACCAGGTACAGGGATAGAGCCAGCTTGAGAATATAACTAAATGTACATACATTCCCCGCAGAGTAGGAAGTACCCAAAGGCAGTGGTGACAATTCTCCCCAAGCAGAGTTTATCTACCACCAACAATAGAAGTTCATCATCAGTGGAGTTTATTTCTTCCACGGGAAGAAATTCAATCCCCGACAGATTTCATCACCACCAGCAACGGTAATTCATCCCCAGCTGAGTTTATTTCTCCAAATTGGCAGATCGTCCAGTAGAACATCTTTCTGCCCCACAGAGTCTCTCCCGGCGGAATATTCTCAAGTAGAACGGACGCAAGTCTCCAGTTAATCATCTTCAGTCACTATCCCTAGCGAGAACGAGGAACTTAACTCCTAATAGTCTCCAACAGCAGTCCGAGATTTATTTTCCCCAGCTAGAGAACATCACAAGAACATTGCATATCCATATATCATGGCATGCACATATACATCATACAGCATAATCTCATTTATTTTGAGAACATCATTACTCGATACATGTCATGCATCATGATATTACATACGACTAACTCTTTACCTTTCAGGGAAATATACAAACTAATTCTCACAGGTTTCCTCTGGTTCAGTCAAATCGAATCTAAGATTTCTATTCGAGTTCAAGTTATGAAGCCCGGAAATTAACCAGATAGTATCTTGATCTCTCCAAATACTACGAAGCCTGGAATCGACCAGATAGTGGTATATCCAAAATTCAAAGCTATGAAGCCTGGAAATCGACCGAAAAATAACTGAATCCCCAGCAAGTTACTGTGAAGCCTGGAGTACAACCAGATAGCAGTACAAGACACCATGAAGCCTAGAATCGACCAAATAATGGTATATCTTAATACAAGTTGTGAAGCCTGGAAATCGACCGGAAAACAGCTTAACCCTCAGCAAGTTATTGTGAAGCCTGGAAATCGACCAGATAGCAATACAAGATACCATGAAGCCTGGACTCGACCAGATAATGGTATAAGACACCGTGAAGCCTGGATCACAACCAGATAGCGACAAAGGATACTGAAGCCTGGATCACGACCAGATAACAGTATAAGGTACTACGAAGCTTGGAATTCGACCAAATAGCAGCTTACATGGCCAATTACTAAGAAGCCTAAAAATCGACCGGATATTAGTATGCCTTATATTTAAGTTGAAGCTCGGATGCGACCGGATAACAACTTGATTCCTTCTGAAGCCTGGAGCACGACCAAATAAGAAGTTAGAAATTGCGAAGCCTGGAGAATGACCAGATAGAAAGTTTAATCTTATCCCCCAGTAAGTTGTTGTGAAGCCTGGAGCACGACCAGATAGCAGTCGGTCTTATTTTTCTCAGCAAATCAATGTGAAGCCTGGAGCACGACCAAATAGCAGTTCATTTTCACCTCCTCGACTAAGAGATGATTCCCCAGTAGAATAAAGGACAACTGAAGCTCATAAAATTCTTTTCCCCAGCGTAGTCCTCCTTGACAACAGGTATACGGACTCTCGCAAAGGAATCTCTTATGCGATCGATACTTCTTCTGATGGCATCTTTAAGCCTATCTTCCGACATTAACTTCCAAATGGAATCTATAATCCCATTCCCGATATCGCAAGACAAATGCCACTTCATGCGAGTGCAAATTTCTAGGCACTCTAGTGTTCAATCATCTTCCACCTTCGGATCACGAAAGGCAGGCAAGCCAATCTACATCCTCAGGTTTAAGAAGATTGAACAGGGGCAGCTGTTGTACCCCAAAAATACCCCCCCCCCCATATTTCTCAATACATTTCAAGTGAGCTCCTTAAATTGCTCAAGGAAGTCCAAGGGTTGACCAGACAAACTCTCTCCTAAGGCAATCTACCTTAAATTAGGGTTTCAGTTTGCATCAAGATGTTTGAGTCCAAAGGATCCCAAATGATCACCATTTTCCTAATATGTTCACAAGATCATTCATGTCATGTTTCAAGCCTTATAGAGGAAGTTTGCTCAGTCAATTGCTCAAAGGCCTGAAAATCGATTGTGCTAGGGCAAAAGTCAACTGTGGCCGACATACAGTCAAACTTCAAGATTTTTGGTCAACATCCTCATTTTTAAGTATTATTCATAATTTGATCAAGGGTTGAGCATGATTCCTCAAGGAGTGGTGTGTTACGGTGGGAGAGCTGACTTGAGGGTTTTGCGTTTTATCGCAAATATTGCGGTTTAGCAAGAGTCGCCACCGACTTTTCTTTTATCCAAAAGGAAAGGTGAAAAAGAACAGGAAAGACCTTTGAGATGTTTTCTTGAGTTTGGGGGGTAGATTATGAAAAGGGAAGGTATTATCACCCTTTCCATCCATGGTTTTCCATGGGCTCTTAGTTACTTGCTAGGTCACTTGCTTTTGTTGTTTAAAAATGTGTTTGGTGTGGTTTTGAAAGTATTTTGTAAAAGAAGCCATTCGTTTAGGAAATCTTTGTAATGATTCTCGTTCGTAAGAATGTATACAAAGATGTTTATCTTTTTTTGAAAATGTTTTCAATGTTTGTAAGTTGTTTTATGTGTGTGTATTTTCGAAAATAGCAAGGATAGTTGTTTGGAAATGGAGCAAGTAACTAGAAGCAATCTACCTACTCAAATATCTTTCTTGCACATTTTCTATTCCTTTGACATTGTTTTCTTACCATTGATTTAGTAAGAAACCCTATCTTTGGATGTAAACGGGACGGGCGCGGGTCATCGTATAACCATGATTAGCAATGTTGCAAAGTATCTTAGTATTTTCGAGGGACTAAGATCATTTTATAAGGCAACTTTGAATAGCGTCATCGAGGGACTATGATCTTTTGATTTTTTTTGTTTTACCAAGATACTTTGCATGCATATCATGGCTATTTTTGTATAAGGAAACCAAGTGGAGAAACCCTAAAGGTGTTTGTGTGCAAGTGTGTTTGATTGCATGCATGATTTTATCTTGAATTAGGATTTTCTATTTCATTGATTTTATCTTGCCATACATACTGTAATTGCTAGTATTTACATTTGAATGCGATAAAAATGCGGAAATGTAAAGTCCTACGCTATTACAATATTTAGGGGGTGGGGGTACACACTTATGAATGGGGAATCCAGCGAGAAAAATAAAGAAAAATAACAAGGGGAAGAAAAAAATAAAGAAGGAGGGGTTCAGCGTGCTGCTGAGAGGAAGTCAGAAGTTCTGACCCTGGCCTGCTGCAGGATATCAACCTGTTAGTGAAAATGTGTAGGTCAGAATTTCTGACCCTGGTACGCTGCAAAACAGAAACCTGTTAGTGAAAATGTATGGGGTCAGAAGTTCTGACCCTGCTGGGCACACAGTAATTTTCAGAAGTTCTGATATTATTGATGACAAAACAGGCCTCAGAAGTTCTAGCGCCAAATTTAGAACTTGGTCTCCCCCTGTGCTAGTCAGAACATCTGCAATTTAGTTATTTTTCCACAAAACAGAAGGCATGCCTAGGACAGTTTCAACAAGTGTCATAGCATTTCAGAAGTCAGAACCAAAAGTCAGAGGCAAGTTCTGTACTAATTCAGTCTCTACTTAAGCATACAGATGCGTGAAAATCTCAGAACATGCTAGAAGCATGATATCTACATTGTGTTTTGAGCATGCAGATCTGATGATGCTTAAGCAGTGTGGTGAGAGTCAGCAGGTGCTTACCTTGCTGTTGGAAGAAATTCTGTGAACTAGAGTTAGCCTTAACTCAGATGGTGTTCTGGACAGGTTCTTTGAATGGATGGATGGAGGGTATATATATGAGTCAGAAAACTATATGGGTGTTTCTTAGTCAAGAAATACTTTGAGAGCAAATGGGGTTTGAGAGCAGGAGATTCAAAGTTGTGTTTAAGACTTTTGAAACACTAGGAATTTTGGCAGAGTTTCAAGGTGTTTTCTTGCTAAAATTTTCTGTTTTTTCTTTTCTAGCAATTTTTCTGGGGTTGGACCGCCTCTTTTCAATGGACAATGGTGCTCTATTTATAGGCAAAGCTTTGTGGGTTTTTTAAACGTTAAGTGGTGCCAATACCATGCAATAGATGCTGACTTACTCTTGGAGAAAGTTCATAAGAAGTTGTGATGATTGACAGCTTTTAGCCTAGGTTGGGTTAGTAAGCGAGGATTAAGGAAAAGTGACACCCATGAGCGAAAAGTAGCGCATGAACCCATACCTAAATCTACACAAGAGCGTTGTTATGCTGCACGTGGAGAGACCCTTTGGACAAATGCTCAAAAGTGGTTGTGAGCATTAATGAGCATTAAATGGTGATGAGATTGGTCAAGACTAAGAAATCTTGTAATATGAGATTTGCATCATTACTTAACTCTGAGCCAGCAATTCCTACTTCAGCATACAATGCACTCAAATTCTGATCTTAGTATCCTGCTGCCTCAACAAATTCTGAGGGTTCTCCAGACTTTCCAGCATGTTCTTTTGATTTGTCTCTGAAAACTCTGGACTTAGAGATTCTGCTTCAGTGTAACACCCAATCTTCTGACCCCCCCCCCCCCCCCCCTTACCTTCTGATTCCAGCATGTTCTGAAGGAACTTTCAGGCTTCGTTGCTTTCTTTGCATTCCTCTAGCAAACTCTGATTGAACTTGCGCAACTGCTGAAAAAAGCCATGTTCTGATTAATGATTATGTGCTTAACCAGGTTTACAACTTCTGACTGAGTTGGCGTAGCTGCTGAAGAGCCACATTCTGACTAAATCTTATGTGCTGAGCCAAGTTTGCAATTTCTGACTGCTCTTGCCTGGAGGTTGGTTCAGAAGTTCTGACGTGTAATTTTTCTTAAATACTTTGGAAAAATTCTAAGTATATCGAATTTAACTTTTCCAAGGTAAAATTTGACTTTTGAGCTTCTTGATGAAACAGACTTCATGTTCCAACATGTCTTGATGAAATATGATTTTTGAGATTTGATTTTGATCCAAAAACCAAAGTTTGATTTTTTTAGCTTGAAAATGACCATTTTGCCCTTGTAAATGGCTTGCTTGGAAAGGAATGATAACTCAAGGCTTGGATTCGTTTAAGAGAAAAACTTGAGAATCCAGGGGACTTCCTAAAAAGTGAGAGGGCAAATTTTGGGGTACAACAGCTGCCCCTGTTCAATCTTCTTAGACATGAGGGGTTAGATTGGCGAGATTCACCATTTGTGACTCGAAGGTGGAGGATGCTTGGACACTAGATTGCCCAGAAATTTGCACTTGGCGGTGATAGGAGGAATGGGCTTAAAGATGCCATTTGGAGAGATAATAAAATCTTATTGGGGATGGGCTTGTAGATGCCATCCAAGAGTGCTTATTGAGATGTAATCTGTAAGTTGAACATCAGAATATCGTCTGTGTCTAGAGCGTATCTGTATTGTAGCTGAAAGTTGAATCTGAATGAGTACCAAAATGGCATCTGTATCTGGAGCATATCTGAACTGTATCAAAAGTTGAATCTGAATGAGTATTAAAATGGCTTCCGGGTTTAGAGCGTATCTGAACTATATCAGGAGGCATTTTTGAATGAGTATCAAAATGGCTTTTGGGTCTGGAGTGTATCTGAATTGTATCAGGAGTTGAAATCTGAATGAGTATCAGAATGGCTTCCGGGTCTGGAGCGTGTCTGAACTGTATCAGGAGGAATTTTTGAATGAGTATCAGAATGGCTTCTGGGTCTGGAGCGTATCTAAACTATATCATGAAGGTTGAATCTGAATGAGTATCAGGATGGCATCCGTGTCTGGAGCGTATCTGAACTGTATCAGAAGGTTGAATCTGAATGAGTATCAGGATGGCATCCGTGTCTGGAGCGTATCTGAACTGTATTAGAAGTTGCATATTGTTAATGGAAGTTGTTAATCTTATCCTGAAAAGGGTAAAATGTTAGTTGAAACATCAAGTTATGTTGCATGAAATATATGATGCAATGTATTGGCCTTATTGATGTTTATGATATATGGATGTAATGTATGTGTATGTGAGCTGATTTGCTATATTGTTAACTGCTCGGGGAACATAAATCCCTGACTGTTGTTTGAGGATATGTAAGTCTTCAGGTCTTGAAGTTGAAGTGTTGATGAATTTCTGTTGAGGAATAAACTCTTGTTGTAAGGGAAATGCCATGTATTGCTCGTAAGATCTGCTTGAGGAAACCTGAGAATCTTGACGACTTCTTCCGGGGATAACCAATGGGAGTCTTTGTTCCGTTGGGGAGTATTGAAAACTCTATGGGGAAAGAGTTTTGTTCCTGTTTGGGAAAAAGTTCAGGAGTTTCGGTCGTCTGTCGCTCTACCGGAGAGTTATCCTTGGTTGGGGAGAATCATAAGTCAGCTGTTATCCGGTTGGATTTCAGGCTTCAAAATAACTTGCTGGGGAATTTGGAGAAACTGGATGATTTCCACCGGGGATTAATAGTTTGAAGTTTTAGTTCCGTTGGGGATTCAAATGATGTACTATGGGGATTGCTTACGAAATAGCCTAAAGACGTTTTCCTATCCTTTCAACCTATCAATAATTATCTTTCCCATTTTTTTTATTTGTAAGCAGTAATTATGTTCAAATGCATATGTTTATCAATGAATCATTGGACATTTTTGCAAACAAAAACACAACCGTAAAGAAAAGACAAATAGTTTTTTGCACTTTCAAAGGGGTATCTTTGTATTTAACTTTGCATAAGTATTTTGTACAAAGGAGACAGACATCCTAGTAAGGGAATGGCGCCATAAAAGAAAGAAAAATTTACACAAAGAAAGATAGCTATGTGTAATAACCCCATGGGGTTTCCATTCTGCTATAGCATTCGTATCTCCGAATATATTGTCTATTTGTTGCTTCGTCCGAAGATGATTGAATTGATCAGAAACTTCGAGTTTGTCAGTGGAAGTCAAGAGGTTGTCCCCAAAGTGATCCGACGGGACATAGTCGTACGCTTTAATTCCCTAAATTTTGTCTGGACCGCCCTTTCCGGTTTTCAGTCCACCGGGAAACCCCTTTTTGCCCAAGTCGCCCTTTCAGGTTTTCAACTTGCCGGGTGTATAATTTTTTTATTTTATCCCTAATTTTTGCTCAAACTTTTTGGTTCGCCAGGATGCCCTTGTTTTGCCTAGGTGTGTCAACCTAGCGAGTCTCTTATACGTAGTATCTTTTGACTATGTCCGCATTCGCAGGGTGTGGCAGGTCGTCACCGTCCATGGTGGTTAATATCATTGCCCCACCTGAGAAGATGTTCTTGATTACAAATGGTCCTTCATAGGTAGGAGTCCATTTGCCCCTGGGATCACTTTGTGGGAAGATAATGCGTTTGATCACTAGATCTCCAACTTGATATACCTGGCGTCTGACTTTCTTGTTGAAAGCCTTGATCATCCGTTTTTGATACATCTGACCATGGCAAACAGCAGTAAGTCTCTTTTCATCAATTAAGTTTAGTTGATCAAGTCGAGTCTAGATCCAATCGTCCTCATTCAAACCTGCATCCTTCATAATTCTCAAAGAGGGGATCTGAACCTCAATAGGTAAGACAACCTCCATGCCATAAACCAAAGAATAAGGTGTCGCCCCAGTTGACGTGTGAGCCGTGGTACGGTACCCGTGGAGAGAAAATGGCAGCATCTCATGCCAGTCCTTGTAGGTGACTGTTATTTTCTGTATGATCTTTTTAATATTTTTATTTGGAGCTTCAACGGCACCATTCATCTTTGGCCAATAGGGGGATGAATTGTGATGCTGAATCTTGAACTGCTTGCACAAGGCGGTGATCATAGTATTGTTAAGGTTTGTACCATTATCAATGATGATCCTTTCTGGGATACCATACCGGGAAATAAGATTCTGCTTGATGAAGCGGGCAACAACATTCTTAGTTACGGATGCGAAGGAAGCTGCTTCGACCCATTTTGTAAAATAGTCAATGGCCACTAGAATGAAATGGTGTCCATTGGAGGTTGTAGGCTTCATCTCCCCAATCATATTGATTCCCCACATAGCAAAGGGCCAAGGAGCCGTCAAGACATTTAGAGGAATCAGAGGTACGTGCACCTTGCCCGCGTAAATTTGACACTTATGACAGGTCCGAGAGTGTTGATAGCAGTCTGCTTCCATGGCAGACCAATAATAGCCTGCCCGTAGGATTTTCTTCGCCATCGTATGCCCACTGGAGTGAGTGCCAAAGGTGCCTTTATGTAATTCAGCCATGATCTTTTCAGCCTCAATCTTATCCACACACCGGAGCAAAATGGAGTCATGATTGCGTTTGTATAGGATTCCATTACTCAGGAAGAACTTAGCAGAGAATCTCCTTAGGAACTTTTTATCATTGATTGAAGCTCCTTCTGGATATTCTTGAGCCTCGAGATACCTCTTGACTTCATGAAACCAAGGCTGGTCCACTATTTCTTCAGTATTAATCTCGTGACAAAGTGCTAGTTCATCCATTCGTTCGATGGAGATCTGAGGAGCCTCGTTATCCCAATTAAGTTTAAACATAGATGACATTGTGGCTAGAGCATCTGCTAGCTGATTTTCTTCTTGCGGGAAATGCTCGAAGGTAATCTGCTCAAAATGTGGTAGCAATGTCAAAACATGTTCTTTGTAAGGGATAAGGTTTGGGTGCTTAGTGTCCCATTCTCCTTTGATCTGACTGATGACCAAAGCTGAATCTCCGAATACATCTAAGGATTTGATTCCCAAATCTATGGCAGCCTTGAGACCAAAGATGCATGCTTTGTATTCTGCCATGTTGTTCGTACAGTTGAAGCAAAGTCTGGAAGTAAAGGGAGTATGACACCCTTTTGGAGATATGAGTACAGTGATGATACCATTACCAAGTGCATTGGATGCCCCATCAAAGAACAGGGTCCATCGGGATCCTTGTTCAGGTCCGTCATATGGTCTGATTTCTTCACAGTTGTCTAATGCCATGATGTCTTCATCTGGGAATTCAAATTTCATGGATTGATAATCTTCTACAGCTTGATGAGCAAGATGATCAGCTAGCACACCACCCTTTATAGCTTTCTGGGTAGTGTACTGTATGTCATATTCCGTTAGGATCATCTGCCATCTAGCTATCCTCCCAGATAGAGCAGGTTTTTCGAAGATGTACTTTATCAGATCCATCTTAGATATCAACAAAGTAGTATGAGTCAACATATACTGTCTTAACCGGCGAGCAGCCCATGCCAGAGCGCAACAAGTTTTCTCGAGCAGTGAATATCTGGTTTCACAGTTGGTAATCTTTTTGCTCAGGTAGTAAATAGCGTGCTCTTTTCGGACAGACTCGTCATGCTGCCCGAATACACACCCCATTGAGTTCTCTAAAACGGTTAGATACATGATCAGTGGTCTTCCTTCGACTGGTGGCATCAAAACAGGAGGCTCTTGTAAATATTCTTTGATTTTGTCGAAAGCAGTTTGGCATTCATCATTCCATTTGACTACTTGATCTTTCTTCAATAGTTTGAAGATTGGATCACAAGTAGCTGTTAGGTGAGAAATGAATCTGGTAATATAGTTCAGGCGTCCCAAGAATCCTCTGACTTCCTTCTCAGTACGAGGAGCAGGCATTTCTTGTATTGCTTTAACCTTGGCAGGATCAACCTCGATACCTTTGTTGCTGACAACAAAACCTAAGAGTTTACCGGACCGGACTTCGAATGTGCACTTGTTTGGATTTAACCTTAGTTTTTACTCCTTCAATCTCACAAACAACTTTTGCAAGTGATCAAGGTGCTCTTCTTCAGTTTGTGATCGGGCTATCATGTCATCTACATAGACCTCTATCTCATGATGTATCATATCATGAAATAAGGCTACCATGGCGCGTTGATAGGTTGCCCCAACATTCTTCAGTCCGAATAGCATCACTTTGTAGCAGAACGTGCCCCCACTGTGTGACAAATGTAGTTTTCTCCATGTCCTTAGGTGCCATTTTGATTTGGTTATAACCTGAGAATCCGTCCATGAAGGAAAATACTTTGTGCTGGGCTATATTATCGACCATGATATCGATGTGGGGAAGTGGAAAATCATCTTTAGGGCTGGCCCTATTCAAATATCTATAATCCACGAAAATTCGTACTTTTCCGTCCTTTTTAGGCACGGAAACAATGTTGGCAACCCATTGAGGATAGTAAGTGACAGCCAAGATTCCAGCATTGAATTATTTCATGACTTCCGCTTTGATCTTCTCTGACATGTCAGGTCTCATGCGGCAGACTTTTTGTTTTACTGGTGGATAATCTTCTCTTGTGGGCAGACGATGTACCATGATATCTGCATCAAGTCCTGGCATGTCTTCGTATGACCAGGAAAAGATCTCAACATAATCATGCAATAGCTGAATTAGACGTTCCTTGACACTCGGCTCTATATTGGCACCCACCTTGATTTCCTTTTTATCTTCCTCGGTACCCAAGTTGATTGTGTCCAACGGTTCCTCATGAGGCTGAATAGCCCTTTCCTCTTGTTGTAGTAGTCTGTCCAATTCCCCTGGTACTTCACAATCTTCCTCACCTTCGTATTCGGCTTGGTAGATTAGATATTTAGAGTCACTAAAGGCTATAGCAGTATCGTTATCCATGGGATCCGGAATGGAGGGGTACCTGCATTTGTGAGTGCGGGTGTGTGTAAGGGTATAGCCGTCTTTAAACAATAAAATGTAAAAGAAAGACAATGAGCACAAAAGGTTTGTATGTGAAAAAACGTCCATGATTCATTGAATGTCATATGAAGATGAAATAAAAACCCTTACAAATGGACCATTATGCCTCAGGTAAGACACAAGGTTTTTAATGTGCAAATTGTTTGTGAATATTACAAGTCCAACGGAAATGTAAAAGATAAATTACTGAGAGATGAAAGTTATTGGGACAAAGTCTCTGGATTCCCAATTGCGAAGTCCTTCGTTGACAATAGGAAATATCCAATCTTTCAAGCTGCCATCTTCTTCACCATCTTCCACTGCGCTGACCTCCTGGTTGCTAATCTTCAAAGGTGGCCCTCCAGCATGGGCACGACGCGCAAACTTCTGAGCATTTGAAGTAAACCCTAAACCAAACTTGTCAGATTTATACGGACTGTCTGGGAGCTTCCCCCAGACGGTGCATCCACCCTCCTCTACTACTGTCTTGGCGTCCTTTAGAGATGACATCCGAAGCGGAAGTCTTGTGATCTTAGGGATATGGGACACTGCCTTGGTTACTGCTACCTCTTGAGAGACTTCTTCGAAATGTTGAAAAGGGGTTTCAATGAACTCTCCATCCAACTCCACATACCGGAAAGAATTTAGGTGGCTAATCATGTACTTTTCCTCTTCGTGGACAGTGATAATCTTTCCATGGACCGTGTATTTCAGCATCTGGTGTAGTGTAGAGGTGACAACACCGGCATTATGGATCTAGGGTCGTCCCAACAAACAGGAGTAAGAGGGGCGGATGTCCATTACATAGAAGGTTGAGTTGAAAGTCTGAGTTCCCACTTTTATGGGGATGTCCACCTCCCCGTGGACCATCCTTTTAGAGCCATCAAACGCTCTCAGGACTATGCTACTGGGTTTCAACGTCATTCCTTCACAACCTAATCTGTCAAGAGCTTTCTTTGGTAAAACATTCAAAGATGAGACAGTGTCCACCAAGACATGGGCCAGAGTTGTTCCTATACACTCCACGGAGACATGTAAAGCCTCATTGTGCTTTCTCCCTTTTGGTGTCAAATCAGCATCAGAGAAGCCTAGGCTGTTATCAACTATCAAACTAGCCACACAATCTTGGAATTGGTCAGCAGATGTCTCTTGTGGCACATGGGCTATCTTCAGAAACTTCACGAGAGCTTTCGCATGTGCCTCAGAACACAGCAACAATGCTAACATGGAGATCTTGGAGGGAGTTTTCCCCAACTGTTCAACCACATCATAGTCACTCTTCTTTATTATTCTCAGGATCTCCTCCATTTCCTTCTTGGAGGTTTCGGGGATAGTCAGTGGTTAAGCCTTCGTCTGAACAGGCTCTTCTTGAATACTTTTTCCTCGAATTTCAGCAGTAGAAGTGTTGGTAGGGATAACAGTAGGGGTTGTGTCGTCTTTGTTAACAGGAGCACTTGCAGATAGGGGTGTTCAGATCCAAACTAGCCTAATAAAAAACCGCAAACCGAACCTAACCAAACCAAAAACCGCAAAAATCGCATTTGGTTCGGATGCGTTCAGACCAATTTTTGATAGAACCGTGCGGTTCGGTTCAGTTTGTGGTTTTCTTTTGTAAACCGATCCGAACCAAACTGCGATGTTTACAGACTTGTTTATTAATTACTGAATAGGCCCAATTCTTAACTCACCCAAATCCAATATACATGTTTGATGTTTCACCAGTTTGCTTGCTAGGGTACACCGCCACCGGTACAGGAAAGTGGAAACAAGCAAGCGAGTGAAGAACGGCGAACATCACGGTCACACCAGAACAAACACGCACAACACAGCACCACGTTGTTGAATGAAGAACGCCAAATAACACGCACACTCGCACAACAACAACACCTTGTTGATCGAAGAACAACGGACACAGATTGTAGTTAAATAACATCAGCAAACAGCGAAAAACAAATTGAATTCGAAGAACATTATCAAAATTTGAAAATCACTTAGGTAACGTTATTGTTCATCATGTTTAAGCTGTGTTCTATTTTCTCTTTTTGGTTACTGAAATCTGAAAATCAGTTTGGTTTGGTTACTGATCATAATGTTTATTCTGTTCATCATGTTCATCTTGTTTAAGCTGAAATTGTTGTTTTGCAAATATCACCAATTCATTATGAAAATCAGTAATGTAATGTAATATGTAATTTGTTCAAAATTTGTTCAAAATCAGTAATGTTCATGTTCATGTTCTACTTGCTGGCTCTTTGATCACTGATACTCATGTTGTTAAGGTATAAAATTTGTAACGTGATAGGATTTGACCAGAATGAATAAATCAGACATGATAGGATTTGTTAATGTGCCATTCAACTCAAACCTCAAGATGTACACATTGCAGTTCTCAACTGCTGCTCTTAACAGTTAACATTGAGAAATCATCTCACATATTAGTGTATCCTTTAGGAATTAGCAAGTATTATAATTACCTCTAAATTTCTTTCTCGCCTTTATTGGAACCGTAAACCGCCATACTAACTCCGACCATGTGAGTCATATTCTTCTCTTATAAATCTATTGTTATTGTGCCATGATGTTGTTGAATCTTATTGTTGTTTCTATGCTTGTTGTTTGCTTCTCAAACTTGTTGATGTTAATCCATAGTTTAGAAACAAGATTTTGTTGTTTGTTATCGTTATAAATATAGGAACCGAGAGAAGGATATTTGTTAATGATATTCGGAAGATAAACATAATGAGATAGTGGGAATGTTGAAGTTGTTGTTCTTAAAACGGAAGAAATATAAGAACTGAAGCAAAGAAAAATTGATGAGAAACGAGAAAGAAGCGTGGAGCAGAGTTAATGAGGTTAAAGTGAGAAACAGAGGAAGTCTAGCATGAAAACAAAACATTTGAGTGGCTGGGAGTTTTAACATCCATTTTGTTTATTTGTTTTATTTGAGTAAATATAGTAACTTAAGCCCAATCTATTCAACTAGTAACACCACCATTTCCTTATTTTATTTTCAACAAATTGAATAAATCATGTCTTTGGCCTACTGAATTTATTTAGTATCCTAAACCCATAAATCTGAAATGTTGCTCGCAAGGAAGTCACAAGGAAGTCAAACATCAAAACAAATATGTTAGCTAACTTTGCAATACTCATAAAGGTTTATGTTTTATTTGTTGGTGTAAGCCCTAGAGGCCAATACTTTTGGTACTTGTATCGAATTATTTATTAATAATAAAAGGCATTTCTTTATTATGTTTGCTTTCCAAAATAATAAAGTCCCTAGAATGGTTTATTGGTTTAATGAAATGTTAAGTGTGACTTAATCATGAGATCCCATTAAACATAAGACACTATTCTTAAAGTATCCGTAGTCAAGCTTTAATGTGAAGTGGGATAACATTAAAGCATTAAGATTATTATGAAGATAGATTGATGATCACATCTCATGGATCATAGATAAGGAGTTATCAAGTCTTGACATAGGTATGAATATTAGGAGTAATATTTATACTGGATTGACCCACTATGAGAATACTACATAGAATGTTATGCAAAGTGTCATAAGTTATTCTCATGATGATAATGGTGTATACCACCCTTCGACCTGAAACCACTATGGACCCTAGATGTAGAGTCAAGTACTTTATTGCTGATCAAACGTCATCCGTAACTGGATGACTATAAAGACGGTTGATGGGTACTTCACAAAGCATGCTAAGGGACATGAGTGACCTAGATGGAATTTGCTCATCCTGCATAACAGGATAAATGTCTAAGGGCCCAATATTGAACTGGACAAGGGTGACACAGTGTATGCCTTGTGTTCAATATAGACATGAGGGCAAAAGGGTAATTGTACAACACAAATATTATCACGGAAAAGGTTTGGTCAGATCACATGAAATTTTCGTGACTTGGGTAACAGTGATGTGTTGCTAGATACCGCTCACTGTTTATTATATTAAATGTGTGATTTAATATAATTACCAACGTCGCGAAAACCTACAGGGTCACACACATAAGGACAGGTTGATGAGAGATAGAATAAATAAGGAACACCGTAAGGTACGGTGCACTTAAGTGTAATACGGAAAGTGGTAAGGTACCACGTGGATAAGTGATATATGGTACATCATAAGGTATGATGTCCATAAGCTTAACTGGGCTTTTATCTTATAGCCTTAATTAGGCTTTTAGCTTGTAGCCCACACGAGTGATTCTATAAATAGATCCCTTGTGATGAAGCAATTTCACTTGATGCAATTTCGTTTTTGATTCTCTCTCTCACTCAAGGTTTCCGTTCGTGATCAGCTAGCACTATGACCGGAAGCGATCTGTTCGTGTGGACTGAGTAGAGGCGTTGTTCTTCATCAACGCTCGTGATCACGACATCAAAGGTCTGAATCGCCACAAGAGGTAAATATTTCTATCACTGACCATGCTCATTCGTAAGGATCGCTAAAGGAAAATTTTGAATTCCGCTGCGCTTTTGATCGCAATTTTCCTTCATTATTTTCATTTCCTTTTCTCTAATATATTGTCTCCTCTATTTCTTAGATATGACTATTGATAAAGAAGTCAATTATGTTGTTGGCTAACTCTGCGTAGTGTGATCAATCGTCGAAATTTAATTTGCCTTTTTTAATTAACAAAATTTAAACTAATAATAAAAGTTTGTTTATTATTATTGTCTTGTGGTGATCAGTTATGGCCTTAGTTTTTTTTCCTTTATTTTGTTTTGGGATTGTAAAATACGGCCTGCGTGTCGTGCCTCTCTCTAAAATTCTTGATGTAACTTCTTTTCTCATCTCACTCCCTCGTATGTAAAACGAGTTTCTTTTATGTAATGTATTGTTATGAAGAAAGAGAAGAATACAATATCAAAGGAGGATAACCTTGGAGATCTTGCTTGGAGAAGTTTAGATCGTTATTAGGTTAGCTTAGGTTCTCTCATTGGCTTGGGAGAACAATTGCGCTAGGGGCTATAACTGTATCCTTTTATGTATATTGATGCATGTGTTTGTATGTTGATGCATGAGAGAGACGAATTGTATGTTAAGCCGGTGAGATCAAACTAATAACAAAATCCCTCAAGTTAAATATTAAGTTCATGCTTTCCAAGTTTTAGCACTCATCAAGACTAGTATCGAACAATGTAGGTTTCGCCTATGCGAGGTGCATGTTCTATATTAGTAAGGTGCGATGGGATAATTGTAATATCCAACTGCTAAAACAATGGGTCAAACTTAACTAAACACATTATAATAAGATTATACATGTTTAGAAGCAAGAGTTGGGAATGATTCATATGATGAATTATAATAAGGAGTTATTCACCCAACTGAAAATATTCGAGAGTTGTATGAGATACAATTGGAAGGAGTTCCTACCTAAATAACCTAGTTTTGTGTAATCAGCCTAACGCTGACTTAGAACGAAGTGAAATGTGGATCTCGACCCACTAGAAAGTCTTCCAACGGGATTTTCCGAATCAAATGATGAGGGTCATTTGGTTTGATTAAAATAGTGGGAGCATATTTGATTAAAGGCCTAATTAAATATGTTGTTTTAATGATACTTATATTTTCATTTTTTTGTAGATTACCATGACAACAAACAACCATATTTTGCGAGCAATCCTAGATAAGGAAAAATTGTCTGGAACAAATTTCCTGGATTGGCACCGAAATCTGAGGATTGTCCTCAAGCACGATAAGAAGTTGTATGTCTTGGAGACACCTGTTCCTGAAGAGGAACCGCCTAGTTCGGCACCTAAGGAAGAAAGAGAAGCTTATAAGAAGCATTTTAATGATGCTAACGAATCCGCTTGTCTCATGCTAGCTACTATGAACTCGGAGTTGCAAAAGCAACACGAGAACATGTCAGCGTTCGATATGATCGGACATCTGAAAATGCTCTATCAAGAGCAGACAAGAAATGAGAGGTTTTAGGTTTCAAAGGCCCTTTTTAACAGCAAGTTATCTGAGGGAAACCCTGTAGGTCCCCATGTACTCAAAATGATTGGGTATGTGGAGAACCTTGAAAGGTTAGGGTTTCCTCTTGGAAAGGAACTTACAACTGATTTTATCTTGCAATCGTTGCCAGATAGCTTTAATCAGTTTGTCATGAATTTCAACATGAATGACATGGATAAGAGTCTTCCAGAATTGCTAAGCATGTTGAAAACTGCTGAGCAGAATATGAAGACAAAAGGGAAGTCCATTCTGATGGTCAATAATGGAAAGAAGCTGAACAAGAGGCCTACCAAGCAGGTTGGTAAAAGGAAAGGCAAGGAATTTGCCAAGCCTAAACCTACTGTTCCTGCTTTGAAGCCTAGTGGAGGCATAGCAAAGGAGGGAACTTGCTTCCATTGCGGTAAGACCGGACATTGGAAGAGAAACTGCCCAAAGTACCTGGAAGATATGAAAAATGGAGTAGGGACTTCAAATTCAGGTATTTTTGTTATTGAAATTAATTTATCTACTTCTGCATCATGGGTATTAGATACTGGATGTGGTTCTCACATTTGTACTAATGTGCAGGGGCTTAAAAGGAGTAGAGATTTGGCAAAAGGTGAAGTTGACCTATGAGTTGGAAATGGAGCAAAGGTTGCTGCTTTAGCCGTAGGAACTTATGTTTTGACTTTACCTAGTGGTTTAATAATTCAGTTAGAGAACTGTTATTATGTACCTGCAATTAGTAGGAATATTATTTCCGTTTCTTGTTTGGACAAGTTTGGTTTTTCATTTATAATAAAGAACAATTGTTGCTCTATTTATTTGAATGATATATTCTATGCTTCTGCACAAATGAACAATGGACTATATGTCCTTGATCTTGAAATGCCAATTTATAACATTAATACTAAACGGATTAAACCTAATGAGTTAAATCCAAGCTACCTTTGGCACTGTCGCTTAGGCCACATAAATGAGAAACGCATTTCCAAACTCCATAAAGATGGACTCTTGGACTCTTTTGATTATGAATCATATGAGACATGCATATCTTGTTTAATTGGAAAGATGACAAAGTCCCCATTCACAGGAAAAGGTGAAAGGACTAATGATCTTTTGGCCCTCATACATATTGATGTATGTGGACCACTGAACATACCAGCCAGAGGAGGTTTTCAATACATCATCACATTTACTGATGATTTCAATAGATATGGTTATGTGTATTTAATGAAACACAAATCTGAAACCTTTGAAAAATTCAAGGAATTCAAGAATGAAGTACAAAACCAACTAGGTAAGAATATTAAAGTTCTTCGATCAGATCGAGGCGGTGAATATTTAAGCCTAGAGTTTGATGACCATCTAAAGGAATGTGGGATTTTATCCCAACTTACTCCTCCCGGAACACCACAATGGAATGGTGTATCTGAGAGAAGAAATCGAACCTTGTTAGACATGGTCCGATCCATGATGAGTCACGCCGATCTTCCGAACTCCTTTTGGGGACATGCACTATTGACTGCAGCTTACACACTTAACCGAGTTCCATCCAAAAAGGTTGAGAAGACACCATATGAGATATGGAGTGGTAAGAAACCACATATGTCTTACATGAAGATTTGGGGTTGCGAAGTTTATGTGAAACGACAAATTTCAACTAAGCTTGAGCCCAAATCTGACAAATGCTTATTTGTGGGGTATCCTAAAGAAACAAGAGGGTATTACTTCTACAATCCTTCTGAGGGTAAAGTGTTTGTCGCTCAAACTGGAGTTTTTCTGGAAAAGGATTTTATTTCCAAAAGAATCAGTGGGAGGAAAATAGAGCTTGAAGAAATTCAAGAACCACAAAGCATTGATACACCTATGGAGGAATTAGAGCAGGAAACACAAGTAGTTGTGGAAGAGCAACCTGCTCAAGTAGAACAAGACCAGCGTAGGTCAAGCAGGATACGTCAACAACCTGAGAGATATGGATATCTCATAAGTGATCAGGGTGATGTATTACTCATGGATCAAGATGAGCCTGTGACCTACCAAGAGGCCATAACTGGTCCTGAGTCCGAGAAGTGGCTAGAAGCCATGAAATCTGAAATGGATTCCATGTACACAAACCAGGTTTGGACCTTGGTAGAGCCTCCTATAGGAGTTAACCCTATAGGATGCAAATGGGTCTTCAAAAAGAAGACTGACATGGATGGTAAGGTACATACCTATAAGGCAAGACTGGTTGCAAAAGGCTATAAACAAATTCATGGGGTTGACTATGATGAAACCTTTTCACCAGTTGCAATGCTTAAATCTGTTCGGATTTTACTTGCTATCGCTGCATATCATGATTATGAAATATGGCAGATGGATGTCAAAACTGCTTTCCTTAATGGGAATCTTCTTGAGGATGTGTACATGACACAACCTGAAGGATTTGACATACCAGAGGAAGCCCAAAAGATATGTAAGTTACAGCGATCAATTTATGGATTGAAGCAAGCTTGGAATCTTCGTTTTGATGAAATAGTAAAACAATATGGATTCATCAAGAATGAAGATGAGCCTTGTGTCTACAAGAAGGTTAGTGGGATCATGATCGTATTCCTGGTATTATATGTAGATGACATATTACTCATTGGAAACGATGTCCCTACCTTGCAACAAGTGAAGACTTGGTTAGGGAAATTCTTTTCAATGAAGGACCTAGGTGAAGCAGCCTATATATTAGGAATCAGGATCTATAGAGATAGGTCACAAAAACTGCTTGGCCTAAGTCAGAGTACATACATAGAAAAAGTGTTGAGACGCTTTAATATGCATGATTCCAAGAAAGGATTCATACCTATGCAACATGGCATGTGTCTGTCAAAAACACAATCCCCTTCAAGTAAGGAAGAAAGGGATCGCATGGATAAGATTCCATATGCATCTGCAATAGGATCTATCATGTATGCCATGCTATGTACTCGACCAGATGTCTCATATTCTTTAAGTGCAACGAGTAGGTACCAGTCTAATCCCGGTGATGCTCATTGGGTAGCTGTCAAGAATATCCTTAAGTACTTGAGAAGGACTAAGGATTCATTCTTGATATATGGAGGTCAGGAAGAGCTTGCTGTAATTGGATACACCGATGCTAGCTGCCATACAGATAAGGATGACTTTAGATCGCAATCTGGTTATGTGTTTTGTTTAAATGGTGGCGCTGTGAGCTGGAAAATTTCAAAGCAAGATACAGTTGCTGATTCTACAACCGAGGCTGAGTATATTGCTGCCTCAACTGCAGCAAAGGAAGTTGTTTGGATCAAGAAGTTCATTAGTGAACTTGGCATAGTCCATAGCATTGTGGATCCCATTGATCTCTATTGTGATAACAATGGTGCTATCACACAAGCTAAGGAGCCTAAATCTCACCAACGATCCAAACACATACTTAGGCGTTATCATCTCATTCAAGAGATAATCGATCGGGGAGATGTGAAAATATGCAGAGTACCTACACTTGACAATGTTGCTGACCCATTAACAAAGCCTCTTGCGCAGCTGAAGCATGATGGACATACTAGATCTATGGGTATTAGGGGTATGCCTGATTGGCTCTAGTGCTAGTGGGAGATTATTAGTGTAAGCCCTAGAGGCCAATACTTTTGGTACTTGTATCGAATTATTTATTAATAATAAAAGGCATTTCTTTATTATGTTTACTTTCCAAAATAATAAAGTCCCTAGAATGGTTTATTGGTTTAATGAAATGTTAAGTGTGACTTAATCATGAGATCCCATTAAACATAAGACACTATTCTTAAAGTATCCGTAGTCAAGCTTTAATGTGAAGTGGGATAACATTAAAGCATTAAGATTATTATGAAGATAGATTGATGATCACATCTCATGGATCATAGATAAGGAGTTATCAAGTCTTGACATAGGTATGAATATTAGGAGTAATATTTATACTAGATTGACCCGCTATGAGAATACTACATAGAATGTTATGCAAAGTGTCATAAGTTATTCTCATGATGATAATGGTGTATACCACCCTTCGACCTGAAACCACTATGGACCCTAGATGTAGAGTCAAGTACTTTATTGCTGATCAAACGTCATCCGTAACTGGATGACTATAAAGACGATTGATGGGTACTTCACAAAGCATGCTAAGGGACATGAGTGACCTAGATGGAATTTGCTCATCCTGCATAACAGGATAAATGTCTAAGGGCCCAATATTGAACTGGACAAGGGTGACACAGTGTATGCCTTGTGTTCAATATAGACATGAGGGCAAAAGGGTAATTGTACAACACAAATATTATCACGGAAAAGGTTTGGTCAGATCACATGACATTTTCGTGACTCGGGTAACAGTGATGTGTTGCTAGATACCGCTCACTGTTTATTATATTAAATGTGTGATTTAATATAATTGCCAACGTCGCGAAAATCTACAAGGTCACACACATAAGGACAGGTTGATGAGAGATAGAATAAATAAGGAACACCGTAAGGTACGATGCACTTAAGTGTAATACGGATAGTGGTAAGGTACCACGTGGATAAGTGATATATGGTACATCATAAGGTATGATGTCCATAAGCTTAATTGGGCTTTTAGCTTATAGCCTTAATTGGGCTTTTAGCTTGTAGCCCACACGAGTGATTCTATAAATAGATCCCTTGTGATGAAGCAATTTCACTTGATGCAATTTCGTTTTTGATTCTCTCTCTCACTCAAGGTTTCCGTTCGTGATCAGCTAGCACTGTGACCGGAAGCGATCTGTTCGTGTGGACTGAGTAGAGGCTTTGTTCTTCATCAACGCTCGTGATCACGACATCAAAGGTCTGAATTTCCACAAGAGGTAAATATTTCTATCACTGACCATGCTCATTCGTAAGGATCGCTAAAGGAAAATTTTGAATTCTGCTGCGCTTTTGATCGCAATTTTCCTTCATTATTTTCATTTCCTTTTCTCTAATATATTGTCTCCTCTATTTATTAGATATGACTATTGATAAAGAAGTCAATTATGTTGTTGGCTCTGATGCTTCCTTTTCCATGGCCGAAAATCAGGTAAAATAATGATAAATGAGTGTATTTGATAAATGTTAAGTTCGTGATTGGAATTTATTTAATGGCTATAATAAAGTAGTTATATTTACAGTGTATGTGTTATGTATTTTCAGTCTCAAAATTGTCCACCGACGCCTACAACAAACCAACCACAAACTATTGATTTGGACAAAAAAGAAGGCGATAATGTTCAACACAAAAAGAAAAGGAAAGTTGGAGAAGCGGATGAGTCTAAAGATGATGATTCTAATGCTGGAGATTCAGGTAAACAAAAACCTTGTAGGCCTAAATCTTGGGCTTGGGATCCGTTTACAAGAGATGATTCCGGTACTCAGGCTAAATGTAATTGGTGCACAAAATCTTATGCGGCTGATTCACATAAGAATGGAACCTCAAATTTAAATAACCATTTGATGCATCAATGTAAAAAATTCCCAAACATGTTCTTGATCCTAGTCAAACCACTCTTAGCCTTCAAGAAGGCTATAAAGGAAATACTAATGCACTTGTTGGTATCCATTTCGATATTGAATTGTGTAGACAAGCTTTAGCTAGAATGATAATCGTGGATGAATTGCCTTTTTCTTTTATTGAGAATGAAGGATTCCGTCATTTTATGAGTGTTACACAACCTAGGTTCCCACTTCCAGGAAGGATTTAAATTGCTAGGGATTGTTTGAGTCTTTACGTGAGTGAGAAACATAAGTTAAGAAGCATGTTTACTAAAACAAATCAAAGTGTTTGTCTAACAACTGATGCTTGGACTTCTGTGCAAAATATTAATTATATGGTTCTTACTGCGCATTACATTGATCAAGACTGGAAGTTGCATAAAAGGATTCTCAACTTTTGTCCAATAACTTCTCATAAAGGGGAGATAATTGGGAAAAAGATTGAAAAGTGTTTGGAGGGTTGGATGATAGATAAGGTTTTCACCATCACAGTTGATAATGCTTATTCAAATGATGTTGCTATCGCTTACCTAAAAAATAGAATGGAGGATTGGAATTCACATCCATTAAAAGGGGAGCATTTACATATTAGATGTTGTGCTCACATTCTTAACCTTGTTGTCAATGATGGGTTGAAGTTGAAGCACATGCATTCTTCACTTTCAAAAATTAGGAGAGCGGTTCGTTATGTTCGTCAGTCACCTGGTCGTTTAGATAGGTTTAGGACATGTATTAAAGAAGTTAGGATACAAGACAAGTCTACTGTGAAGTATGATTGTCCCACTAGGTGGAACTCCACATACCTTATGCTTGAATGTGCATTGAAGTTTCAAAAAGCCTTTAAGAGATTAGGTGAGAAATGTGTTGAGTATGCGATGTTGGAAGGTGGTGTCCCAAATAATGAGGATTAGGATAATGCCAAGTGTTTTGTGAAATTCTTAAAGTTGTTTTTTGAAATCACTACAAAGGTGTTAGGTTCTACTTATGTAACATCTTCTACTTATTTCATGGAACATTGTACGATATTGGGGGCATTAAAGACTTGAAAGGAATGTCATAAAGATGACCCATTACTTACAAATATGGATAATTCTATGGATGATAAATATAGTACTTATTGGGGAGAAGTCAAAAAGATGAATATACTAGTCTTTATTGCTGTAATTTTTTATCCTCGACGTAAGTTCCAATTTATTAGGTGGGGATTGGATAAGTTTTATGAGAAGGAAGTTGCTGATTTTTTGTGTGATAAGGTGAAACAAACATTAAACAAAATGTTTGAAAGTTATAGTATTTTCTTAAGTAAAGACCAAGCCGAAAGTGCTGCACAAGAAATAGGGCTATCGGAAGTTGTTACATCTTCTGATCGTATGGATGATCAATTTGAGAAGGACATGGACCAAGATTAAAATTTAAATAAAAATGAAGTGGATTTGTATCTCATAGAGACGAGGGAGAAGAAAAGTCCGGATTTTGACATCTTGAATTGGTGGAAGGTAAATTCCACCAAATACCCTACTCTTGGTTTAATAGCTAGAGATATCTTGGCTATGCCAATATCTACTGTTGCTTCGGAGTCAGCTTTTAGCACAGGGGGTAGAGTTCTTAGTTGTTATAGGAGCTCTCTTACACCCCATACAGTTGAAGCTTTAATTTGTGCACAAAATTGGTTAAGATCCTCTCCTTTGAAAGTGGATATTGAAGAGCACTTGGAAGACTTGGAGAAAATCGAACAAGGTATATGTTGTAAAATTTGTTTATGAATATATTTTATTCAATTATTTGTTTTGTCTAAAATTTGGTAATATATTTGATTATTTTTAGAAATGACTCCAATCCCACAAGTAAATGAAGGACTTTCTGATATTGAATCTGATTAGAGACTTGCTTGAAAAAATGGTATGTTTTATTTGGAGTAGATTCTTTTTGTTTTTGTTTTGTCTATAATTTGTTTTTGTTTATAGTGTTATATGGCATGGTTTTACTTTTTATAGCAGGTTTTGGAATCCAATATTTATAATTATTTACAACTTGATTTGTGTTTTGAAGGTTATTGCTTGAAGGTGATTTACAACTTGGCAGCTCAACCCAAGAAGCAAGAAGAAACAAAAGGAAGAAACATATTATTAGTTCTTTTGATGACTTTAAAGTCCTTCGTTTGAATACTATTTTGATAGTTAATTTATGTATTGAAATGAATACTACTTTGATGGTTAATTTGATGCTTTTGATTATTAGTGATTGAATACTACTTTGATGGTTAATTTTTGTATTAAATACTATTTCCATGTCAACTATTTTGAATATTGCATTTGATTGCATACTATTTTAATTATTGTCAAATTGTGTGCAAGAAGAAAAAACTCACATTAGTGTCAAATTGTGAGAATATATGAAAGTCAATTGTAACAACAGTAGTGTTACCGCATGTGAGTAATTATGTGTTAGGCATTTATACATTTAACAAAACCGAACCAATCTAAACCGCATTGGTTTGGTTTGGATTTTTTTCTCTCAATGAACCAAACCGAACCGAACCGCATGTTTTTTTCTCATGCGGTTCGAATGATTTTTTTCTTCAAAACCGCCCAAACCGCACCGCAAACACCCCTACTTGCAGATATGATTATTGGTACAGAGGTAACCTTCAGAACAATCACGGGTCCAAAAACTGCCTTTGGAGGGGCAATCTCTGGAGAGAAGATTCTACCGCTATGGGTAATCTTACTAGTTCCGGCGATATTGCTAATGTCGGAGTCTTCTTCTTCGGAGCTCATTTCTTTGGCGGCCATCCCATCTTGTTTGATACCATGATAGTAGATGTCTCCACCGTAATTCCACGATACTATTTTGTCTGATTCATACGGGACCATCCCAGGAATTGTGATTATAAGAGGAGTAGTCTTTGGAACCGATGTAATCCTAACGGGTCTTTTGGGGACCCTGAAAGGATTGGCGGAGATGGTTATGATTGTAACGTCTTCAACAGGAACAGGTGAAACAAGAGCATTTTCAAATAGAATCTCTTGGTTGTCTATCAAGCGTTTAATGTTTGTCTTCAACAGAGGGTAAACAGTTGGTGAGGATAAGCAAAGATGGCAGTCTTCATTACAATCTGGGAATATACCAGCTTTCAACAAGTTTATTTTGATGATTGGGAGCAGAGTCAAGAGTTCATCCACTGTGGCAACAAAAAAATCTTCCTCGATAGCATTGGTGTTGCGGCCATGCCTAGGCATAGGAGCGGAAATGACGTTTGGTTTCTCGGGCGCATCAAACTCAATTTATTTGGCATCTATAAGGTCTTGAGTTTTGTTTTTCAAGGCCCAACAATTGTTAGTGTCGTGACCTAGACTTTCGCAATGATATGTGCATCTGGAATTTGGGTGATAATGAGGGGACGCCGTGTTGGGATTCTTTGGAGCTTCTTTTAAAGTTGCTAGATTATATTTCAGAAGATATGGTAAGACCTGGGCTAGAGTCATATTAATTCTGGTAAATTGCCGGACTGGCCTTTCCACCCTCGATTGATTACTCCTTGGTTGATCCGATATAGGTTTTGGGATCATAACGACCCCTACCATTGGTCGGCGCTCAGCTCTCCCTTGGTTCCTTTGTGGATAAACAGCAGATACCTCCTTCTTTCCGGTGAAAGGCTTTCTTACAGCTGTAGAGGCAGACGAATCCTTCTGAATCTTTCCACTTTTTTTGCCAGCTTCCACCCTCTCTCCGGTTAGTATTAACTCAGTAAACCCAGCAGATGAGCTCCCAATTAAATGGTTAAAGAAAGGGCCCTTTAGAGTGCCTAAGAACATATCCACCAACTCCCTTTCAGACAGAGGGGGTTGCACTCTCCCATCTAGATCTCTCCATTTCTGCGCATAATCTTTGAAACCCTCACTTGAAACCATATCCATACTCTAAAGTTGAGTACGGGTAGGCGCCAAATCTGCATTATACTTGTATTGTTTGTAGAAAGCTGCGGCAAGGTCTTCCCAGTTGTGGACGTCGGCCCTTTCCAATTGGTAAAACCAATCGAGTTGTGTTCTGGATAAACTATCTTGGAAAAAATGCACCCACAGGTCTTTATCGGAAGAGTGTGGCTGAATCTTTCTCACGTATGATCAGAGGTGCATTTTAGGACATGACACCCCATAATATTTTGCAAACAACGACACTTTGAACTTTGGTGGGATCACAATTCCCGACACTAGCCCCAATTCTTCAAATTCTAGACCTGGTACCCTTTGTATTTCCATAGCGCTCAAACGCTCTTCAAGATGTATGTACTTATCATCAGCCAGAGGGTACTGTTCCTCAGAGTAGTCTTCCTCTTCTTCCTATTCTTCAGATTCTGACGAAACTGCTGTTTCTTTTCCTTTTCCTTCCCCTTCATTAGATGTTGCTGCGAAATTCAAGGTTCTTCTAGTTTGACCTTGAAACCTTCTCCCCATGATTACAACACCGGTTGGTTTCTTCTCTTTCTTCTTTTTCTCTTTTGCCAACAGAGTCTTCAGCTCTTTTTTCCCTTTGGCCAGGGTTGTGAGTAGCTGTTGAAACTTCATGTTTTGAACTTGAAGATCTTTGACCATCTGTTCGAGATCCATCTTACTGAAATAAACAGTATAGAGATGAGGAAACTTGTTGCAAAAGACCTGTTTATATTATGATGAATGATATGTGCATATGTAATGTTTTCAAGGATTTTAAAAGATTCAAGTTTGTTTTAAACAAAAAGAAACACATGTTATATTAATAAGATAGAGTTTGAGTACATCAATGCCCCTTGGGCAAAATAATACAACACTCTAATATAAAAAAGTAGTGCGCATCCTCTTTGGTGCTATGTAGGCATTTAGAGTCTACTCCTCATGAAGTAGCCTAGTGAGTTCCAAAACCTTATTCTCGCTTGCGTAGAATTGGGCTTCGAAATTATCTCGCTCTCCTTTGAGTTGTATCCAATCCCTTTGTAGGTCTTCAAGAGATGTGGGCATGTCAGGATGTAGGATAGTGTATGGAACTTCTCCTTCCTTAACAGGCTCAATAATCACTGGGAGAATGGAAGGATAAGGCATCATAAGACTTTGAGCGCGGGTTCGTACCCACTTGAGGTAAGGCTCAAGAGGGATGGAATTCTTGTGTCCCAAATTCTTGTTATCCACCTTGTTTAGCATCCTCCAAGCTCGGATGAATCTCTGGCGAAGACCTTGATCGTCGTTGTCGTAGTCGAATATTAAGCCTTGAATCAGCATCTCATGTGGGCCATCCCTTCGGGCATAACAAAACTATCTTAGAGCCAAGCATGGGTTGTTGGTGATGCCTCCCCTAATGCCAAGTAGAGGGACATTAGGGAATTCCCCACAATGGTCAACAATAATAACATTCTCCTTGGATCGGGAGTACCAATGAATATCTGCATGTTTGAGCGTCATTAACCTTTGTGACCACCTAGAACCTTGCTCATTCTTTAAAATTGATTGGGGAAGATGATAAATAAACCATCTTGCCAGGAGGGGAGTGCAACACATAAGGACACCTCTTTTCCTCATTGTACGAGTGTGAAAAGAGTGTAGGATACCCCCTAGCAATGTAGGCACCGAATTGCGTGACATAAAAATTTTGACGGCACTCACATCTATGAGTTGGTCAGGATTAGGGAACAAAACCATCCCATAGATGAGGAGAGCCACAATTTCCTCAAAAGCTTGCAAGTCTAAGGAATTCCAACAACTTTGGGCTTTCTCAAACAGGAACTTTGCTAAGAAGCCTTTGACACCACTTCTAGTTTCCCAATGGGTTGTGACATCAGATGAGTGCAAGTGCAGAGCTTGAGCAATCTCTTCTGGCTTTGGATATCTTTCTGTACCGTTGCAAGGTAGTTGATTGAGAATAGGAATCCTCAAGAGTTGAGAGAATTCTTCCAAAGTGGGCACAAGCTGATAGTTGGTAAATGTGAAGTAATGATGCAAAGGGACAAAGAACTGGAAGAGCACCTTCATCATGTCCTCTTTTGTGTTGGAGGTGACCAAGTTGAGTAGGCGACCATGTCTCTCGGTGAATGGAGAGTTCTCGGAGATCCTTGAAACTAGCTCCATGAGTTGTGGAGGAACTCTTACAAGGTTGATTTGGATAGTTTTCCTGCAGAGTGAATCCATATCCTATAAAACAGGAACAAAGATGAATCTAAAAAATCCTTCAAATGGTTAGTGGATGCATATGATGTTCATGATGTCCATGATGTTATGCACAAGTATGCATATACAAGAAAATCAAACAAGTTCTTAGTTTAGGCTTGCATGGGGTTTTATAGGTAAGTACCCTCTTGAAGTTTAGTTGGCTTAATCTGTCCTAATAATAGTAACCGGGTTCTAAGGAGCTCAATATCATCAGATTATTTCCTTGTTCATTATTTCAGCTCAAACCTCTTTAATGGCGACCGAAATATTCCCAGAAAATAACCCTCAATGAGTGTAGTATCGAGTATCTACCAACTTCGGACTGCACCAAAGCCGGTCATCTCACTACGCCCTAAAGGCCAAGTTGGTCAAGTAAAGGTTCTAAAAGTCCGTTAGTTCTTCGCGACATCACTCAGCGGCCCCGTATTCTCCTTGACTACTCAAGGGCTACCGGTACCCACAAATATGTCACACTAATATAGCTATTGCTTAGACCATGTCGGTATACCCCGCACAGTTTCCACAACGTATTGCTATTTACCTATAATGTATCCCCAAATCTGGGTGGAGGATTCAAACCCAAATCAAGAACTGTAATATAAAGCAAACAAATCAAGCAATGTAAGCAAGTAAATGTGACCTAGACCCTAAGGTAAACCCCAATTTTTTAAATTCCTCAGCAGAGTCGCCATTTCTGTGATACGGTGGGAGAACTGACTTGAGGGTTTTGCGTTTTATCGCAAATGTTACGGTTTAGCAAGAGTCGCCACCAGCTTTTCTTTTATCCAAAAGGAAAGGTGAAAAAGCACAGGAAAGACCTTTGAGATGTTTTCTTGAGTTCGGGGGATAGATTATGAAAAGGGAAGGTATTAGCACCCTTTCCATCCGTGGTTTTCCATGGGCTCTTAGTTACTTGCTACGTCACTTGCTTTTGTTGTTTGTAAATGTGTTTGGTGTGGTTTTGAAATTATTTTGTAAAAGAGGCCATTCGTTTAGGCAATCTTTGTAATGATTCTCGTTCGTAAGAATGTATACAAAGATGTTTGTCTTTTTTTGAAAATGTTTTCAATGTTTGTAAGTTGTTTTATGTGTGTGTATTTTCGAAAATAGCAAGGATAGTTGTTTGGAAATGGAGCAAGTAACTAGAAGCAATCTACCTACTCAAATGTCTTTCTTGCACATTTTCTATTCCTTTGACATTGTTGTCTTACCATTGATTTGGTAAGCAACCCTATCTTTGGATGTAAACGGGACGGGTGCGGGTCATCATATAACCATGATTAGCAATGTTGCAAAGTATCTTAGTATTTTCGAGGGACTAAAATCATTTTATAAGGCAACTTTGAATAGCATCATCGAGGGACTATGATCTTTTGATTTTGTTTGTTTTACCAAGATACTTTGCATGCATATCATGGCTATTTTTGTATAAGGCAAGCAAGTGGAGAAACCCTATGGGTGTTTGTATGCAAGTGTGTTTGATTGCATGCATGAATTTATCTTGAATTAGGATTTTATATTTCATTGATTTTATCTTGCCATACATACCCTAATTGCTAGTATAAACATTTGAAATCGATAAAAATGCGGAAATGTAAAGCCCTACGCTATTACAATATTTAGGGGGTGGGGGTACACACTTATGAATGGGGAATCCAGCGAGAAAAATAAAGAAAAATAACAAGGGGAAGAAAAACAGAAAGAAGGAGGGGGTCAGCGTGCTGCTGAGAGGAAGTCAGAAGTTCTGACCCTGGCCTGCTACAGGATATCAACCTGTTAGTGAAAATGTATAGGTCAGAACTTTTGACCCTGGTGCACTGCAAAACAGAAACCTGTTAGTGAAAATGTATGGGGTCAGAAGTTCTGACTCTGCTGGGCACACAGTAATTTTCAGAAGTTTTGATATTATTGATGACAAAACAGGCCTCAGAAGTTCTGGCGCCAAAGTTAGAACTTGTTCTCCCCCTGTGCTAGTCAAAACATCTGCAATTTGGTAATTTTTCCACAAAATAGAAGGCATGCCTAGGACAATTTCAGCAAGTGTCAAAGCGTTTCAGAAGTCATAACCAAAAGTCAGAGGCAAGTTATATACTGATTCTGTCTCTACTTAGGCATACAGATGCGTGAAAATCTCAGAACATGCACAACATCAGAAGCATGATATCTACATTGTGTTTTGAGCATGCAGATCTGATGATGCTTAAGCAGTGTGGTGAGAGTCAGCAGGTGCTTACCTTGCTGTTGGAAGAAATTCTGTGAACTGGAGTTAGCCTTAACTCAGATGGTGTTCTGGACAGGTTCTTTGAATGGATGGATAGAGGGTATATATATGAGTCAGAAAACTGTATGGGTGTTTCTTAGTCAAGAAATACTTTGAGAGAAAATGGGGTTTGAGAGCAGGAGATTCAAAGTTGTGTTTAAGACTTTTGAAACACTAGGAATTTTGGCAGAGTTTCAAGGTGTTTTCTTGCTAAAATTTTCTGTTTTTTATTTTCTAGCAATTTTTTTGGGGTTGGGCCGCCTCTTTTCAATGGACAATGGTGCTCTATTTATAGGAAAAGCTTTGTGGGTTTTTTAAACGTTAAGTGGCGCCAATACCATGCAATAGATGCTGACTTACTCTTGGAGAAAGTTCATAAAAAGTTGTGATGATTGACAGCTTTTAGCCTAGGCTGGGTTTGTAAGCGAGGATTAAGGAAAAGTGACACCCATGAGCGAAAAGTAGCGCATAAACCCATACCTAAATCTGCACAAGAGCGTTGTTATGCTGCACGTGGAGAGACCCTTTGGACAATTGCTTAAAAGTGGTTGTGAGCATTAATGAGCATTAAATGGTGATGAGATTGGTCAAGACTAAGAAATCTTATAATATGAGATTTGCATCATTACTTAAATCTGAGCCAGCAGTTCCTACTTCAGCATACAACGCACTCAAATTCTGATCTTAGTATCCTGTTGCCTCAGCAAATTCTGAGGGTTCCCCAGACTTTCCAGCATGTTCTTTTGATTTGTCTCTGAAAACTCTGGAAATAGAGATTCTACTTTAGTGTAACACCCAATCTTCTGACCCCCCCTTACCTTCTGATTCCAGCATGTTCTGAAGGAACTTTCAGGCCTCGTTGCTTTCTTTACATTCCTCTAGCAAACTCTGACTGAACTTGCGTAACTGATGAAAAAAGCCATGTTCTGATTGAAGATTATGTGTTGAACCACATTTACAACTTCTGACTGAGTTGGCGTAGCTGCTGAAAAGCCACATTCTGACTGAATGTTATGTGTTGAGCCAAGTTTGCAATTTCTGAATGCTCCTGCCTGGAGATTGGTTCAGAAGTTCTGAAGTATCATTTTTCTTAAATACTTTGGAAAAATTCTAAGTATTTAGAATTTAACTATTCCAAGGTAAAATTTGACTTTTGAGCTTCTTGATGAAACAGAGTTCATGTTCCAACATGTCTTGATGAAATATGATTTTTGAGATTTGATTTTGATCCAAAAACCAAAGTTTGATTTTTTTAGCTTGCAAATGACCATTTTGCCCTTGTAAATGGCTTGCTTGGAAAGGAATGATAACTCAAGGCTTGGATTCGTTTAAGAGAAAAACTTGAGAATCCAGGGGACTTCCTGAAAAGTGAGAGGGAAAATTTTGGGGTACAACAACTGGTCACAACTCATAAAAACCCAAAAGTTGCTAAATTAGGGTTTTGTAGGAAAAGTCAACTCAACTTTGACCAAGCATAACTTTCTCATAATTTATCAAAAATGACCCATCCAAAGCTCATTTTGAAGAGGATGCAATTCCCTACAATCCATCTTCATCTCCCAAGTTCGAAATATGCACTCACAAGAAGATATAAATTTGGACATTATAGGTCATTTTGAAAAGTCAACAAAAACACCTTTTGGATCAAAGCTACTTACATGAACATGGAAGACCCAATTGATATGAGACCAACAGGGTTGATTAGAGGATATCTTAATATTTCTAAAAAGTCCAAGAACACCTCTCTAGGGTCAAAATTGAAGGAGTTATGAATTGGTAAAGTTGACCCTTTTTGCAAAATTTTCAAAAATCAAATATGGCCAAAATTGCATATTTTGTCAAATGGGCCCAACTTTTTATGCTTGCACTAAGTTTTTAATGTGACCCACGACCCATGATCCCTTCCACTTGCCATTATTTTATTTTTGTCATTTATTTTGATGTTATTTCAATTAAATCAAATAAAATCAAAATAAAATCATGAAAATATCAAAACTAATCAAAGCTTGAGATTTTGTGCATGTTTAGGTCTATTATACACCTGGAAGTGAAATCAAATCGTGCAAGTTTCATTTGGACACAAAAAGATTGCATTTTGCTTGATTTGGAAAGATTTGCATAAGGATCAAATCATGATTCAATCATCATAATTGGAGAAGATTTGATACAAGTTGGCAACCCTAATTCATTCTAGGGTACATAAGGAACATGTTCAGATCAAAAACAAAGGGGGGAGAGGCGTGAAAAACAGAAAGCAAGTTTCAAAAAAATTGGAGAAAAGTGGAAAACTGATTTCCACATTCCAGATCAATTCAAAGCATTCTAGTGATCCCAATCGTTTGCTGGACGTCCTAGGATCCTATTTCAATCACTAGCAAGCTTCTCCACGCCCAGAAACGCACTGTAAGAGTCCCACGATTTCCATGTTTTTTTTTAATTCGTATATCATAATTCTGGCATAGTTAGCATGTTTTATTGATATATCCTCAATCCATGAGTTATTTGCAAGCTAATGGTGGTACTTAATTGCATTTTCATTAATTGTACAACAAGATGCCATAGTTAGGGTTCTTGCTTCGTTTTTAGGGTTTTTGTGCACGGGGACAATTGGCCATGGATAGTGGTACCATGATGCTCGTGAGGTTGCAACGAGTTTATTAGTACCACTGGTATTGATTTATCATGCAGGGATAAGATTTTGGAGATGCACAGGGTTATACCTACACCCAGGTGACCATAGGTAAAAGTCAAAGAACTTTTAGCAACGGTGGGAGGAAGAAGAAAGCAATGTGTCGCTCCCTGACTTGCCCATTCAAATCTGCGCGCGTTTTAGGATTATGCTTTTTTGTTTTATCATATTATATTTCTTTGTTATTATTCATACAAATAACCAAGCCAGCTCAGCTGGTCATCATGCAGCGTGAAAATGCCAAAGGACCTGGGTTCGATTCCCAGGTCCCCAACTTTGCTTTCTGTTATTTTCCCTTGCATATTCAGGTGTGTTGACACCCCAAGAAGTCCATCATGCACTCTCTAAATCTGGGCATCCAAGCCATCAAACAAGCTAGATCCAAGGCCTTCCCAATGAAGGTTTACCATGGGCGTGAGTCAAGCTAACACACAGGATTTGGAAAGTCAATGAAGGCCAGAAACTATTGGGCCCAAAAGTGCAATCAACACCCCTCCTTTGCTATTCAAACACCAGGCCCATTCTTATTTCTTTTATAATTTCTTTTATTTAATTTGATTTGTTTAAATTATTTTCTAACACCAATTAATTTCCATTTTCATAAAAAAAATCATAAAACCAATTTCACAAATTTAGAATTAGGTTTATTTTATTTTATAAAAATTTAATTTAATATTATTTTTAATTTAATTTAGGTTAATTCTAACTTTTTTCATATGTTTAATATCAATTAGAAAAATTAGGGTTTGCTTGATTTAATTTTTATTTCTTTTCTCAATAAAACAAAAATACAAAAATAGGTTAATTTAATTATTTTTCTTAAATTAAAATTAATTAGTAAATTAGGTTTTTTTTATTTATTCAGTTAAACCTTATTTTCTCAATAATCAAAAACATCCAAAAAAATGATTTTTCTTTTAATTAGGTTTAGTCGGGGTCAAAACCCTAATTCTCTCGTTTCGATTCATCGCGCGCGTTTTATTATTTTTACAATATTAATGTAACTGCTTACGGTATGTAATAGTTTAATTAGGATTTTTCTTTTGTTTATCGTTTTACGGGTTTTTGGCTAGGTAAATTAATCCCTCCCCGAAGCCTTGTAATAGCGTAGTTTTTTATTTCTCGCATTTTAATTCTCGCAAATATTAACCGTTAGATGTATGTTAATAGGATTGTATGACAAGATTGCATGTTAATTTAAAACAGTTAGAAAACCCTAATGTACAAAGATAATAACTGAAATCAAATCACTCGCACATGCGCACTCCTAGGGTATACTCTCACTTCGGTTGCCTTCGGTAAACGGTCATTAAGTATAGGGTGTCTTAGTGGTTATCCTCTTGTCTAAACAAAGATCAAATGTCCCGCTCGGAAATGTTTCTTCGGAAATGTTGCCTCGGAAAGGTTGCCTTGGAAATGTTACCTCGAATATGATCTTAAGACATTAGGGTTATTACTAAGACGTCCTAACAATTCTTTAGTGATCGTACGTCCCTTTCGAATTGACCCTTACAACTCCAACGACGGTGCTACCTATTTCTCAATAGTAGGATAGCATTGTCTAAAGGAAACGAGTACAGAAACAATCTTTTTTCGAGTAGGTAGATGCTAGTAGGTACTTGTTCAAGATAAACTTTTGCACACTTACACTTTTTGCAAACAAAGTTTTCAAAAAACACTTCGTAACACTCTTGAGGACTGATACAAGGGTTAAAACGAAGTAAAACAAAACTTTTCAAAACAAACACACACAAGCAATTTTTAAAAGATGAGCAAGTACCTAAGAGCCCATGGAAAACCATGGTTAGAAAGGGTGTCAATACCTTCCCTTTCTATAATCTACCCGCCGTACTCAAAATCTCGAAAAAGTAATTTTTTTGTGCTTTTTTCCTTTCCAGTTGGATAAAATAAAAGTCGGTGGCGACTCTTGCTTACCGCGACATTTTGCAAACACAAAAGCAAAACACAAACCAGCATTTTCAAAACAGTCGGTTTTGTCACCGTATCACACATGGCAAGAGTGTCAATGTTGTTGAAGATACCATTTTCGCTGCCTCTGTCAAAGAATTGACTACTCCGCTGAATATCATAAAAAAGAATCTATTAAAAGTTGGGATTTTCCCTGGCTGCGTAAAGGACTATGTTTTCTATACCAAACAACTCAATGGATGCGAAGGGTTAAAGTAAGGCATTCAACACCTGATGGATAGCCACGAGATCTTATTTGAGAGGACTCCGCTTGCCAAAAGTTTGACTAATAAATGTGAAGATCTCTCCATTATCACCATCTCAAACAAGCCTTTTAGGATCTTCTCCAAAGGTCCTATCAGGATTTCAAATGAACCAACTGTCACTCCCCTAATAATTACCAATCTCGGACCAATTCCCTACTCTTCTAACAAAGCAGTAGCATGTAACTATGGTGCTGAGGTGTTTTACCATGGGATAAAACAAGATGCTTGGATTGAAGAAGACAAAGTTGATGATGTTGGTAACATAACTAGCTCAAGTAAGGTAACCCAAACTGGGAGAATCTTTTCACCCAATATCTCGCAACCAGTTGTTACAAAGGCACCCGTCTGCATCACTGCTGCTAAGCCAAGTACTGATACAAGAGGTAAGAGAAAGTTGTTAAGCCTGCCGTGATAGAAATACCCGCAAAGGACGTTGCTGATGGAGAACCTTCCGCTTGTGAGATGGACGAGATCTTGAAAATCATAAAAAGGAGAGATTTCAAGATTGTGGAGCAGTTGGGGCAAACCCCTTACAATATTTATATGTTGTCGTTGCTACTCTGTTTCGATGCCCATGCTTGGGCATTAATCAAATTCTTGAAGAAGGCTCATGTCCCTCATGAGACCACAACTGACCAGTTTGAGAATTGTATGGCAATCTTGACGATCGATAATGGTTTGGGATTTTTGGATGCTGATCTAACACCGCTTGGGAAGAACCATAATAAAGCTCTACATGTTTCTGTCGAGTGTAAGGGGACCACCCTAGCACATGTTATGGTCGACACCGGCTCTTCTTTAAACGTACTACCCAAGGGGGTGTTAGACCTCTTAGACTGTGAAGGTTTAGTCTTGAAACCAAGTGATATCATTGTGAGGGTCTTCGATGGATCAAAAAGGACAGTTCATAGAGAGGTAGATCTTCCAATCAAGGTGGGCTCACAAATTTTCAACTCCACCTTCTACATCATGGATATTCGTCCTGTCTATTCTTGTCTATTAGGTCGCCCTTGGATCCATGGAGCTGGGGGCAGTATCCTTAAATATTCATCAAAAGCTCAAGTATCCGGTTAAAGGAAGAATTGTCACTGTTTGTGGAGAGTAAGAGTTTATGGTAAGCCACCTCAACTCTTTCAAATATGTAGAGATGGATAGGGAATTCCTAGAGACCCTGTGTCAAGCCTTTAAAGTTGTTCCACTAATGGTTGCTGCTACCAAATGTTCCTTTGATGTGTCCAAAACTGTTAAGGTCGTGCCAAAGATGGTTTCAGTCAAAGATGCTCGTGCTGCAGTTGAAGAAGGAAGATGTGATACTTGGGGGAAACTACTTGATATCCCATTCAAAGCAGACAAATTTGGTTTCAGTTTCACCATCAAGGCTCATAAGGAAGTGAGGTGCGCTCTCGCAGGGAAGCCCACTCTCCGTATTGGAAGCCACGAGGGCAACACTGTAGGTGATTCTGATGATGAAGTTGCATTTGAAGATTGGGTGTATCCTACTACAACGAAGCTCAAGAATTGGCATACAAAGGACTTTGTGCCCATCTCCTTCATTGAGGAGTAATCACTTGTTTATTGCTTTTTATTAATTCAAGAACATTTTGTCTGTAATATTTAACAATGACTTTTAAGCCATGTGCCTTGCCCGGGGCACTTTGGTCCATTTGTCAAGGGTTTTATTTATGTTCATCTTATCATATGATCTTTCAATACAAACCATTGGACTCTTTTACATTCAAATCTTCGTTTTCATTATCTTTATTTTCCTTCGAATACATTTTTCAAAATATCCATGTATCTTACATGCATACACACACACTCTTACAGGTCCTCATCCACTCTGGATCTTATTGCCAATGACTCTAATATTGATGACCATGACTTCGAATGTCCAATTAACCAAGCCAAAGACAAAGGCGAGGAAGATTATGAAATACCGAGAGAACTAGCCAGACTTCTATTACAAGAGGAAAAAGCTATTCAGCCGCACGAAGATTCAGTTGAATTTATCAATCTAGGTATCGAGATAGATAAGAAAGAAGTCAGGATCAGCGTTAATCTGGAAAGCGGTGTCAAGAGCAGATTGGTTCAGATGTTGCATGATTATGTGGAAGTGTTTTCCTGTTCGTATGAAGATATGCCAGGGTTGGATACCGACATCGTAGTTCATCGTCTGCCGACAAAGGAAGATTGTTCTCCTGTCAAAAAAAAGTTTCGCCGCATGAGGCCTGACACGTCTGAAAAGATAAAAGCTAAAGTGATGAAACAATTTGATGCAGGGTTCCTAACTGTGGCATCTTATCCCCAATGGGTTACAAATGTGGTACTAGTGCCAAAGAAAGACGAAAAAGCTCGCATGTGCGTATACTATAGGGATCTGAATAGGGAAAGCCCCAAGGATGATTTCCCTCTACCTCATATTGATGTCTTAGTCGATAACACTGCTCAGCATAAAGTCTTCTCTTTCATGGATTGATTTTCTTGCTATAATCAAATTAGGATGGCTACCGAAGACATGGAGAAGACCACTTTCGTTATGCAATGGGGCACCTTTTGCTACAAGGTCATGCCGTTCGGACTAAAGAATGCAGGGGCAACATATCAAAGGGCTATGGTAGCTTTGTTTCATGACATGATTCATCATGAAATATAGGTATATATGGATGATATGATTTCCAGATCCAAACTGAAGAGGAACATCTCGATCACCTGTACAAGCTATTCTAAAGATTGAAAAAGTACAAGTTGAGGTTGAACCCTAACAAGTGCACATTTGGAGTACGATCTGGAAAGCTTCTAAGTTTTGTTGTCAGCAGTAAAGGCATCAAAGTCGATCCTGCCAAGGTAAAGGCCATCCAAGAAATTCCAGACCCCCACTCTGAAAAAGAAGTTAGAGGATTCTTGGGTCGTCTCAACTACATCGCCTGTTTCATATCTCACTTGACTGCTACTTGTGAGCCAATCTTCAAACTCTTGAAGAAAGATCAGGTAGTCAGATGGAATGATGAATGCCAAGCTGCCTTCGACAAAATCAAAGGATATCTGCAAAAACCTCATATTCTCATGCATCCAGTTGAAGGAAGACCCTTGATCATGTACTTGACAGTACTAGAGAACTCTATGGGGTGTGTTTTGGGCCAACATGACGAGTCTGGTCGAAAAGAGCATGCTATTTACTACCTGAGCAAAAAATTTACCGATTGTGAAACCAGATATTCACTACTCGAGAAAACTTGCTGCGCTCTGGCATGGGCTGCTCGCCGGCTAAGACAATATATGTTGACTCATACCACTTTGTTGATTTCTAAGATGGACCCAATCAAGTACATCTTCGAGAAACCTGCTCTTTCCGGACGGATAGCTAGGTGGTAAATGATCTTAACTGAGTATGATATCCAATACACAATGCAAAAGGCCATCAAAGGAAGCGTACTAGCAGATCATTTGGCCCATCAAGATGTTGATGATTATCAGTCCATGAACTTTGACTTCCCAGATGAGAATATCATGCTAGTGACTGACTGTGCGAAACCTGGACCGTATGACGGACCTGAACAAGGATCACGATGGACTATGGTCTTCGACGGGGCTTTCAATGCCTTGGGTAACAGAATTCGTAATGTGATTATCTCCCCTGAAGGTTGGCACACTCCTTTCACTGCCAGATTATGCTTCGATTGCACGAACAATATGGCTGAGTACGAAGCATGCATCTTGGGTCTGAGGGCTTCCATTGATTTTAGGATCAAGCATTTGAATATGTTTGGGGATTCCGCCCTAGTGATTAGCCAAGTAAAAGGAGATTGGGACACTAAACACCCTAATCTCATCCCTTACAAAGAACTTGTGCTATCCCTGATTCCCTACATCGAAGAAATCACCTTTGAGCACTTCCCTAGGGAAGAAAATCAGCTGGCTGACGCCTTGGCAACCACGTCTTCAATGTTCAAGGTCAGATGGGACAACAAAGCCCCTATGATTACAATTGAGAGATTCAAAGAACCTGCACACTGCTATGAGCTCGATCCTGACACGGAAAACCATGGTACCATGAGGTGAAGAGATACCTTGAAGCATAAGAGTATCCAGAGGGAGAATCCATCAATGATAGAAGGTTCTTACGAAGATTTTCAGCCAAATTCTTCCTAAGTAATGGAATATTGTACAAACTCAACCATGACTCTACTCTACTCCGATGTGTGGACAAGAAGGAGGCAGAGGAAATTATGGAAGACATGCATGATGGTCTCTTTGGTACTCACTCAAGCGGACATATGATGGCTAAGAAAATCCTGAGAGCCGATTATTATTGGTCAACAATGGAAACTGATTTCCATCAACACTCTAGGAATTGTCACAAATGCCAAATCTATGTTGATAAGGTCCATGTGCCTCCTATCCCTCTGAATATCATGACCTCTCCGTGGCCATTTGTAATGTGGGGCATTGACATTATTGGAGAGATCAAGCCCACCGCTTCCAATGGACATCGCTTCATTCTGGTCGCTATTGATTATTTCACCAAATGGGTCGAAGCCGCTTCCTTTGCCTCAGTCACCAAGAATGTGGTATCCAGATTCATCAAACATAACCTTATCTGCCGCTATGGTATCCCCGAAAGGATCATCATCGACAATGGGACTAACCTCAACAATGCTATGATTACCGAGCTTTGCACTCAGTTCAAAATCAAGCATCACAATTCTTCTCCATATAGACCTAAAATAAATGGAGCAATTGAAACAACCAACAAAAACATTAAGAAGATTGTGCAGAAGATGGTGGTGACCTACAAGAACTGGCATGAGATGTTACCGTTTGCTCTACATGGCTACCGTACCTCAGCTAGAACATCAACTGGGGCAACTCCCTTTTCTTTAGTCTACAACATGGAAGCTGTTTTGCCAGTGGAAGTGCAGATTCCTTCACTAAGGATTATGAATGAAGCAGGTCTAGGCGAAGACGAGTGGATTCAGACAAGATTGGATCAGTTGAACTTGATCGATGAAAAACGATTGGCTTCTGTTTTTCATGGTCAGATGTACCAAAAATGCATGATCAAGCCTTTCAACAAAAAGATCAAGCCTCGAGTATATCAAGCCAGTGACTTGGTGATAAAGTGCATCATTCTGCTACAAGGCGACCCCAGAGGCAAATGGACCCCCACCTATGAAGGGCCATTTGTTGTCAAGAGAATGTTCTCTGGTGGTGCCATGATGATGATTACCATGGATGGTGAAGACTTCCCACATCCTGTGAACGCGGACATAGTTAAAAAATACTACGCATAAGAGACCCGCTAGGTTGACACACCTAGGCAAAGTAAGGGCATCCCAGCAAACCAAAAGGTTTGGGCAAAAATTAGGGTTATATGCAAAAGATTGTACACCCGACAAGTTGAAAACCCGAAAGGGTGACTTGGGAAAATATGGGTATCCTGGTGGGCTGAAAACCCGAAAGGGCGGTCCAGGCAAAAATTAAGGATCGAAAGCGTATGACTATGTCCCGTGGAATCACCACAATCAACTTTATTACCAAGGTCCGAGTTCAAACGGTCCAAGATCAATCCAATCAACTTCTGTCAACGACAAGGGGCATTCGAAGACATTGGGGGAAATAGTAGAGTTAGAATGTAATGAGATCATTTCCACATGGCTATTTGTTTTTGTTTTCAATTTTTTGTTTTCCTTTCGACGATTTCCTCTTACTAGGATCTCCGTCTCTTTGTACAAAAACGCCTATTCATGGGAAAAATATCAATACAAATATACTTCGAAGTGCAGACTTTCTGTTTTTGTTTTGAATGCAAAGTTGTCCAATGACTAAAATTGAACGAACATATGCATATGAACATAATTAAAACTACTTGGCACATGTGTCCTGCTAAGCAGCAACAAGCATCTCTTTAATGTACATGGAATATTCCCACATAGTTATTTCATTAACATTATCCTCACAAGCCGGCTACGATAAACCTTTCCCCACAGAGTTACCCATAAAGTCTCTTTGCATGGGCCAATCTCCAACTAGAGTCTCAATCTCTTGACAATCTCTCTCCCCAGCTAGGTTGATCCTACAAGAAAAAGCCTTGTGGATCTCTTCCTCAAAGAACTCACCTCGTTAGAAGTATTCATCAACATGGTTTATTTCCCCAACATGGTTTATTTCCCCGACAAACAACATACAACAATCAACAAACAACAAAATTCCCCCGACATAGTCTATCTTCCCTAACTGAGTTTGTCTTCCTTGGCTGAGTCTATCCTCTCCAACATGAGTTTTCCTCTCAGACTATTGCAAATCAGAGGGCCATAACCCTTAATCCCCAGTGAATTCTTTAACAAAGCCTTCGCTATCTCCAAAAGATACTATAAAGCCTGGACCCGACCAGATGATAGTATAATTTTCAAGCTGCTATGAAGCCTGGACCCGACCAGATAATAGTCAACTTCTTAAGTATCTATAAATCCTGGACCCGACCAGATAATAATACTACTTTCAGAATACTATGAAACCTGGGCTCGACCAGATAATAGTTCAACTCTTCGAGATTTTGAAGAACCTGGACTTAACCAGACCATGGTTTAACTTCTCTTCCCAAGTAGAGTTTGCCTCTACCCCAACAAGTTACTGTAAATCCTGGATCCGACCAGATATCAGTTCAACTTCATCTTTTAAAATAAGTTATTGTGAAGCCTCGATCCGACCAGATAGCAATTCCCCTCAGAAGTTTGTTGTGAAACCTGGAATCCGACCAGATAACAACTAAGCTCCAAACAAGTAACTGTAAAGCCTGGACCCGACCAGATATCAGTTCAACCCTATCTCTTCAGACAAGTTTATTGTGAATCCTGGACCCAACCAGATAGCAATTAACTTCATCCACCTCAAAATCTGTGAAGCCTGAATCCGACCAAATATCAGTTCAATTTCGTCTATTCAAGAAAGTTATTGTGAAGCCTGGACCCGGCCAGATAACAACTAGCTACAACCCTCAGCAAGAAACTATGAAGCCTAGACCCGACTAGATAATAGTATAACTTTTCAAAAACTATGAAGCTTGGACCCGACCAGTTAACATTTACTACTTCAATTTATTGTGAAGCCTGGACCCGACCAGATAACATTTCAAGTTCAAGAATTTTCTGCAAAGCCTGGAATTCGACCAGATAACCGTTAATTTATTCTTCCCTAATAAGTTACTGTGAATCCTGGACCCGATCAGATAGCAGTTGACTTCCTCATCCTTAGCAAGTTGTGAAGCTTGGATCCGACCAGATAACAGCTAGCATTCAAGAGATAATCCCCAATAGCAATCCAGGATTCAGAACTCCCCAGCAGCAGTCAGGGGTTTATTTTCCCGGACAAATATGCATCCTACATTCATACATTATAGCATATATATACAGAACACATTTAACATCATCTCATTTATCCTGTGAACATCATACAGACATCCGCATTTTACTAACCCTTTTTCCCACAGGTGAAACATCAAGTTTTAGTATAAATCAACCAAAGATTTGTGCTGATACTTCTTCAAATTTTTACCTGGCATCTATAAACCCATTCCTAATCCATCTTTGAGTGCAAATTTTTGGGCACTCTAGTGTTCAATCATCTTCCACCTTCAAGTCACGAATGGCGGATCCGCTAATATAACTCTTCAAGTCTAAGAAGATTGAACAGGGGAAGATGTTGTACCCCAAAATTTTCCCTCTCATTTCTCAATAAATCTCTCACAAGATTTCCGTTGGATTCAATACTGCACAAGGTTTGATCGGCTCAAGATACCTCCTTAAGCACATATGACTTAAATTAGGGTTTGAGTTTGCACAAGGACAAAATGGACTTTTAATGCACCTAATGATTTTCATGGATCATTTTGGACCTTCAATATTGCTCATGTCAAGTTTCAAGTCTTGGATCACATTTTTGCTCAATCAATTGATCAGTTGACCTAAAATCAATTGTATTGGGGAAAAGTCAACTGTGGTCAATTTGCAGTCAAAATTCACAATTTTTGATCCACATCAACATTATGAATTCATATATGTCATTTGATCAAGTTTGGATCACAATTCCTCAAGAAATTTGATCAGATCATCAAAAGGGCAAAATGGTCAAAATTAGGGTTTTGACTGAGAAAGTGAAATTTTTTATTTTTGACCTAGCAAATGACTTATTGGTTTGAGACATGATCTCAAGGATTCAAATGCATCATTTTGAACTAATTACATGGCTCAAAACATTCTCAAGTTCAATTGACTGATAGTTGAATTTCAATCAACTGATGAAAAGTCAACTGTACACTGAAAAGTCAAACTTTGACGTTTTGATCAAAATCAAATTTCAAAGATTCCAATTCATCAAGACATGTCAAAATATTAAAATTGTTCATCAAGAAATCAAAAAGTCAAGATTTCACTTTGCAAAGTCAAAATTTCCAAACTTAGAATTTTTTCTAAGTGTTGAAAATTCATGTTTTTTTCATAACTTTATGCTAAATTTTCACCATGATGCAAGATGATTTAAAAGAAACTTCTAACATGAAAGTTGTAGATATAAATGAGATATAAAACATTGTAGAGCATAACTTTTTCTAGAAATTCTTGGATTTCAAGTTATGATTTTATGAAGACATGCTCATAAAACTTGAGGACTTAGTGAAATTTTGCCCTAGTTTAGGCAGGATTTTGACCTAACTTCATGGTAATTTTTCACCTAGTTCCAAGATTAATCTTTAAAAATATACAACATAGAGGTTGCAGATGATGCTACAAGCTTTCTGAAATGTTCAAGAACTCATTGAGATCATATTTGAGCAAGGAGAATTGAAGGCAAGAAGTTAGGGTTTCAAACTTGATTTACAAGGCATATTTTGTGATGAACATAAACCAAATCCATAGCCATGGTGCATAATCTTTGCTTTACAGGCCTCAAACTTGTTTGTCACTCCATAATTAATGTTCTACATAGCTTATAGAAGCTTTAATCCAAGCATTCAATGCATTTCCCATGCTTAATACCATTTTAGGAAGAAAGACAACATTGCCATTTTGGAAAAGTGACTTTTTTGCACAAATTCAATTCTTGAGCCTCTAACTTGTTCCTCATGCACAAGCTTCCTCTATAAATTCAGAAGAACATGTTTAAAGTTTGCAACCACTCTAGATAGCATGGTACAAGCTTTGGGAATATGTTTTTCATGTTTACTTCAAAAACAAGCAAAGTTGCCACAACTTGAGAATTCAAATTCTGAGTTGTTGTAACACTTGAAACCTCTTGCCTATAAATACATGCACTATTTGCAAGCTAAAGAATGAATTCACAAGCCCTCAAACTATCCCAAACTCATAAATGCATAACAAACCTCCATTGTTGCATATTCTGACCAAAAACTCCAAACTCAGAATCCACTCGTGCATTTCTTAGTTTTTCACTTCCAAAAGTTCCTAAACATCATCTACAAACAATCCCACACCCTGTTACACAACTGCAATACCATTTTGATCAACCTCCATAACCAAAAACAGAGCACTGCAAGTTGACTTCTCGAGGCCATTCCATCCATCCATTGCTCAAGCTAATCATTGCATTAGCTTCTTGGGAACTCGAGGAAGCTAACCTTATCATTGCAGCACCTTGAATCAAGCTCATTTGCATTTCACGATTTCCAGTTTTGAGGTATCATTTCTAAACTTCTATCTTTTCATTTAGGCGTTGTTAGGCTTGTATTTGTGAAGATAAAATGTAGACATCATTGCCCTGAAACTGTACATGTCCATAGATTTCATTTATATTGATTGAGCTTAGAGAATTTTAGGTTTGAATCTCTGATAAAAGTTAGGTAAGAATTTGGTACTTTTAGAAATTCTCATTCATCTTTGATTTATAGTTTATGATATTTATATGGTTGGATTCGTATGGAAAAATGGAGCACCTTTCATGTTTGCATCTTTCAATTTTGTTGAGAAATAAGCAAGTTAGAGGAACCATGGTTGGAGGTTGAAGATGAAGTCATTTTAAGGACTTGACTTGTGTTATGTATTTATTGTTTTGTTTATGTTACCGGATGTACAGCCACCCCAGTGGCAAAGGTAGCGCACATGTATGGTAAGGGTCAGAGGTTCAAGTCCCAGCGCTACCTTTTGTTCTAATTTTCGACACTTTCTTTCTTTTTTGCCAGCAAACAGCACGTCTGGGCTTAGTCAATGGGCCTTCCATATTTTGCTGCACCATTCCCCCATTTTACTTATTCCAGCAAGCCCATTATTTTTTTATTTCATATTTTTCTGACCACAAAAATCATCATTTGGGCCCAAACTCAAACAAGACTATTTTTTTCTAATAAACTCCTAAGTTTAGTTTCATACCTTCCTGACTTTTTCTTTATATTTATTTTATTTTATTTTATTTATTTTTATTATTATTATTATTATTATTATTATTATTATTATTATTATTATTATTATTATTATTATTATTATTATTACTATTAATTAAAAACCCAAAAATATTTTATTCTATTTATTTGCATATTTAAAATACTTTTTATTTTTAGTTCTTTTAAAGATGAAAAGACCCAAAAAATATTTTCTTAACAAATTATTTTCTTTTTCTTAAATAATTAATAATTAGATTTAGGTTTAAGTATTTTTCTTTTTTTTTCATTTAAGGTTAATTTAGAATTTAGGTTTCTTTTAATTAATTGATTTTCATATTATTTTCATTAAGTTAAAACCTTTTTTCATAAAAAACCCCTAAAAATGCTTCAAACATATTTTTTCTTTTCTTATTTAATTTAGGTTAAATTTTTATTTATCTTTAATTAATTATTGTTCCCTTTTTCTTTAATTAGGTTAAGACTAAACCCTTCATTAAAACCAAACAAAAAATCATTTCTTTTCCATTTATCTTCTTGTACATTTATTCAATTCTTGTATATTATTCAATATGGTTGTAATAGATAATTAGATTTAATTTTCTTGCAATCCCCATTTGTAAATTTGTACACCCCTCCCCTAATGATGTAATAGCGTAGTAACTTTACTTTCCACAATTTATCGTTTTAATATAAATTCTAGTAATTAGGGTTTGTATGGAAAGATAAAATCAACAATTAGTAAACTCTAATTCAAGATAAACAATACATGTAAATCAAACATACTTGCACCCTTAGGGTAATTCCACTTTGTTGCCTTATAAAAAATGGCCATGTTATGCATGTGGGTTGTCTTAGCAAAAACAATAAAAAATACAAGATCATACTCCCTCTATGACGCTTCAAATGTTGCCTTTCAAAATGATCTTAGTCCCTCAAAGAGAAATGCTAAGATATCTCATAACATTGTTATCATGACTATACGATGACCCACACCCGTCCCTTAACATCCAAAGATAAGGTTTCTAACCAATTAATGGTAAGATAGCAATATCAAAGGAAAGGAAGAAATGAAGAAAGACTTCTGAGTAGGTAGATTGTTCCTAGTTTCTTGCTCATCTTCAAAATAAACATCCTTGCTTATTTTCAAAACAAACACCAAACACCTTCAAAACACTTTCCAAACATAAAATATTTTCAAAAGTCCAACACTTTGTATACGTTCTTACGAACGAGAACCATTACAAAGTTTGCCTAAACGAAGGCGGCTTTTCAAAATACTTTCAAAAACCACACAAAGCACATTTTCAAACAAAAGCAAGTGATCTAACAAGCAAATAAGATCATATAGATAACCATGGATCAAAAGGGTGCTAATATCTTCCCTTTTCATAATCTACCCCCCGAACTCAAGAAGTAATCTCAAAGGTCTTTCCTGTTCTTTTCCAGCTTTCCTTTTGGATAAAAGAAAAGTCAGTGGTGACTCTTGCTAACTGCAACATTTGCGATCAAACGCAAAACATCCCAAGTCATTTCTCCCACCGTATTACAAAATGATTCAGGAAATGTAATTTAAACGTCCTAAGAAACCTCTGACCTCCTTCTCAGTACGGGGAGCCAACATTTTTTGAATATATTTAACTTTTGCGGGATCAACTTCAATACCTTTACCACTAACGACGAAACCCAGAAGTTTACTGGATCTCACCCCAAAGGTGCACTGTTCGGATTTAGCCTTAGTTTGTACTTCTTCAGCCTTTCAAATAACTTATGTAGATGATCAAGATGTTCTTCTTCATTCTGTGATCTTGCTATTATGTCGTCGATGTAGACTTCTATCTCATGATGAATCATGTCATGAAACAAAGCTACCATGGAACTTTGATAAGTTTCCAAAGCATTCTTCAACCCAAAAGGCATGACCTTGTAACAGAAAGTGCCCCACTGTGTGACGAAAGTAGTTTTTCCATGTCTTTAGGCGCCATCTTGATATGATTAAAACCCGAGAAACCATCCACGAAAGAGAATACCTTATGTTGAGCAGTGTTGTCGACCAGGACATCAATATGTGGAAGTGGGAAGTCATCTTTGGGGCTTGCCCTGTTTAGATCCCTGTAATCTACACACATACGTACCTTGCCGTCTTTCTTTGGTACCAGAACAACATTTGCAATCCATTGAGGATATGACGTCACTGCTAAGAAACCTGCATTGAATTGTTTCTTAACCTCGACTTTAATCTTCTCTGATATCTCGGGACGCATGCGACGAACTTTCTATTTAATCGGAGAACAACCCTCTTTCAATGGCAGACAGTGAACCATAATATCAGTATCGATCCCTGGCATGTATTCATATAACCAAGAAAATATCTCAACATAGTCATGCAACACTTGATTCAATCTATTCTTGACACTGCCCTCTAAGTTGGCGCCTATCTTGACCTTTTTCTGTCTGTCTTGGAACCCAAGTTTACCACTTCGACTGGCTCTTCGTGCGGTTGGATAGCCTTTTCTTCTTGTATTAAAATTCTGTCAAGTTCTCCAGGTATTTCACAATCTTCCTCACCTTCGTCTTCGGCTTGGTAGATTGAATTTTCAAAGTCATAAGCGGCAATAGCAGAATCATTATCAACGAGATCCAGAGCGGATGGGGATCTGCAATGTAGTGTGTGGATGTGTGGAAGAACACGTAGCTATTTGAAAATGCAATAAAGTGAAAGAAAGATAGAGAGCGCAAAATTTGAATGCAAAACATCCAATGTTTTCATTAAATGAAAATATGACATATGAAATGACAACCCTTAACAAATGGACCATTGTGCCCCAGGTATGACACAAGGTTTATAGTCATTGTTTTAAAAGAAATTAATAACCGAACTTCTTAAAGCAATAAAACAGAAATAAATATTACTCCTGACTGAAGGAGATTGAGATAATGTCTTCTGCTTTCCAATTATCGAGTCCATCACAAATGGTAGGGAATATCCAGCTGCCGAAATCACAATCAATGCCAGCATCTTCTATAACATTGATTCTGTTATTGCTGATACGAAACAGAGGTCTTCCAGCTCGAGCGCGACGAACAACCCTTTGACCTTCTGCAGTAAAGCCCAAACTAAACTTGTCAAATTTATAGGGGATATCAGGAAGCTGACCCCAGATTATGCAACCACCTTCTTCTATAGTAGCTTTGGCATCTTTCAAGGAAGCCATCTTGTTTGGAACCCTGGTAGCCTTTGGAATGGCAGAAACATTTTCAACAGCAGTAGGGGAAATCACTTTAAAAGCTTGACAAGGAGTCTCAATGATGTCTCCATACATTTCTACATACCGAAATGAATTCAGGTGGCTGACCATATACTCCTCTTCTCCGCAGACACTAACAATCTTCCCTTTCACATTATTCTTTAATTTCGGGTGCATGGTGGAGGTAACAATGCATACCCTATGGATCCAGGGGCGTCCTAGTAGATAAGAATAAGCTGGCTGGATGTCCATTACATAGAAGGTGGATTCAAAAATCTATGAACCCACTTTGATTGGGATGTCTACTTCTCCATGTACCATTCTTTTTGATCCGTCAAAGGCTCGAACTATGATGTCGCTAGGTTTCAGCACAACCCCTTCACAATCCAGTCTGTCAAGAGCGCCCTTTGGAAGAACATTCAGAGAATAGCCAATATCAACTAACACATGATCCAATGTAGTGCCCCTGCATTCAATGGAGACATATAGGGCCCTATTATGATTTCTCCCCTCCGGAGTCAGGTCAGCATCGGAGAAACCTAATCCATTGTCAGTCGTTAAACTAGCAACATAAATTCCAAATTGATCGGCATAAATATCTTATGGTACATGAGTGATCTTAAAAACTTTTATTAAAATTTGCGCACGGGCTTCAGAACATAGTATTAAAGATATCATGAAAATTTTGGATGGGGTTTACCCCAGTTGTTCAACAATTTTGTAATCGCTTCTATGAATGATCTTCAAAACCTCTTCCATTTCATGTCCAGAGGTATCCTTGACTATAGCTTCTTTTGGTGCCTCCATCCGGGAAGGCTCTATCATTGGCTCTTTACCTCGAGCTTCGACAGTTGTCTTGGTAAATGTGACTTGAAAAAGTGGAGAGATTTCCGGAGATAAAATCCTTCCACTTTTAGTGATTTTGCTGGTTCCCACAATATTGTCAATGTTGGGATCATCCTCTTCATCATCTTCATCATACAACTCTTTTTTAACACCATGGTAACAAACGCCAGACTCATAATTCCATGGAATAACTTTTTCCGAGGAATATGGGATGGGCCCGGGCTTTATAATGATTAAGGGAGCAGCTTTTGGATTGGCAGTAATCCTTACGGGACCCTTGGAGGTGATCTTGAAAGGAGTAGCAGATATGACAGACAAATCTCGACACAAATTCTCAGCATATGGAACTTTCTCAATCAAAATTACATGTTCATCCATCAGGGGTTGAATGCCTTCCTTCAGCAACCCGCACCCATTGGGTTGAACTGCATAGCAATAACATTCTTTAACATAACCCAAAAATAAACTGGCTTGTAGCAAATTCTTCTTGACTGTTGAGAGAGGAGTAACCACATCACTTACAGAGGTAACATACAAAGCATCTTCAGTAGCACATATGCCTTCTTCATGCTTTGACATAAGAGCAATAATCACGTTCAAAAGTCTCAGGAGGTTCGAACTAAATTTCCTTGTTATCAATCATGTCTTGGATTTTGTTTTTCAGGGCCCAACAATTGTTAGTGTCGTGCCCAGAACTGTTTGAATGATAGGCACAACTCGCATTTGGATTGTACTTTGGAGAGGATGTGTTAGGACTAGGAGGAGGATCCCAGATTGTTATGAGGTCAACTTTTAACAAAATTTGCAATGCTTGAGTCAAAGGCATATTAATCCTGGTGAACTTCCTCCTCGGAGTGTCTGACCTATGCTGGTTGCCTTGTTGTGATTGTTGAATAAGCGTTGGATTAGAGATCAATACTTCTCCCACAAACTAATCTCTGCCATTTTTACTATGACTTTTATGGCCATAGACATCATTGGTTTCTTTTTTACCAACAAATGGCTTCCTCACAACATTAGAAGATGTAGCCATTAGAATCTTCACACTTTTGATACCCCTTTCAACTTGTTCGCCAGTCAAAATCAGCTCAGTAAACCTTGATGAAGAACTTCCAATCAACAAATTAAAGAATGAACCCGTTAGAGTTCCCATAAACATATCTACCAATTCTTGGTCAATCAAAGGAGGTTGTACCCTTCCAGCTAGGTCCCTCCATTTTTGGGCATACTCCTTGAATCCTTCATTCGAGCCCATGGACATGTTTTGCAATTGTACACGATTAAGCGCCAAGTCAGCATTATATTGATACTGCTTGTAAAAAGAAGCATCCAAGTCGTCCCATGTGTCAATGTTAATTCCTTCCAGCTGGTAGAACCATTCAAGTTGAGTACCAGACAAACTTTCTTGAAAGAAATGGACCCATAATTTTCGGTCAACAGTATGAGGTTGGATTTTTTGAACATACGACCTCTGATGAAGTTTGGGACAAGAGACCCCATCATATTTAGTAAAGATAGGGACCTTAAATTTTTGAGGGATGACCACCTCTGGAATCAGACCTAGCTCTTAAAAATCCAATCCAGGCACTTTCTGGATTTCCACACCTTTGAGTCGATCTTTCAATTGCTTGTACTTGTCATCTGCAGGAGGATACTATTCGTCGGAGTAGTCTTCATCCTTAGAAACCTGATTTTTTCTATCTTCACCCCTGACACTTCTACCATCCTCCTCTTGGTTGTCGTCTTCCTCAGAGAAAACATCTTGAACTGATTGAGCAGGACCTTTGAATCTTCTTCCCATGTTAAGGATACAACCCGCTTCTTAGTCTTCTTTTTCATGGTGAGGAGCGCCATCATATCTTGTTTCCCTTTAGCCAGATTTAGAAGAGTCTCTTGAAATTATGTGTTGTACCCCAAAATTTTCCATCTCATTTCTCAAGACATTTCCCACAAGATCTTTAATAGCTCAAGCTTGCACAAGGATTGACTAGGTCAAGACATCTCCTCAACACTGATATCTCAAATTAGGGTTTGAGTTTTCACAAGGAAAATTGGACTTTTAATGTCTCATATGACTTTCATGGACTTTCAAGATTGCTCATGTCAAGTTTCAAGTCTTGCAGTTCAAGTTTGCTCAGTCAATTGATCAGATGACCTAAAATCAACTATATTGGGTAAAAAGTCAACTGTGGTCAAATTACAGTCAAACTTCAATATTTTTGACTCATATCAACATTTTGAACTCATATGTATAATTCGATCAAGTTTGGATCATAATTCCCCGAGAAAATTACTCAGATCATCAAAAGGACAAAATGGTAAAAATTAGGGTTTTGACTAAGAAGGCTTGATTTTTGACTTTTGACCTAATACATGACTTATTGGTTTGAAACATGATATCAAGGATTCAAATGTATCATCTTTACCTAATGGAATGGTTTAAATCATTTCACAAGGTCAATTGATTGATAGTTGAAATTTGGTCAACTGATGAAAAAGTCAATTGAACACTGAAAAGTCAAACTTTGACTTTTTGATCAAAATTAAGTTTCAAAGATCACATTTCATCAAGACATGAAAAAATGTGAAACTTTATCATCAAGAAATCAATAAATTCAAAATTCATTTTGAAAAGTCAAAGTTTCCAAGATGCCAATTTAAGTCTTATTTTTTTCATGACTTCATGCCAATTTTTCACCAAGATGCAAAATGATTCAAAGGAAAATTTCAACATGAAAGTTGTAGATATTGATGAGATCTACAAGTTATATAAATGTTTGTATTTTGAGTTATAAATTCACAAAGTCATACACTTTTAATAAAAACACTTAGTGAAAATTTAACTAGTTTAGGCAGATTTTTTGACCTAACTTCATGGCAACTTTTCACATAGTTCCAATTGGATTATTAAAAAATAAAAAACATGAAACTTGTAAATAATATTCCAAGCTTTTCACAATGTCCAAGAAATCAATAAGATCATTTTTCATCTAAGATAATCAGAAATATAAAATTAGGGTTCCATTCTTGATTTACAAGGCAAAATTATGAAGAACAATGGATCAAATCTCTAGCCATGCTGCATAATATTTGCTTTGCGGGCCTCTAATTTGTGTTTCACTCCATAATTAATGGTTTTACACAATTGATTGAGCCCTTATCCAAGTGATTCAAGCATTGTCCAAAGCAATTTTCCATTTTGGGAAGAAAGTAACATATCTATTCTTGAAAAGCAAGCTTTATGCACAAAGTCAAGGCATTGAGATCCTAACTTGTTTGCTATGATTACACTCCACCTACAAAGTCAGAGGCATTGTGTTTAAAGTGGTTAACAACTCTATGAACAAAGGTACAAGGCATGGAAACTTGTTTTGTCAAGAAAATCACATGTTGAGCTTAAACATGGATTTTGAATTCAGATCAACTTGAGCGCTCCAAACCTTTTGCTTATAAATTGAGACACTATTTGTGAGCTAAGATTCGACATTAAAATACCTCAAACACCCTCAAACTCCCTCAATCCAGAAATTGCATAAAACCTCCATTTTTGTGTCATTTTTGACTTTGAACCTCAATCTTCAAATCCACTCGTGCGTTTCTTGGCCAAATCATTTCTAAAGCTTCTTTACCTCAAATATAAACCATATCAATACCTGTTTTCAAAATTTAACACCATTTACACTATCCTCCATTTTCAAAAAAAGAGCTTTGCACATTGACTTCTCTAGCTTGATTCAGGAACTTTCAGCTCAAAGTAACCATTGTGATAGCTTCCTAGACGTTCAAGGAAGCTAACTAGATCACTAACACATCTTGAAGTGAGCACATTTGTAGAATACGATTTCCAATTTTGAGGTATATTTTCTGATTTTCAATCTCTTCATATAGGCATTGTTAGGTTTTCATTTTCAAAGATAAAATGTAAACATCATAGCCCTGAAGATGACCATGTCCTTAGATTTCATTTATATTGACTGAGTAATGAGAATTTTAGAGTTGAACCTTATGAAAAAATTAGGTCAGATTTGGTACCATTTAAAATTTGTGTTCATCTTTGATCCATTGCTTAAGTTATTTACATGTTTGAAATCATGATGAAATTTCTAACAAGTTTGATGTTTATACTTTTGAGAATGGTTGAGAAATGGGTAAGTTATGAAACTCAAAAATGGTGAAGGAAGATGGCGCGAGGAAGAAGAAGATGACATCTATGGAAGGAGTTTAAAATATAGTAACATGGTTTGACATAAGTTAACAAATGTATATCCACTCTAGTGGTAGAGCGCACGCGTATTATTACTAAGGGCCTGGGTTCGAGCCCCAGCACTGCACTTTTTCCAAATTTTCATTGTTTTTTTCTTCCTTTTTTTTGATACAAACTAGCGCGCTTGGGCCTAAGGCCACTGGGCTTTGATTTTTTGCTCAGATTCACCCCCCTGTTTCATTTAACATGCAGCCCATTTCATTTTTTTTTTATTTTTCTTTTTCTGACTAACAAAAAATCTCCTATTGGGCCTTGAACTCAAAACAAAATCTTTTGCTACTAAACATTCCTTCACATTTTACACCCCCTGACTTGAATATTATGTTTTATTTTATTTTCTTTTGCTTTATTTTTATTATTAATATTATTATTATTATAATTAATTTTATTAATAAAAAGTCCAAAAATATTTTATTTACTTATGAATATATTTAGTATACTCCTATTTTTATTTCTTTTAAGACCAAAAGACCAAAATCATTTTTCTTATTAAATTTAATTTCTTTTCTTAATTATTAATTAAAATATTAGACTTATATTTATTTCATTTTTATTTTCTTTCTTAATTAAAATTAATTTAGAATTTAGGACTTTTTTATTAATTAATTTTTTCATACTAGTTTAATTAAGTTAAAACATTTTCGTAGAACCCTAAAAAAACTTGGTTTCTTCATCAAATCTAATTTCTTTTCTAAATTAAATTAGTTTTATTTTCCTTGAATTAATTAATTTTTCTTTTAGTTTATTTAGGTTAAAAAAGCTTTTTCATAACAAAAACTTAAACATAAACAATTTTTTCTTTCCTTGTATATTATTTTACATTTTTGTACATTATTCATTATTCATTCAATATGGTTGTATTAGTAATTAGGCTTTAATTTATTTGTCATCTCCCCATTTGTAAATTTGTATTCCCCATCTCGAAATGATGTAACAGCGTAGGACATTTACATTCCGCAATTTATCGCTTTCAAGTATAAATGATAGTAATTAGGGATTGTATGGCAAGACTAAAATCAACAAATAGAAAACCCTAATTGGGATACGGTGGGAGAACTGACTTGAAGGTTTTGCGTTTGATCGTAAATGATGCGGTTAGCAAGAGTCGCCACCGACTTTTCTTTTATTCAAAAAAAGGAAAGGTGAAAAAGCATAGGAAAGACCTTTGAGATTGTTTCTTGAGTTTGGGGGGTAGATTATGAAAAGGGAAGGTATTAGAACCCTTTTCATCCATGGTTTTCCATGGGCTCTTAGTTACTTGCTAGATCACTTGCTTTTGTTTGAAATTATGCTTAGTGTGTTTTTTGAAAGTATTTTGTAAAGAGGCCATTGTTTAGGCAATCTTTGTAATGATTCTCGTTCGTAAGAATGTATACAAAAATATTGATATTTTGAAAATGTTTTGAAATGTGTAGGTGTTTGTTTTGAAAATAGCAAGGATGTTTGTTTTGAAATTGAGCAAGTAATTAGGAGCAATCTACCTACTCAAATGTTTTTCTTGTTCATTTTCTTTTCCTTTGACATTGTTGTCTTACCATTGATTTGGTAAGCAACCCTGTCTTTGGATGTTAACGGGACGGGCGTGGGTCATCGTATAACCATGATTAGCATTGTTGCAAGGTATCTTAGCATTCTCTTTTATGGACTAAGATAATTTAAAAGGCAACATGGATAGCGTCATCGAGGGACTATGATCTTGTATTTTTCTTGTTTTTGCTAAGATACCTCACATGCATAATATGGCCATTTAGTAAGGCAACTAAGTGGATTTACCCTAGGGGTGCTTATGTGCAAGCGTATTGTTTTCATGCTTGGCTTTTTCTTTGATTAGGGTTTGCTAATGGATTGGTTTTAGTCTTTCCATATAAACCCTAATTACTAACCTTTATATAAAGCGGTAAATTATGGAATTTAAAATTACTACACTATTACATTATTAGGGGAATGGATGTACAATTTGTGAATGTGGATTACAATAATATAAACCTAATTAATCTATTACAACCAAATTGAATATGTACAAATAATTGAAGAAACATATAAAGTACAAATGCAAATGGAAAGAAATGATTTTTTTGTTTGGATTTTTATATGAAAGAAGTTTTAACCTAAACCTAATTAGAGAAAAATAATTTAACCAAAATTAAATTAACTTAAATTAGTTAAGAAAATAAATTAATTAAGAAAAGAATTTTGAATAAAACCCTAATTCTAATTAGTTGATTAAAAGAAAATAAGTTTAAAGAAAAAGTATTTTTTGTATTTTTGTCTTGAAAATAATATATGGTGTTGTAAAATATTTTTGGCCTTTTTTATATTAAAATAAATGTATTAAATAAGTATAAAAGAAAATAAATAATAACCTAGTTTTAATTTAATTTACAAGATAATTAGTAAAGATAAATAAAGTATAATGAATAAAAATAATTTTTTGTGTGGGAAAAATATTTAAGTTATGTCAAAACATAAATCTACTATTTTTATATTTTTTTATGATTTTTTTAGTATTTTAGAAAATATATTTAAAAGGAAAAATGAAATAAATAAGTAAATAAAAATAAATGGGCCAAGGGGTGCCAAAAGTAGGCAAGGAAGTGAGCTAGCAAATAAAAAAAACAATGTCAGGCCCATAGGACCCAGCGCCTGCAAAAAAACGTTAAAGAATCAGAAAATATGAAAAAAATGTAAAAATGGTCACGCTGGGGCTTGAACCCAGGACCAATGGGTGAATAGGCGTGCACTTTACCACTGGGGTGGCTATACATCTGTTTATATGAACAAAACAATAAATATGTAAGGCAAATCAAGTCTTGATGACTTCATCTTCAACCTCCAGCCGGTGTACATGTAACTTCTTCATTTCTCCACAAAAATGGAAGATGACAAAATGAAAGTTGTGGCATTCTTCTTCACGAATCTAACCATGTAAATAACTAAAGCTAAAAGTCAAAGATGAATATTAATTTTGCTGGCCCTAAATTGAAACCTATTTTTCTCAGAAATTTCAAACCTAAAATTCTCTATACACAGTCAATATAAATGGGAACTATGAACATGGTTAGCTTTAGAGCAAAGATATCTACATTTTATCTTCACAAATCAGGATCAAATGATTCTTGTATGAAGAGATAGAAGTTTGAAAACTTACCTCTTACAGCTAGAGTCATGAATGGAGTTTGAGCAACTTTTGAGATGGCATGAGGATCTGTTTAGCTTGCCTGGACCTCCTTAAGTGTATTCTAACTCCTACTTTGTCTTGAAAGTCCCTGAATTTCTCTACTCAAGTCAACCTGCAAGCTTGATGTTTGAAAATGGTGGATAGTGATGGAGGATTTACAGTCTTGAAACAGGGGCCTGAATTACTTTGGTATGATGTATAGAAGGTGTTTGAATGATTGGTTTTTAAAACGCACGAGTGGAGATGAAGATGATGAGTTTTGGCTCAAAACTGTCAAGTTAGGCAATTTTGTGCAGCAATGGTGTTTTGGAGAGTTTTAGGGTCTTTTTGCTCGTGTTTTAGCTTGCAAATAGTGTATTTTCTTATAGGCAAGAGGTTTTGAGGCTTGAAACAACTCAGAAATTGAAATCACATGTTATGGCTTGGTTACTTGATTTTGAAGCAAAGTTGACAAACATGGTTTCAATGTGAAGTACAAGGATTTGTAGGGTACTTAGCAGGATGTAGATATGTTGCTTCTTTCTTTTAAATGTTTGAGTCAGAAACAACAATGTATGGCCTCAAGAAGAGTTGACATTGTGATTAAAGTCACTTTTCCAAAATGGAAGTGGTGACTTTCTTCCCAAAATGGAAATGTAACTTGGATAATGGCTCAAATACTTGGAAAATGGCTCTATCAGTTGTGTAAACATTAAATTATTTAGTGATTAGCAAGTTTGAAGCCTGCAAATAAAGATTTGTACAACATGCTTGAAGATTGGATCAAGTGTTCTTCACAAAATGGCTTGTAATTCAAGTTTGAAAACCCTAACTTCTTGCCTTCGATTATCCTTGCTCAAGAATGATGTCAAGGATTTCTTGGACATTTTGGAAAGCTTGCAATGTGTTATACAACCCATCTTTGAATTTCCTTTGAATATTCCCCTTGGAACTATGTGAAAAAGTGCCATGAAGTTAGGTCAAAATCCTGACCAAATTAGGGCAAAATTTCACTAAGTGTTTAGTTTCATGACCCTATATTCTTAAAATTATAACTTGAGATACAAGAACTTTTGTAAGAAGTTGTGTGAATAAAAGTTATAGATTTCATTGAGATCTACAACTTTCATGTTGGAAGTTTCTCTTGAATCATCTTGTATCATGGTGAAAATTTGGCTTAAAGTTATGAAAAAATAAGAAAATTTTCATACTTTGAAAAAATTTTAAGTTTAGAAATTTTGAATTTTCAAAATGAAACCTTGATTTCTTGATTTATTGACGAATAAGTTTCCTATTTTTACATGTTTTGATGAATTGTGACCTTTGGCACTTGAATTTGACCAAAAAGTCAAAGTTTGACTTTTCAGTATACAGTTGACTTTTTATCAGTTGGCTGCAAAATTCATTTGTCAATCCAAAGGATTTGCAATGTTTTGAATCATGTCATTAGTTAAAAATGATGCAATTTGACCTTGAGATCATGCCTTAAACCAATTGACCATTTGCTAGGTCAAAAATCAGAAATTGCCCTTTCCCAATCAAAACCCTAATTTTGACCATTTTGCCCTTTTGGAGATTTGATCAAATTTCTTGAGGAATTATGGTCCAAACTTGATCAAATGATACATATGAATCTAAAATGTTGATTTGGATCAAAAATTATGAAGTTTGACTGTAAATTGGCCATGGTTGACTTTTTCCCCAATACAACTGATTTTTAGGTCAACTGATCAATTGACTGATAAAAAATGTGATCCAAGGCTTGAAACTTGACATGAGTAATCTTGGGGGTCCATAATTATCCATGAAAGTCATATGGGGCATTGGAAGTTCAAATGTCCTTGTGCAATCTCAAACCCTAATTTTGGTCATCAGTGCTTAAGGATGTGTCTTGAGCTGATCAAACCCTAGTGCAGTCTTGAGTTAAGGAGATCTTGTGAGCAAATTCTTGATAAGTGAGAGGGAAAATTTTGGGGTACAACACTAATTCAAGATAAAATCATGAAAAAACAAACGCTTTACACACTTGCACCTCTAGGGTTAACCTCACTTGTTTCCTTGAGAAATAAACAACCATGTTACGCATATAGGATATTTTAGAAAAATACTTTCAAAATACAAGATCATAGTACCTCGATGACCCTTCAAAGTTTCCTTATAAATGATCTTAGACCCTTACAAAATTGCTAAGGTATCTCATAACATTGCTTTCTATGACTATACGATTACCCACGCCTGTCCCTTCACATTCAATGATAGAGCTTCTTATCAATCAATGGTAAGATAGCCATATCTAAGGGAGGAGGAAAAGAACTAAGACTTTTTTATTAGGTAGAACGCTCGTAGTTGCTTGCTCACAACCATTTTCAAAACATATTTCAAACACATTAACACTTTCAAATGGAATATTTTCAAAAGTCAACACTTTGTATGCATTCTTATAGAGACGAGAATCATTACAAAGTTCACCTAAACGAAGGCACATTTCAAAAATACTTTCAAAACCAATCACAAACACATTTCAAAATAAGCATTTCAAAGTGAGCTAGAAACTAAGATCCCGTAGATAACTACGTATAAAAAGGATGCTAACACCTTCCCTTTTCATAACCTACCCCCCGAACTCAAGAAAAATCTCAAAAGGTTTTTCCTGTTCTTTTCACCCTTTCCCTTATTGGATAAAATAAAAGTCAGTGGCGACTCATGCTATCCGCAATAATTGCGATAAAAAGCAAAATAACCAAGTCAGTTCTCCCACCGTATTATAGAACTATCGAATCTGCTGGGGAGATACTTAAATGTGGGGTTACCTTAGAGCTAGATCACATTTAATTGCTTTCATTGTTTGATTTGTTTTCTTTACATTTTGGATTCTTGTTTGGGTTTGTATTGATCCTCTACCCGAATCTGGGAACACCATTAGGTAAATAACAATAATTGTGGAGACTGTACGGTGTAGACCGATATGGTTGAGACCATATGTATGTTAATGTGACACATTTGTGGGTACCGGTATCCCTTATTGCGAATTAAGGAGAATACGGGGCCGCTGTGTGGTGTTATGAAGCACTAGAAAACCTTAGGACCTTTAATTGAACAACTTGGCCATTAGGAAGTAGTGAGGTAGCCGGCTTTGGTGCAGTACGAAGTTGGTTGATACTCAATACTACGCTCATTGAGATATGACTTTTGGGATATTTCGGTAGCAGAAAAAGAGGCTTGCGCTAAAACAATGCCCAATGAAGAAAGATCAATGATATTTAGATCCCCTAGAACCCGATTACTTTCTAGGACAGGTTGAACCAACTAAACTTCAAAAGGGTACTTACCAATGAACCCATGCATTCCTAAACTTAAGGACTTGCTTGTTTTGTGTGTATATGTACATAACATCATAACATCATACCATTGCATTTATACTAACCATTTCAAGGACTTTGGGAATTATATTTGTGTTGTTTTGTAGGACATGGCTTCCATGCGGAGAAATACTATCCAAGTAAACCTTGTGAAAATTCCTCCTCAACTTAAGGAATTAGAATCAAAGGTTCCCAATGATTCTCCATTCACCAAGAAATACGGTCGTCTCATCAACTTGGTTACAACAAACTTTGAAGAGGATATGGTACATGTGCTTTTCCAAATCATTGATCCTAAGCACCATTGCTTTGCATTTTCTGATTACCAACTAGTGCCTACTATGGAGGAGTTTTCTCAACTCTTGGGAGTGCCTATTCCTGATAAATTACCCTTCACCGGTATTGAGAGAGACCCAAGACCCGAGGAGATTTCTCGAGCTTTACATTTGCAATGGTTTGGCGTTGTGGCAAATTGGGAAACAAGAAGTGCTGTTAAGGGGTTTTTAGCCAAGTTTTTATTTGAGAAGGCTCAACATTTTTGGTATTCTTTGGACTTACAAGCCTTTGAATAAGTGTTGGCTCTTCTCATCTATGCGATGGTACTATTTCCTAACCCGGACCAACTCATAGATGTGAATGCGGTCAATGTTTTTCTATCTCGTAACCCGATGCCTACCTTACTTGGAGATATCTTGCATTCCCTTCACACCCACACCATGAAGAGAAGGGGAATTATTATGTGTTGCACTCCTTTGTTGGCTAGGTGGTTTATTTAGCACCTACCTCGATCTGTTTTGAAGAATGAGCAAGGCATAAGATGGTCTAGTAGGTTGATGTCACTCTCGCATTCGAATATTCATTAGTGTTCTCGATCTTTGTAGGATGTCACCATCATTGATCGTTATGGGGAATTCCTTAATGTCCCTCTCTTTGGAATTAGGGGAGGTATCACTTATAATCCTTGTTTGGCTTTGCGATAGTTTGGGTATGCTAGGAGGGATGGTCCTCATGATGCGCTTGTCTAAGGAGTTATATTTGACTATGAGAGTGATATCCAAGGTTATCATCAAAGATTCGTACGAGCTTGGGGCATGGTGAAAAAATTTTATAGCAAGACATTGGGGAATAAGAACTCCATCCCATTATAGCCCTATCTCAAGTGGGTGCAAGCCCATGCTCAAGGCCTCATGATGCGGTATCCTTCTATCCTGCCTACTATCATGGAGCCTATTGCCAAAGGAGATGTTCCCTACACTATTATTCATCCTGACACGCCTACTACTCTAGAGGAGTTGCAAAGGTCATGTATTCAACTAAAGGGGGGAGCGAGACACCTTTTAAGCCCAATTATACGTAAGCGACAAGAAGGTTTTGGAGCTCATGAGATAACTTCATGTAGAGTGGAGTTTGAATGCCTACATGCACCAAAGAGGATGCGCTCATGGGGGAATTGAGTCCTTTTTTGTTTTAGGAGTTTATTTTGTATTATTTTTGTTCCTTCCATTGTAAGCCCAAGAGGAATTTTTTTAAACCATTTGAACTTATTAATACAGTTAATGTTTGTTCCTTCTTTGTTTAAATAAATTTAAATATTAAAGGTCCTTGAAAACATTCACATTCACATTACATGCATCATAACATAAGCAGGTCTTATGACACAAGTTTCCTCGTTTTTCTATTGTTTATTTCAGTAAGATGGATCTCAAGCAGACTGTGAAGGATCTGCAGACACAAAATTCTCAATTTCAAGAAACCTTACTCACCTTGGCCAAAGGGCAGCAATAATTGATGTCACTCCTGGTTTCAAAGAAGAAGACCAAGAAGAAGGCTTTGATCAAAATGGGGAAAAGGTTTAAAGGCCCAGTCCATCAAGTGCAAGTGGTTGAAGAGTCATTTGAGCAAGACGAGAACCAGGATAAAGATGCAAGGAGAACCCGTGCTAGGGGTGAAAACAATAAAGCTTCTGAGGATGAAGACTATTTTGATGAACAGTATCCATCGACTGAGGATAAGTACAAGCAACTGGAAGATAGGTTGAAAGCTGTGGTAATTCAAGTCATACCTGGCTTGGATTTTGGTGATTTAGGCTTAGTTCCCGGGGTAGTTATTCCCCACAATTTCAAAATTCCAGTATTTGCTAAGTACGATGGCGTTTTGTGCCCAAAACTTCACTTAAGATCCTACATTCGCAAGATGCAACCACATACCATTGACAAGAAGTTGTGGGCGCATTTATTTCAAGAGAGTCTGTCTGGAACTCAGTTAGAATGGTTTTATCAGTTGAAAGTTTCAAACGTTTATACCTGGGAAGATCTGTCCACCACTTTCTACTGTCAATATCAGTACAATGCTGATTTGGCGCCGACTAGAGTTATGTTACAAGGAATGAAAATGAGTTCCAATGAAGGTTTTAAAGAGTATGCGCAGAAATGGAGAGACCTTGCTGGTAGAGTACAACCACCATTAATTGATAGGGAATTGGTGGATATGTTCATGGGAACATTAACTGGACCATTTTTCAACTTGTTAATTGGGAGCTCATCATCTAGTTTCACTGAATTAGTCTTGACTGGTGATAGAGTCGAGAGTGGTATCAAAAGTGGAAAAATCCCCATGATTTCTGCCTCTACATCAAACATTGTGAAGAATCCATTTACTAGCAAGAAGGAAACTAATTTCGTATATGTGTTGAGGAGCTGTGTCAAGAAGGACCATCGTCAATCTGTTAACACAGTTCTGATCTCCAATCCACCCTCTACTCAAAGACTACAACAACAACAAACCAACTATCAAAGACCTGAAGTTCCAAGAAGAAAATTTACAAGGATTAACACGTCACTATCTCAAGCCTTACAACACCTATTGAAGGATAATTTGGTAACAATTCATGATCCCCCTGCAAATCCAAATGTTTCATCTCCAAAGTACAATCTGAACGCCAAATGCGCTTATCACTCCAACAGCCTCGACCATGACACTGATCAATGTTGGGCATTAAAATGCAAAATTTAAGACCTCATCAACAACAAGACCATTGAGTTCGATCCACCTAGAACTCCGAATGTCATCACTGCGCCAATGCCAAATGATAGCAAAGGTGTCAATGCAATTGAAGATACCGCTTTTGTTTCCTCCGTTGAAGATTTGACTACTCCACTGACCAGTGTTAAAGCAAATCTATTGAAAGTTAGGGTTTTCCCTGGTTGTCTAGAAGACTGTCATTGTTGTGCTCTACAAAAGAATGATTGAGAATGGCAGAAAAAAGGTGTCCAAAACCTAATAGATAGCCATAAGATTTTATTTGAAAAAAGTTTGACTGAAGTTGTACCACAAGAGGTTGAAGACATTTCCATCATCACTATATCCAACAAACCTATTAGGATCACCTTAAAAGGCCCTATTAGGATTCCCAATGAACCGACAATTGCACCATTGATAATCACCACACCGAAGCCAATACCTTATTCTTCCGATAAGGAAGTACCTTGGAATTATGGGGCTGAAGTATACTATCACGACATTAAATAAGACTCTTAGATTGACGAAGAAAAAACTGATGACATTACCAATATTGTTGGATCTAGCAAGTTGACAAGAACGAGGAGGATCTTCTCTCCTGGCATTTCACCTCCAACTACTACAAGCACACCTGTTCGCATTAATGTTGAAAAACCTAGTGTTGATACTAGAGGCAAAGAGAAGACAGCTGAGCCTTCCAGGATGGAGGCACCTACAAAAGAAACTACTACTGAGGAACCCTCCACCCAAGAGATGGAGGAGATTTTGAAGATTATAAAGAAGAGTGATTTTAAGATAGTAGAGCAGCTGAGGCAAATGTAAAATCAAGCTTCTCAAATGCACTTTTGTTTTGATGAAGACAAAGCATGATTGACAAAGAAGGCAAATATTATTGATAAAGCTAAAAGAATCTGTGGATAAAGTCTTCAGTTCAAGCACTTAGCAAAATTTCAAGGTATAATGATAATACTTACTTTGAACTTAAGACATAGATGCTCAATGGTCAAAAGAAATCTTTTATATTGTCCAAATCCTTACTCAAGTTTTTTTCTAAGATAAAATTCATTTTTCATTTGAGTGAAATCGGTTGCAAGCTTCAATTTTTCAAAACATTTGCTATTGTTTCTAAGTGTAATCTATTTTCATGTTTGTGCAATCGATTGCACTCAATAAATTTTTGCTACTGACTTCAAATGTAATCGATTTACACTCTTGTGCAATCGATTACACACTCAAAATATTTGAAATTCTAGCTGTTGAAACCCCGTGCAACCGATTTACATAAAGGGTGCAATCGATTGCATGCTGCACGATTTTGAAAAACAGCAGCTTTGCACATGCCTGTTCATAACACCAATTCATGGAAACCTTTCACTCAATCTTGGAAATTGTTCATGATTGATTTATAGAACTTTATGCTGTTTAAAAAAGGTGCTATAAACATATAAATATCATTTCAACACCTCTTCCAATTATATTTTCTGAATTTTCAAAAATCAAACTCAAGCTGTTATACATTTTCATACACAAGTTTTCTACACACTTTCACATATTGTTAACTAGAAAACTTTGAGCATTATATATCTTGAGTCATTGTATACTATTATCATTGGAAGAGAAAATCAATTCATTGATTAAATCACTCAAAGTGATCATTGCTACTCAAAATCACTCAAATTAAATATTGTTATATACTTGCTTATTTTTCAGGATTGTTGGAAATAAGTTCAAGTGGTTTGGTAAATCTTGTTTTTCCAGGATTGTTGGATACAAGTAAAGTCACTTTGAGAGGATTGTTCTCATTGTTGACATAGTGAAAATCCAATAAGATTGTTCTTAGTCCAAGAGGATTGTTCTTGGTGGTTTTATTGGTTAGAGTCTTGTATAGAAGGACTAGGGTGTCTTGTCTAGAGATCTAACAATAAGGAAATCTCTTTCATGTTGAAAGGGGACTGGAGTACTTTCGGACTGTGAGGGGAACCAGGATACATATTTGTGTTCTTTACTTTTCCGCATTTGCCGCTTTCATCACTAGTCACAAACCAGAAAAGAAAGAAACACATTTGTGAACTCATGCACTAAACCATAAAAATAATATCCATCATCACTAAAACGGTAAAAATTTTAAAGTACCTAATTCACCCCCCTCTTAGGCGCACTCTTATACTTACAATTGGTATCAGAGCAAGTTATAGGTAACTTGCTCCTAAAAGATCCAGAATGGCTTCCGCAAATCAAAATCCCATTTTCAGAGATGATGGTAGTAACAACAAGCCTCCTCTATTGTATGGTGAATATTTTGACTTCTGAAAAATACGCATGAAGGCACATCTAGAAGCACAAGGAGAAGAAATATGGGATGTCATCGAGAATGGTCCATTTATTCCTTTAACGGTAATCAATGGTGCTGGCTCGTCAAAGCCTAAAGCTGCATGGGACGAAGATGATAAGAAGAAGGTTCTCTATGATAAAAAGACAATAAATCTTCTTCAAGGAACCGCTGAAGTTAAAAGATCGAGATTAAATACATTGGGTCAAGAATACGAACTATTCAGAATGCAGCCCCAAGAATCACTCCTCGACATGCAGAAAAGATTCGTGCACTTGACAAATCATTTGAAAGCACTCAGTAAGACTTTAACTAATGATGAACTTAATCTTAAAGTGCTTAGATCTTTATCCATGGAATGGCAACCAAAAGTGACAGCAATATCCGAGAAGAAGAATCTATCCACAATGACTTCCGCCACTTTGTTCGGAAAACTTCAAGAATATGAGACGGAACTTGCAAGACTTGAAAATCATGAAATCCAAGTAAAAGATTCAAAAGACATTGATTTAAATACAAGGATTAAAAATCATGATAGCAATCAAGAGGATGAATCCACTAGTAGTGAAAATGATGATCTCATCAGGAAGATTGAAAAGGTTCTATGAAAGGAAAGAAAAAGGGAAGCACCAACAAGGGAGGTTATATGCTTTGAATATGGAGAAAAGGGACATGTTAAAAGTGAATGTCCCAGACTTGAAAAGAAGAAGAAAATTTTCAAGAGAAATAAAGATAAGAAGTCAAATAAAGCATATATAGCATGGGAAAGTTCATCTTCCGATTCCGAAAACAATCAACGTGCTAATCTTGCATTGATGGGCTCACACCATTCTGATAGTGAAGACGGCGAGGTTAGTAATGAATTTTCTCCTTTTGATAGTGATGCACAAGGTGCTATAGATGAACTATTAAATGAATGCAAAATTTTGTACAAAACTATTTCATCTCAAAGATGAAAAACAAAAATTTAGTGAGCAAAAATTGTGAATCACTCTCTTTCCAAATTTTCCAATTAAAAAGAGTTATTGAAAGATATGAAAAATGTCAAATTGGATTGGAAGGTGTTCTTAGACAACAAATATATTCCAATGATAAAAGTGGACTTGGATATTCAAAGTTTTCAAAACCAAGTTCTAATAAAACTATCTTTGTTAAGGATAGTGATCAATCATCCAAAGAGAAAGTGAAAAAACCTAAAGTAGGTCATCAGTATCCTAAAAAGAAAATATTTATTAAGAAGAAATCTTACTCTCCTAGATATATAATAAACTTTGAAACTACTTGCTTTTATTGTGGTATTGTTGGCCATACAACTAATGCTTGCTATGTTAAAAACTTTAGTGTAGAAAGTGGGAATTATGTGTGGGTTAATAAGGGAACTAACTATGATGGACTCAAAGCACATTGGGTACCAAATCAAACTTAATTGTTTTGTAGGTTTGATTGAGGACCACTTTAAATCTATGGTGTTTAGATAAGTGATGGCTCTAAGCATTTAATGTAAGACTTACACTAACTTTCAAATCTTGTTCAAGTCTAAGGATTATTTCACATATGGGAAACACCTTAAAGGAAGAATTCTTGGCATTGGTAAAGTTGATACACTAACTTTCATATCCATTGAAGATGTACTTCCTGTTGAAGAACAAAAGACAACTTCTAAGTACAAGTCAACTTTGTGACAAAGGCTTCAACATCATGTTATCAAAAGATGAATGATTTATGAAGTCACTCTTGAGGTGAAACTCATTGGTATAAATTGTTTTTACTTTCAATAATTTATTTTTGTATTATAAGGCTTTTCCCATCCTTTTCTCAAATGCACTTTTGTTTTGATAAAGACAAAACATGATTGACAAAGACGGAAAAGATTATTGATCAAGCTAAAAGCATTTGTGGATAAAGTCTTCAGTTCAATCACTTAGCAAAATTTCAAGGTATAATGATAATACTTACTTTGAATTTAAGACATAGATGCTCAATGGTCAAAAGAAATATTTTATATTGTCCAAGTCCTTACTCAACGTTGTACCCCAAAATTTTCCCTCTCATTTCTCAAGACATTTCTCACAAAGACCTGCGAAAGCTCAAGCTTGCACCAATATTGACTAGGTCAAGCCATCTCATCAACACTGATACCTCAAGATTAGGGTTTGAATTTGCATAAGGACAATCAGACTTCTAATACTTCAAGTGACGTTCTTGGATCATTATGGACCTTCAAGAGTACTCGTGTCAAGTTTCAAGTCTTCTCAGTCATTGACCAAGAGACCAAAAATCAGTTGTACTGATGAAAAAGTCAACTATAGCACCAAAAGTCAAACTTTGACTTTTTGGTCAACATTAAGTCTCAAAGATCAAAATTCATCAAGACATTCAAAAATATGAAACTTGATCATCAAGAAATCAAGAAAGTCAAAAGTCAATGTGAAAATTCAAATTCTTCAAGACTTAGAAATTTTTCTAAGTGTTTTTTATACATGATAATTTCATTTTTTCATGCCAACTTCTCACCATGATGCAAGATGATTCAAGGAAAACTTCCAACATGAAAGTTGTAGATCTCAATGCTATTTAAAATTTTGTAGGGCAGGACTTTTTCTAGAAATGCTTGGATTTTGAGTTATAAATTCATGAAGTCATGGCATTTTTGAATAAACACTTAGAGATATTTTCAGCAGTTTTTGTCAAGTTTTTATCCTAACTTCTTGGAATTTTTTCACATAGTTACAAGATGATTTTGTCAAAATGGCCAACATGAAAGTTATATAGGGTGTTTAAAGATTTCCAAAACATCCAAGAGCATGAATTTATCATATTTGAGCTAGGAGATTCAAGGATCTGAAGTTGGACATTCATTCTTGATTTACAAGGCAGATTTGTGATGAACAAGGAACTAAAATCTTAGCCATGCTGCATAATCTTCACTTTTCAGGCCTCTTGACTTGCAAATCTATCCATAATAAGATGTTTACACAATGGATTAAAACATTATCCAAGTGGTTCAAGTATTATCCATTGCATCTTTCCATTTTTGGCACAAAGGCACCATTGCCAATCTTGCAAAGTTCACTTTAATCATAAAGTCAATTTCTTGAGCCTCTAACTTGTTGTTATAACCACACTCAACTTCTACAAGTCAGAACAAACATGTTTAAAGTGATCAACCACTTTAGATAGCTTGGTACAAGCATTGGAAACGCGTTCTTCATGCTTGCTTAAAAAACAAGCAAGATAGCCATAACATGTGATTCAAAATATGAGTTGTTTGAAGTCTCAAACCTTCTCTATAAATAGAGAGGCCAATTGCAAGAGAAAAAGGTCAGAAAAAATAAGGGGGAACTAACACTCAAAATCATTTTTGCTGTCAAAAACCAGAATTGCCCGCAAAACCTCCATTTTTGAGCTTTGAAGTCCAAATCTTTGAATCTCATACCTTGCAAGTTTTCTCCAAACAAATCATCCAAACACTTCACATACATCATATAGAAGTTGTTCAAACACAAAAACAACTTTTGTAACATCACTATCATCACTTCCCAAGCTCAACAACAACCCATACAACAGCTCAAACTCAAAGCACAAATTTCAGTTTCAAGGTATGTTTTCTTGACTTTGAACTCTTCATACAAGCATCATTAATGATTCATTTGTGAAGATAAAATGTAGATATCATTTCCTTGAAGCTAACCATATGCTTGCTTTTCATTTTCACTAACCATGTATTGAGAATTAACTTTTACATGTAGCAAAACAGTGATAAAAGCAAAAAACAGCAGTTATGCGTCGACACGAAATGCTATGAGTCGACACATATTATGTTCAAAATAGGTTATGAGTCGACACGAACACGTATGCGTCGATATGAAATGGTTATGAGTCGACACAAAACCAATATGCGTCGACTCATACTGATTTATTTTGACTTCCGGGAGCATATAGTATACATGAGCCAATACATGAGCCGACACATGAGTCAATACGAAACCTGCATGAGCCAATACATTAGCCAATACATAAGCTCATGTCTCAGCTCATAAAACTTTTTTTTTAATCTTTTTTATTTATTTTATTTTTAATTTTTATTTATATTTTTATTATTATTATTTTCATATAAAAAATTCCTTTTTTTTTAATTTTTATTATTTGCATTCTATATATTTTATTCCTTTAAAAACAAAAGACAAAAAAACATTTTTCTTATAAAAAACTCAATTTCTTTTTCTTATTAAATTAATAATTAGATTTAGGTTTAGTTATTCTCTTTTTAATTAAAATTAACTTAGAATTTAGGTTTTCTTTTAATTAATTAATTTCCATACTATTTTTATTAAACTTAAAACCTTTTCTAAAAACCCTAAAAAATGCTTTCTAACTTAATTTCTTTTCTTAATTAATTTAGGTTTAATTTTCTTAATTTAATTAATTAATTCTTTTAGTTTATTAGGTTTAAACCAAGACCCTTTCCTCAAAAAAACAAAAAAAAAATCATTTCTTTTTCCATTTTACATTTGTGCATTATTTTCAATTCTTGTACATTATTCAATATGGTTGTAATAGATAATTAGGTTTAATTTTCTTCTAAATCCCCATTTGTAAATTTGTATACCCCATTCCCCTAATAATTGTAATAGCGTAGAATATTTACTTTCCGCAATTTATCGCTTTCATATAAATGCTAGTAAATAGGGTTTGTATGAGAAGATAAAATCAACAAGTAGATAACCCTAATCAAAGATTAAATGCATGCAAATCAAACATATTATGCACACTTTACACCCTTAGGGTAAATCCACTTTGTTGCCTTACAAAAATGGCCATGTTATGCATGTGAAGTATCTTAGCAAAAACAATCAAAAATACAAGATCATAATCCCTCGATGACGCTATCCAAAGTTGCCTTTCAAAAATGATCTTAGTCCCTCAAAGAGAATTGCTAAGATATTTTCACAATATTTCTATCATGACTATACGATGACCCTTGCCTGTCCCTTTACATCCAAAGATAAGGTTACTTACCAATCCATGGTAAAATAACAATGTCAAAGGAAAGAGGAAATAAACAAGAAAGACATTTTAGTAGGTAGAATGTTCCTAGTTGCTTACTTACTTTCAAAACACCAAACACTTTCAAAACAAACACTTTCAAAACATCTTTCAAACTTGAAAACTTTCAAAAGATCAACACTTTGTATACATTCTTACAAACGAGAATCATTACAAAGTTTGCCTAAATGATGGCGCCTTTTAAAAATACTTTCAAAAACCATACAAATCATATTTTCAAATAAAAGCAAGTGATCTAGCAAGAAACTAAGAGCCCGTAGATAAATACAGATGAAAAGGGTGCTAATACCTTCCTTTTTCATAATCTACCCCCCAAACTCAAGAAAACAATCTCAAAGGTCTTTCCTGTTCTTTTCAACCTTTCCTTTTGGATAAAAGAAAAGTCGGTGACGACTTTTGCTAACCGCAACATTTGCGATAAGACACAAAACACCCAAGTCAGTTCTTCCACCGCGTCACATAACTGGCGACTCTGCTGGGGAATATTTTAAAAGTGGGGTTACCTTAGGGATATATCACATTTAATTTCTTTCTTTGTTTTACTAGCATGCTTTACATTATGGTTCCTTTTTTGGGATTTCTTTGATCCTCCACCTGGATCTGGGACACCTTGTTAGGTAAGTAGTAATAGATTGTGGAAACTATACAGCATAGACCGATATGGTTGAAACAATGGCTACGTTAGTGTGATGCATTTGTGGGTACCGATATCCCTTGTGTTGAATTGAGGAGAATACGAGACCACTGAGTGGCGTCATGAAGCACTAACTAACTTCAGAACTGTAATTGAAAAAACTTGTCCAATTAGGACGTAGTGAGGTAACCGGTTTCGGTGGAAAGCTAAAAATTGGTTGATACTCGATACTACACTCATTGAGACTAGAATTTTGGGATATCTCGGCCGCAAGAAAATATTGATTATGCTGAGACAATGCCTAAAAGAAAGGTCAATGATATTCAGATCCCATAGAACCCGATTACTATTAACTAGGACAGTTTGAGCCAACTAAACTTCAAAAGGGTACTTACCTATAAGACTCCATGCAAGCCTAAACCTAAAGACTTGTATGCTTTGTGTGAATATGATTATTTGTACTTGCTTACTTCACATACTTGTACATAACATCATGACATCATACCATAGCATTTTCAATAAACGTTTCAAGGATCTCAAAGGCCTATGATGTAGGGTCGCGTTGAACCAGATGTCTATCAAGGGACAAGAGGATTTATTTTCCTCTGACCAAACACCGTCAAATATCAAGTACAACAAACTTGAGTCAAGGGCTACAACCCACTTGATATGGTGAGCTTAATTCTCGTGGAAGGACATCCACCGATACAAAGTTCTCCAATCAAAGTTGTAAGTGACTACTAACATTTATCCCGCGAAATCCTTGAAAACATGCATCCACATATCATGCATCATATCATAACAGGTTTCTCCCACATAGGTCTCTTTACCTTCCTGCTGTTAATTTTAGTAAGATGGATATGGAACAAACGGCGAAAGATCTCCAAGCTCAAAATGCCCAATTCCAACAAATGTTCCTGGCTATGGCTAAGGGGCAAGAAGACCTAGAAAATCTCCTTTTCAAAGACAAGAGAAAGAAGTCCAAAAAGTCAATAGGTGTATTGAACTTGGGAAGAAGACCTAAAGGACCAGTCAAGGGAACTCTAGATCTTTCAACTCTATCCATCATGGGGGATAGTCTTGAAGAAGACCATGATTTGGAGATTGATAAAGTCGAAGCTGACTACTCCGAGGAACAATATCCTTCCACTAATGACAAGTAAAAATAGCTGGAGGATCGCCTCAATGCTATGGAGATTCAATAAATACCTGGCTTGGATTTAGGAGACATGGGTTTGGTTTCTGGAGTGGTCATCCCGCCAAAGTTCAAAGTCCCTACCTTTGCCCTGTATGATGGAGTCTCTTTCCCTAAGATGCACTTAAAGTCTTATGTCCGCAAGATTCAACCATACACAACTGATCCGAAGCTTTGGATCCATTTCTTCCAAGAAAGCCTAGTAGGGACTCAACTCGAATGGTTCTATCAATTGGAGAGTTATCGCATCCGCACATGGGAGGATTTAGCTGCTGCTTTCTATAAGCAATATCAGTACAATGCTGATCTTCCACCAAAAGTAGAGAGATCTGGCTAGTAGGGTGCAACCCCCTTTAACTGACAGGGAGCTAATTGACATCTTTATGGGAACTATGACAGGGCTTTTCTTCAAACACTTAATCGGAAGCTCCTCAGCCGGGTTCACCGAGCTAATACTGACTGATAAAAGAGTCGAAGATGGCATCAAAAGTGGAAAGACTCAAGAAGCTACACCTTCTGATGCTCAGAAAAAGCCATATAGTGGGAAGAAAGAGTCCAATGTTGTGTATGGTCAAAAAAGTCGTCGTGACCAACACGTGGGGGCAGTCCTAATCTCCGGTTCTGCGTCACACCGACAACAGCAAAGGGAAATCAACAAAGGTCGGACGAGCCTAAAAGACAGTTCACCAACATCAACATGCCGCTGTCTCAAGCGCTGCAACACTTGTTGAGGATGAATCTGATTACATTGATAGGACCTGATCCAAACCCCAAAAATTCTTCTCCTAACAACAATCCTAATGCAACATGTGCTTATCATTCTGACAGCCCCGGGCATGACACTAACGATTGTTGGGCATTGAAGTACAAAATTCAAAATTTGATTGACGCCAAGGAGATCGAGTTTGACCCTCCGGAGACTCCAAATGCGATCACTACTCCTGTGTCAAATCATTGAGAGCGCCTTGTTCATTTTGAATTTTCAAGTTGTAATTTCTCTTTTGTTGTTCAAATAATTATCTATTAATGTCAAACTTTGTTTCATTAATGCATTGCATATGTTTGTCTTGATTTGATCCACTCATTTTCATTACATTTAAATTATGCTTTTTACTCTCTTTATGACATTCAACTCTTGATAAAAGTTACAAGCCTTTAGAAGGAGGATGACGAAAACAATGCCATAATCTCATACAATATGCTTTTGGACAGACCTTGCTGACGATGTACAGACATTATTTCAAATCCTAAACACTGGAGTTATAAGGAAGATAATCCCTAGTCAACCCCTTCGAGCCAGAGAAGTAGAAGTTTTTCTTTTTCACAAAATTAAAACCTTTAAACAAAACCTGGGGCAGGGTAGTCTCTCAGTTAATTCAAACGCGCGTAAAGATGAAAACTCCCATCTCGTAATACAATGAATGACGTCAAGAAACATCCCTCTAGGATCAAAAGACAACTATGGTTCCCTACCATATAGGCAGTCATTATCTCTCAAAAAGAAAAGCCCACTAAGTCAAAACCTATAAAGGAGACTTAATAAAACTGGGGTATCCCGCTGACTGTAATCTCAAAACAGGAACAGTCAGGCAAAAATTAGGGATTACAAACCAAAAGAAAGAGGTCACTACAAATCCTCAACAACATGAAAAAAATGTTGCAAAAAAAAATGACTGCCTGCCGACAAACTTAACTTGTCGTAACCATCACCAAAACGTCATTCCAGACTCAATTGGAGTTCAAACGCACAATTAACTGAGCTTAGGACTGAAGAACATCACGAAGAACGGGTGGGTACAAATACACTGTTAGCCTTTATCCTTTGTTTCTTAAACCGTGAACCAAGCCACGTTACAACCCTTCAAAAGTCCTAATTGAAGCATGGGTTATTTCGAAATCATACTGTTACAAAAGGTATCCTGACTCCTGTAAGGCTTTACTCAAAATCCAAAGTTGAATTACAAACTTCTTTACTTGCTGAAAACGCATTTATCAAAACTTCAAGACAAACATAAACTTTGAATTACTTGAATATCACTGTTTGCATGTGGCTATTTGTTTGACAGCGGAGAAATTTACACAATGAATATCCAATGAACAAAAGCTCTCTCAGTGACCAAATCACTTCAAGTAAGGATGACACTTCTATTGACAAATCTGCTATCAATAGGGGACATGACATGTCACTATCCAGCACACCTGGGGCAGTCCGATCAAGATTCCAAGAAATCTCTCAAAGTGCAGAGTAACCAGGGGAAAGTCTCCATCTCCGTCACTTGAGGCATTGAACGTCAATCCCAACAATGGGTTACGTACAGTCAAACATTTCCAGGAAGTGCCACAAACACTCACCACTAGAGGCAATGACAAATTCCCCCAAAATACTTCTCATAGGATGATTCCCCAGCAAAGGTTTAATCTCTGAAAACCTCTCCCCAGCTGAGACAACCTCAAGAGTCCTCGAGGACTTTCCCCAACAAATTCGTCACCTCTCTAGCAGACCAACAACAGGGTTTATTTCCCCAATAAACTACAGATTCCCCAACTTGAGTTTGCCTCTCCAACTACTACAAATCATTGGACCATAACTCCTCTTCCCCAGTAGACTACTCTACAATCCCCAGCAAGTTACTGTGAAACCTGGACCCGACCAGATATTAGTTCAACTTCGACTCCCCAGTAGAGCAACGGACAACTGAGACTCCTGAACTCTTTTCCCAAGCAGGAATAAACATTCTCCCTACAGAGTTTTCAATATCCCCCAGCGGAGTTCTCCTCAAACAATAAAATAGGAATCCCCGGTGGAAATATTCTAAGAAAAGTTTGAAGACACACCAACTCTTCAACAACAGTCTAGGATTTAACGACTCCCCGACATTTGTCAAGGATTTATTTTTTCAGACAAAGATACACTTCAATAAACATTTCACATTTCATACATACATGATAAGTGCATACGATACAATCTCATTTATTTTGAGAACATCATGACATCATGCATTTCATACATCATGACATTGCATACAACTAACGTTTTACCTTTTCAGGAAAATGTCAATCAACAGATGGCTACCCCTAACCTTTTCAAGTTCCAGATTAATACCGGAAACCAGACGGGACAGCTATCTACTTGACCAACTCAGGCAACCCTACACCGGTTCCTTCTGTTTCCAAGATGCAGTTCCATACTGACTCATCAACAGGCAACCCTACACAGGTGCCTCCTTTCCAGATGAAGTTTTACACGGACTCATCATCAGGCAACCCTACACCGGTTCCTTCTCTTTCCAAGATGCATTTTTACACGGACTCATCATCAAGCAACCCTACACAGGTTCCTTCTCACCTCCAGATGAAGTTTTACACGGACTCGTCATTGAAGCAACCCTACACATGTTCCTTCTCACTTCCAGATGAAGTTTTACACGGACTCATCATCAGGAAACCCTACACAGGTTCCTCCTTTCCAAATGAAGTTTTACACAGACTCATCATCAGGCAACCCTACACCGGTTCCTTCTCTTTCTAAGATGCAGTTTTACACGGACTCATCATCAAGCAACCCTACACGGGTTCCTTCTCACCTCCAGATGAAGTTTTACACGAACTCATCATTGAAGCAACCCTACATAGGTTCCTTCTCACTTCCAGATGCAATTTTACACAGACTCATCATCAAGCAACCCTACACAGGTTCCTCCTTTCCAGATGAAGTTTTACACGGACTCATCATGAAGAAACCCTACACAGGTTCCTTCTCAGGAAATTCAAGATGCAGTTTTTCATAGACTCATCGTCGGGAAACCCTACATAGGTCCCTTCTCAATTCCAGATGCAGTTTTATACAGACTCATCATCAGGCAACCCTACATAGGTCCCCCCTTCCCAAGATTAAGTTTTACACGGACTCGTTATGAAGCAACCCTACACAGGTTCCTTCTCAGGAAATTTTAGATGAAGTTTTACACTGACTCATCATTAAACAACCCAACTTTCCAATACAGTTCAGATGCGCTCCAGACACGGACGCCATGCTGGCAATCATCCAGTTCCAGCTTATAGATACAGTCCAGCAATCACCTCTGGATGGCATCTTTAAGCCCATCTTCAACAACTATCCATTACTTCTCCAAATGGCATCTTTAAGCCCATTCCCTACATAACCAACTAACACATCTTCGAGTGCAAATTTTTTGGGCACTCTAGTGTTCAATCCTCTTCCACCTTCAAGTCACGAATGGCAGAATTACCAATCTAACTCTTCAGGTGTAAGAAGATTGAACAGGGGCAGGTGTTGTACCCCAAAATTTTCCCTCTCATTTCTCAAGGAATCCCCTTGGATCCTCAAGTTTGCTTACACCTAATTCCAAGCCTTGAACTGTAATTTTTCAAGGAAATCATCCATAAGGGCAAAATGGTCATTTGCATGCTGAAAAGTCAAACTTTGACTTTTGGATCAAACTCAAGTTTCAAGGATCATATTTCATCAAGACACGTTGAAATATGAAATTTTGTTTCATCAAAATCCAAAAGGTCAAAATTCTAAATACTTAGAATTTTTCTAAGTGTTTAAGAAAATATGACAACTTCAGAACTTCTGACCAGATTATCACCATAACACTCAGCAAATTCTGAACACTCTCAAGGCAGAGTTTGATCAAAACTTCTGGGCAAGTTTTCACAAAAAAAGCTTCAGTCAGAGGTTGCAAACATGGTTCAGAACATAGCTTTCAGTCAGAACATGGCTCTTCAGCATCTACGCAAGTTCAGTCAGAGTTTTCTAGGGTAATTCAAAGAAGGTATTAAAGCGTAATACGAAGCCTGAAAGCTCCTTCAGAACATGCTGGATCCAGAAGATAAGAGGATTAGAAGATTGGATGCTACACTGAAGCAGAACTTCTGATCCAGAACTAAGCCTTGGTGTAGAGTTTCACGTTGCAGGATTTCTGGTTGTGATAAGTCTCATCATCATTTAATGCTCACAACCACCTTCTGAGTCTTTATCCAAAGGATTTTCACCACGTGTACCTCTACTGTCTTGGGATAGCAACTTTGCTACTAAGCCCATGCTTTGCTTTTTGCTTTTCCTTAATTCCCACTGACAGCCACCATGCTTACTTCAAAGACAAGGCACCACTTCAACACATGAAGGCTATTTTCAAAGCTTTGGTCAGAACTTGACCAAATCCCAAAACCTTGCTTATACAACTTACTGCAGACCTATGACTAACAATTGGCTCAGCCTACGCCTGTATCCCATGATTACACCAAACTAGAATACGAAAACTATGATGGAAAAGAAAAGGAATAGGATGCCAAAACAGGTTTAAATTGAAGATGTGAAAAACACAAGAAGGGGGGGGGGGGTTGAATTGAAAACTTAGATCAAAAACAGCTTAATGACACAGTAATTTTATCCTGGTTCGTTTGATCTCAAACTACTCCAGTCCACCCGTCAAGGTGATTTCGCCTCTCTCCAACGAGGTCTTAATCCACTAATCTCAAAGGATTACAACAGCTACTTTAACAACTGTTAAAGTCTTCTTGAGTACAACCATAAACCGGTTAATCTCAAGGAAATCTTTTACAAATAATTGAACAAGAAAGTGTTGTTGTTTTCTAACAAAATAGTATATCACAACTGTGATAATTACACAGGTAAGCTTAGAATAGAATGAATTTGCTAGAGCTTGAATATGCGTGGTTTAGAATTCTCTGCAAATTGATGTGTGCGTACGTACGTGCTTCTTTCACAAGCAGACTTGTTTATATAGGCAAGCCAAAGACGTTGTCCATAAAGCAAGTTTAATGTTCATAACACACTTTCCTTTTGTAGAAGATCTTGTCTGAAGAAAGCCGTTGGCATTTAATTTTGTCTTGAATAATCAGTAACGCTTCAGAGTCTTCTTTATTTTAACTGCTGACGACGCTTCAGAGTGTTGATGACTTGGTTGATATGTCTTTGTTCAGAGTCAAAGTTTACTTGTTTAGGCACAGATTCTGGTCATCAAACTTCAGCGTAAAAACTGTTTTGCTTCAGCGTGTAATTCTTTAGCTTATCTTCTGATGCTGATCCCATCAGAACTTCTGTATACATAAAACATAATTTTAAGGTGCATGTTTGTTCTTTGTATATATTCTTTGCATTTATTTATTCTTTGTATTTGTTATCATCAAAACTCTAATCAAGGGTAGTAGAATCAAACTATGTTCTAACAATCTCCCCCTTTTTGATGATGACAAAAACCCGATTTTTCAATTAAAAATAAAGAATAAAAAGTATAGAGTTAAGAAGAAAAACTCCCCCTGAGTTGATTGCTTCCCTTAAATTCTTTAAGTCCTTGAGCATCGGAATTTGACTACGTCTTTCATCAGAGTTTTGTACCTGTTCAAGCTTTTCAGAAGAAAGAAGTTAAGTAGTTCAGAATGTTTGAGACTTGTCTTAGTAATCAGTTATTGAAAATATCTTATTCTTTCTCCCCCTTTTTGTCAGTTATCAAAAATGCTATATAATCAGAGCTAAAAAGGATTTATATTAAAAATAAGAAGTAATGATAAGAAGTTCAGAACAGCAGCAATGTAGAACAAATATTACAGATAAACAGATTTAAAAAAAAACAAAGGAAAATCTAAGAGGGAGGAGGAAGGCGCGTGAACAAAGCTTCCAACAAGCCCTTGATCTGGGTGTTTGTTTCCTCTTGTTTTCTTAACATGCTCTTGATTTCCTTGATTGTATCATCCTGTTTATCCAATCTTTCCTGAATGATAATATCCGTTCTCTTCAGTTCTTCCAGAGTTTTCCTTTCATAGGAGGGAGCTGGAGAATCTTCAGTAACTGAATGCTTCTCAGAGCATTCTGCAACATGGTCATTTTGAACCAATTCCTCTGCAGAAATCATCTCATCTGGAGCAGCAGTCAGAGTGAGACCTTCTGACTCTGGTTGAACATTGTCTGATGGACGATGTTCTGACCAGGGAGCATTGTCCAGAGGGAGAATCTCTTCCTTGAGCAGTTGGCTCAGAACTTGGTCTTCAAATACCTATAGCAGATTACTGAAATTTTGTTGAACTTGTCCGTAGCACTGTTCTTGCATCTTATGAGTTTCAGACCTTATCCATTTTCTGAAACTTGTCCAAAGATAATCTGAGGCAGCAGGATTGGTCATCTCAAGACTAGCTTGCTTCAGGGAGGTTATCTATTTCTGCATTTCTGTTTCAAACATCCATAAACTAGTACAAACATCTGCTGTGGGTTCAGATGGTTTTGGTTTTGGAATGGCAGTTTTATGAGTTATGGCAGCTAGGCATTCAAAAACAGTTAGGTCAATGACAAGTTTAGCGTTGTCATCTGGATTGCTTTTTGGAGAGGGAGTGGGAGAGTCTGGTATAATTATTGGGCTGGTTGGGGAATTTGGTGGAGTTGATTCTAGTGAAGAGGGAATTTGGGGAATGCCCAGAATAGTGAGGGGCATACGGATGGCCAGAGGTTCAGTGATTCTTGGAATGGGAATTGTATCTGAATCTGAAGTAGGTTCTTCATATTAGTTGGATGTAAGATGGTGAGGTTCAGTTTCACATGATTCAGAAGGTTGGATCTCAGAAGTGTGAACTTCTGGTTGTGATTGCTCAGGTTGTGGAGAAGGTGGATGAATGTCTGGTTGAGGAGATGGAGGTAGTGGTATTTCTGGTTGAGGAGAGAGGGGAATATACGGTTGTGAAGCTTCTGTGGTGGTTTCGGAGTTTGGATTTTCTGGGATTAGAGGATTTGGATTTTCTGGTGTGGGAGCAGAAATATTTTGGTCAAAAGATTCAATGTCTGACAGAACTTTTGCAAGTTCTGGTTGAGTTGTTTCAGTATTTGGATTGATAGGAAGGGAGTGAGTTCCTCTAAGACTTAGAGTTTCTAAGGGGTCAAACCCTATGTCAAAATCATCAAACATTTGTGGGGTAGGATTTTCTGATTGGGTAGGTAAGGGTCCAGATGTTGATAGAGATATTGATTATAAAACATTAACAAAAGAGGGATTACCTTTCCTTTTAGAAGCTTTTGGAGTCCGCTGGGATGATCCTTCTGCTGCTGCCTTTCTTTTCTTGTTCTTCTTCAGCATAAATTCTGGAGCTACCTGTTGCAAGTCCTGAATATTTACCCCTGGTGCAGTGCCATCTGCCTTGCATGCATCCAAATATCTGACGATAATCTCAGGCTTAGAATCAATTTCTGAGAACATAGGGAAATCATGCAGAGGGATTCTTATGGAAGTAATGGTTGCAAAGGATGTAACATTGGGTTCCTTTTTGATGTTCTCAATAATTTTCATCTTTTTCAGATTCTTCGCATTCAAAGGCTTCCCAACAGTTACCTCTAGAGAGCTGATTTCTTGTGCTTCTGTTAGATGCTCTATCAGCCTATTCTCTGTCAGAATATCTGATATGAGCCTTCCAAGGGGTATCCAGTCCCTTTTGGTACGCTCATCTTCTCTAGTCTCCTTAACACTGGTCCTCAGATGATTGAACAACAAGTGAGCCAGATTTACCTTAGTCTTCTGGGAGATAAAGTAGATCAGAAACTGCTGATCAATGTTTATGTAGTCAGGAGAGCTGGTTGGCTTCCTGTGGTTGATGCATCCCAGAATTATCTTAGCCCATATTCTGTGATGATCCTTCAGATCCCTTATCTTGCTTGAGGGAACACCTAGAGTGAAAATTTCTCTTCCAATTGAAGCAACATCAGCACATCTTTCAGCCATGTCTATACACCTTACGCCACCACCACTATAACCTATCAGTCTTGCAATTAGGTCTTCAGTAATTACTATCTTCTTCCCCATTACATATGAAGTGACTTGATGGTTGGAGGATGAAGCATGGATCCAGAATTCCTTCAGAAGGATTGGAAACGTTGGACCTAGAAGACGGTCAAAATACCTGTTCCATCCTTGAGCTTTTACTTCTTCAGAAAGATTGAATCCATTTTCTTGAAGACTTTCAAAATCCACGATTAGTTCTGAAAGAACTTCTAGGTTGTCAAAGGGCATAAGGAGAGTTATGAACGGTTCTTCATATTGTTCCATGGATTATGTTCTCTGAGTACTGGTATTTGGGACGCTTGAGGAAGCCATGTTCACACAAGAAAGTTGAGAAGAAAATGAAAAGGTTTTGAAAGATGAACAGAAAACAATTAGAGTGTATTGAGAGAGTAAGCGTGAAAGAGTGTAAAGTGTGAGATTTATGTTTAAATACATTTTTGAAAACATAAACTGCAAGAGATAGAAATGATTAGTAATGATTATAAGCATTAATGACAACTGATTTTAGGGGATTCAGAAAGATATTGGAACGGTTACTCATGACATGTGTCTCAATGCACCCAATCAGTGCTTTTGACCTTTCGGAAAAGTGAACGCGTGTTCAGCCTCAGAAGGTAGCTTGATGAATGGATGACAATTGTTTGCTTACGTGAACAACACACTTCTATCCTTGAAATGAAACGCTCAAATCTTTATGGATAGATTCTGATACAATCTGTACTTCTAAAATTCTGAAGGCAGGTTGATCAGTAGTTCACAGAAAATAACCAAATTTCTGGAGGTTAAGATATGTAAATAAAACAGTTTATTCTGGGCAAAGCTTCATGCTGAGATGTTTCAGAATGAAGTTAAACCTATCTTCAGAAAGATGTTTTGTAAAGACATCAGCCCATTGATGGTCTGTGTCAATGAATTTTAAATTAAGGATCCCTTTCTGAATATAGTCCCTAATAAAATGATGTTTTATTTCTATATGCTTAGCCCTAGAATGCAAAATAGGATTTTTACTGAGACAAATAGCAGAAGTATTGTCACAGGGGATAGGGATGTTACTCTCAAATATAATGAAGTCCTCAAGTTGACTTTTCATCCAGAGCATTTGTGTGCTGCATCCAGCCGCTGCTATGTATTCAGCTTCTGCTGTTCATAGAGCTATTGTGGATTGTCTTTTGCTGGACCATGAGATCAGATTTTCTCCCAAAAACCGGCAGCTTACAGAAGTGCTTTTACGTTCTTCTATCTCCAGCAAAATCAGCATCACAGTATCCTACTAAGCTGTAATCACTTGATTTTCTATAAAACAAACCCAGATTAGCAGTACCTTTCAGATACTTGAAAATTCGCTTAACTGCTATTAAGTGAGATTCTCTAGGATCTGATTGGAATCTAGCACAAATGCAAATGCTAAATAGAATGTCAGGCCTTGAAGTCGTCAGATATAGAAGAGAACCAATCATACCTCTGTAGACCTTCTGTTCTACCTTTTTACTTACCTCTTCTTTTTCCAGAATGCACGTGGGATGCATTGGAATCCTTGAGGGCTTACATTCTGAGAGATCAAATTTCTTCAGAAGTTCTCTGACATATTTCCTATGATGAATGTAAGTTCCTTCTGGAGTTTGATTTATTTGAATTCCCAAAAAGAATTTTAGTTCCCCCATTAGGCTCATCTCAAATTCTGCCTGCATACATTTAGCAAACTCTCTTCCCAGAGAGGGTTTAGTGGATCCAAATATGATGTCATCAACGTAAATTTGACACACTAATATGTCATTCTTAACTGTCTTACAGAACAAGGTTGTGTCCACTTTCCCTCTGGTGAATTCCTTTTCTAACAGGAAGTTACTTAGTCTTTCATACCAAGCTCTGGGAGCTTGTTTCAGACCATAGAGTGACTTCTTTAGTTTGAAAACATATTCTGGATTTTTGGAACTTTCAAAACCAGGGGGTTGGTGCACATATACCTCTTCTTCTATATAGCCATTTAAGAATTCACTTTTGACATCCATCTGATATAGAGTGATGCCTTTATTAACAGCAAATGATATTAAGAGTCTGATAGATTCTAACCTGGCGACTAGAGCAAAGGTTTCTGTATAGTCTATCCCCTCTTGCTGACTATAACCTTGTGCTACCAGTCGTGCTTTGTTTCTGATGACTTCACCTTGTTCGTTCAGTTTGTTTCTGAACACCCATTTTGTACCAATGACGTTGAATCCTTTTGGTTTGGGAACCAGATCCCATATGTCATTTCTTGTGAATTGATTTAGCTCCTCTTGCATTGCCAGAATCCAGTCATTGTCCAGAAGTGCTTCATCAATTGTTGTTGGTTCAATCAGAGATACCAGTCCCATGAGGGATTCTTCAGAGTTTTTGAAGGTAGATCTTATTTTGATTGGATCTTCCTTCCTTCCTAAAATTGTTTCTTCTGGGTGATCAATGCTGCTTCTGGATGATCTTTTCTGGAGTTGATCAACAGAAGGTGTTGGATTGCTAGCAGTGACTCTTTATGATGTTGAGGGAGTGTCTCTATTGAGAGCCTCTGATGAGTTATCTTCAGTACCTGTGAGTTCAACTTCCATATCTGCAAGGAATTCATTCTGCTTTAACTTTTGAGAGTCAAGTTTATCATCAAACCGAACACTGATTGACTCTTCAACAATCTGTGTTTCTGTATTGTATACTCTGTACCCTCTTGAGCGTTCAGAGTATCCTAACATAATACACTTCTGTGCTTTAGAGTCAAACTTGTTTAGATAATTTTTTGTATTCAAAATAAAACATGTACATCCAAATGGATGGAAATAAGAAATGTTGGGCTTTCTGTTCTTCCGCAATTCATATGGAGTCTTTTCCAGAATAGGTCTTATGGAGATTCTATTCTGAATGTAACACGTTGTGTTTATTACCTCTGCCCAGAAGATCTTAGCAGCGTTAGTCTCATTGATCATGGTTCTGGCAATTTCTTGCAATATTCTGTTCTTTCGTTCTACAACTCCATTTTGCTGGGGAGTTCTAGACAAGAGAAATCATGCAGAATGCCTTTTTCATTAAAGAATAATTCAAAATCTTTATTTTCAAATTCTCCACCATGATCACTTCTGACTTTGACGATTCTAAGATCCTTTTCATTCTGAACTTGGTTGCAGAAGGTAACAAACACAGAGTGTGACTCGTCCTTGTGTATTAAGAACTTTACCCATGTCCATCTGCTATAGTCATCTACAATTACTAACCCATACTTCTTGCCACTGACTGAAGCAGTTTTTACTGGTCCAAATAAGTCAATTTGCAGAAGTTCTAATGGCTTAGAGGTGGAAACAACATTTTTGGATTTGAAAGCAGGTTTTGCAAACTTGCCTTTCTGACATGCTTCACACAGAGCATCTGAATTGAACTTCAAGTTAGGAAGTCCTATGACCAGATTGAGTTTGTTAATCTGAGATATTCTTCTCATACTAACATGTCCCAATCTTCTGTGCCAGATCCATTGCTCGTTGTTAACAGACAGTAGACATTTTACATTCTGACTTTTCAGTTCAGAAAGTTTGATTTTATAAATGTTGTTTTTCCTCTTTCCATTAAATAGGATAGTCCCATCTTTCTGACTAACAGCTTTGCATGAATTTTGATTTAAGATTATATCATAACCGTTACCACTTAATTGACTTATGGATAACAGGTTATGCATTAATCCATCAACTAATAGAACATTACTTATAGAGGGAATATTTCTATTACCTACTGTTCCAGAGCCAATAATCTTTCCTCTCTGATTGCCTCCAAAGCCTACGTGGCCTCCAGGCTTAAGTTCCAGGCTTTGGAACATATGCCTTCTTCCCGTCATGTGTCGTGAGCAGCCAAAGTCCAGGTACCATGATTGGTGTCTTTGCTTTGCTGCTAAAGATATCTGCCACATGTATTATTTTATCCTTAGGTACCCACATTTTCTTGGGTCCTGTTTTGTTAGTTTTACCAAAACTCTGGTTGAATTTTGGTTTGATAGAATAATCACTACTTGTGTATTTTATGTCATGTGTGTGCCCATAAATAAAGTGTGAATCAAGTGGAGTGCGTTTTATAACTAAGTCCATGGCATTTTTTGGTGTAGGTACCTTACCTTGATATCCTATCCCTTTTCTGCCATTTCTGCTAACTCCATAGATCATTGAAGCCATCTTGCTTCTGTCTATGTTTTTAGCTAGAAACTTCTGAAAGCTGTGATCATACTCTTTGATGATCTCATCAGCATTGCTGGGAGTTTCAGGGATTGTTTCCTTCTGAGAGTTTTGCAATTGGTTTTCTAATTTTGAAAATTTTTCTTTTAACTCAGAATTCTCCAATCTGAGACTCTCAGTCTTATCAGAGTCATAAGCAAGATTCCTTTTCAGGTTTCTGAATTTGACTCTGATCTGCTGATACCTTTCCAGAATTTCATTAAGGCTTTCAGCAAGTTCAGCCGTAGTAAAGTTTTTAGTAAAGTCAGGGAATACCTCTTCAGTGTCTGATTCTGAGTTTGAACCAGAAGCTTCACTGTCTTCAGATACATTTTCCATGAGAGCTATGTTTGCTCTTTCATCATCTGATTCTGAGTCAGCTTCAGATGTGTCAGAATCATCCCATGTAGCCATGAGGCTTTTCTTCTTTTCTTTGATAAACTTCTTCTTGGGCTTCTCTTTCTGAAGCTTTGGGCAGTCACTTTTGTAGTGCCCTTGCTCGTTACACTCATAGCAGATGATGTCTTTGTTGTTTGGCTTTCTATATCCTGAAGAGCCTTCAGATCTTCTGTGTCCAGAGGAGGATTCTGACCTTCTATATCTGGTTGAGGATTCATTCTGATTTTCTGATCTTTTGGGATTCCTGAACTTTCTTTGTCTCTGCTTCCACAGTTGGTTCACCCTTATGGAGAGGAGAGACAGTTCATCTTCTTCTGATGAGGATCCATCAGAGGTTTCTTCTACAGCCTGCAAAACTTTGGAGTCAGATTTTTTGTTAGATTTTAAAGCTAATGGCTTACCTTGCTTTTGAGGTTCGTCTTCTTCTAGCTCTATCTCGTGACTTTTGAGGGAGCTGACAAGTTCCTCCATAGAGATTTTATTGAGATCTTTGCCTAGCTTAAGCGTTGTGACCATTGGCCTCCACTGTTTTGGCAAGCTTCTGATGATCTTCTTAACGTGATCAGCAGTGGAATACCCTTTGTCAAGAACTTTTAAACCAGCAACAAGAATTTGAAATCTTGAAAACATAGTTGCTATTGATTCACTATCTTCCATCTTGAATTCCTCATATTTCTGAATGAGCGCAAGGGCTTTGGTTTCTTTGACTTGAATGTTGCCTTCATGCGTCATTCTCAGAGAATCAAACATATTCTTGGCAGTTTCTATGTTTGATATTTTCTCATATTCTGAATATGAGATGGCAATGAGAAGAATTGTTCTGGCCTTGTGATGATTTCTGAATTCACGCTTTTGCTTATCAGACATCATTTTCCTGTCAATCTTCTGACCACGTCCATCCACTGGGTGCGTGTATCCATCAGTCACCATGTCCCACAGATCAGCATCATGGGCCAGAAAGAAACTCTCAATTCTGTCTTTCCAGTAATCAAAGTTCTCTCCATCAAAGACTGGAGGTTTGCCACTGAATCTGTCCCTTTCTTCATTGTTGTCATTGCTGATGTTTTGACTTGGTCCTGCCATAGTGTTTTTCTGACGCTGGATTTTGTACTGACACAGTTAAGTGTTTAAGCTCAGAACCAGGCGCTCTGATGCCAATTGAAGATGTGAAAAACACAAGAAGGGGGGGGGGGATTGAATTGAAAACTTAGATAAAAAACAGCTCAATGACACAGTATTTTTATCCTGGTTCATTTGATCTCAAACTACTTCAGTCCACCCGTCAAGGTGATTTCGCCTCTCTCCAACGAGGTATTAATCCACTAATCTCAAAGGATTACAACAGCTACTTTAACAACTGTTAAAGTCTTATTGAGTACAACCACAAACCGGTTAATCTCAAGGAAATATTTTACAAATAATTGAACAACAAAGTGTTGTTATTTTCTAACAAAACAATATATCACAACTGTGATAATTACACATGTAAGCTTAGAATAGAATGAATTTGCTAGAGCTTGAATATGTGTGGTTTGGAATTCTCTGCAAATTGATGTGTGCGTACGTACGTGCTTCTTTCACAAGAAGGCTTGTTTATATAGGCAAGGCAAAGACGTTGTCCATAAAGCAAGTTTAATGTTAATAACACACTTTCCTTTTGTAGAAGATCTTGTGTAAAGAAAGCCGTTGGCATTTAATTCTGTCTTGAATAATCAGTAACGCTTCAGAGTCTTCTTTATTTTAACTGCTGATGACGCTTCAGAATGTTGATGACTTGATTGATATGTCTTTGTTCAGAGTCAGATTTTACTTGTTTAGGCACAGATTTTGGTCATCAAACTTCAGTGTAAAAACTGTTTTGCTTCAGCGTGTAATTCTTCAGCTTATCTTCTAATGCTCATCCCATCAGAACTTCTGCATACATAAAACATAATTTTAAGGTGCATGTTTGTTCTTTGTATATATTCTTTGCATTTATTTATTCTTTGTATTTGTTATCATCAAAACTCTAATCAAGGGTAGTAGAATCAAACTATGTTCTAACACAAATCCTATTTGTTTTCCCCCCCAAAGTCACAACAAATTCATCTATAAATACTTGGCTCCATCATACGTTCAAGGGGCTGGCTTTTGGAAAAGAAAGAACTATCAAAAAAAGAGAAAAGGAAGTTGTGAAACCTTCATAAAAATCCAGATTTATCATACACAAAAACAAACCTTTGTTCTTCTCTTTGAATCAAAGAACACAACCACTGTTCCGTCTCTCTTGCTGACTCAGAACATCCAAAGGTAGCCACTCAAAGCACCAAGCACGCTCCAGGTAAGTCTTTCTGACTTTACTTGCTTTTCATTCTGAACATCATTAACATGTAAATATCATAGTATTAATGTTGTACATACCATTGTATGAATAGAAAAACTATGGATCATAACTTCTAGAATAATGCTAGGCTCAGACTTAGGATTGGAACTTCTATGATTTGTTGTTCTATGATCATTCTGATTTGCTGAACTGAATAAATTACTGATGTTCTGATTAAGAGTTGAAACGTGACACAAAACTTCTGTTTTTTTCACTCACTGTTAAAACACAGCACAAAACTTCTGAGTTCTCCTCACATGTCAAATACACTGAACTTCTGATGTTTCCATCAGCTGTTTTCAAACACCCTGAGTTTCTGATTTTCACATGCTGACAATACGAAACTTCTGACTTTTGGTTCACTGGCTGAACACCATCCAGAGCCTCTGTGTTTTCCCTCTAACATTTCTTGTAGAATCTCAGAGTTTACCAGTCCAGAACTTCTGATCCCACAGATGTCTCCTGCTGAGTCACAACGCTCTTGGCTTCAAAACTTCTGATCCTAGTTGTTCTGCTTACAGCAACACGCTGTTTCCACCTTGCATTTATTTTCCTTTTCATCCTTTTTTTTATATTAACACAAAAAGACATAAAAACATTTTCCTTTTAATTTATTTCCTTAAGACAAAAACATTTTATAAATAAGTCCATTTCTTTCTTAAATTGTGCATTTCAATATGGTTGTAATAATAACTTAAGACTTATGTTTATTTGCAATCCCCATTCGTACATATGTACCCCCATCCCCTAAATATTGTAATAGCATAGAATTTCATTTTTTGCAATTTATTGTTTTCCTTATACTGTATAGTAATTAGGCGTGTATGGCAAGATAAAACTAACAAATAGACCACCAAAAATCAAAGACAAATGCATGCAATCAAACACACTTGCACACATGCACCCTTAGGGTAATCTCACTTGTTGCCTAAAAAATGGTCATGTTATGCACGTGGGGTGTCTTAGCAAAAGCAATCGAAATACAAGATCATAGTCCCTCGATGACGCTATTAAAGTTGCCTTTCGAAATGATCTTAGTCCCTAAAGAAAAATGCTAAGACATCTCACAACATTGCTATCATGATCATACGATGACCCAACGCCCGTCCCTTCACATCCAATGATGGGGCTTCTTATCAAATCAATGGTAAGATAGCAACGTCTAAAGGAGGAGGAAAAACATATCTAAGACCTTTTGAGTAGGTAGATTACTTTTAGTTACTTGCTCATTCTCAAAATAAACATCCTTTCTATTTTCAAAACAATCACATACAGTTTCAAAACATCTTCAAAACATTTTCCAAACATTGAAATATTTTCAAAAGCTCAACACTTTGTATACATTGTTACGAACGGGAATCATTGCAAAGTTCGCCTAAACGATGACGCCTTTTCAAAATACTTTCAAAACCACACAAAGCACATTTTCAAACAAAAGCAAGTGATCTAGCAAGAAACTAAGAGCCCATGGAAAATCATGGATGCAAAGGGTGCTAATACCTTCCCTTTTCATAATCTACCCCCCGAACTCAAGAAAACATCTCGAAAGGTCTTTCCTGTGCTTTTTCACCTTTCCTTATTGGATAAAAGAAAAGTCGGTGGCGAATCTTGCTGAACCGCAACATTTGCAAACACAAACACAAAACCTCAAGTCAGTTATCCCACCGTATCACACATATGTCTATTTGTTTAACAACGAATACATTCACACAACGAATATCCAGTGAACGAAAGCTCTCTCAGTAAACAAAATCACTTCGAATGGAAAGACATTTCCAATGAAAAATCTCTCATAATCAAGGGGCACGACATGACTTTTGTCCAACACATCTGGGGTAGTCAAGTCAAGATTCAAAGAATCTCTCAAAGAATTGTTGAATAACTAGGGGAAAAGCTCCATCTGAGTCACTCAAGGGGCAATGTTATGTTGATCATGGGTTTGAACTATATCCACTATGAAGACTTCTGGTACCATCAAATTGCTTGTATGTACCAATAGTATCAGATGGTGTCAGTATCAGATGGTGTCAAGTATCATGTCTTTGGTTTATGCCACAACAGTCTTAGAAAATATATCTAGGAAATTCTGGGCTACCAGAAATGTGATCAAAATCTCAAGCGTCGAGGTGCGCCAGATTAACTCCGGGGGCAAACAGGCTCCCACATAAAGGGTCATGTGCGACCAAGCAAAATTTTTATGGCATTACTACAACATTTACTACTAGGGGAAATGATAAATCTCTCTAAGATCCTTCTCATAGGATGACTCCCAACCAGAGTTTCAATCTCTGAAAACTTCTCACCAGTTGAATTGACCTCAAGAATCCTCGAGGATTTTCCCCAGTGAAGAAGACACCTCTCCAAAAGACCAAAAACAGGGTTTATTTCCCCAACAAACTACAAATTCACCAGCTTGAGTTTGCCTCTCCGACTACTACAAACCAAAGGACCACAACTCCTCTTCCCCAGTAGTCTACTCTACAATCCCCAGCAAGTTACTGTAAAGCCTGGACCCGACCAGATATCAGTTCAACTTCGACTCCCCAGTAGAGCAACGAACAACTGAGACTCCTGAACTCTTTTTCCCCAAGTAAGAATCAACACTCTCCACAGGTTTTTCAACATTCCCCAGCGGAGCTCTCCTCAAACAACAAAACAGGAATCCTTGGTGGAAATATTCTAAGCAAAATTTGAAGACTCACCTACTCTTCAACAGCAGTCCGAGATTTAATGACTCCCCAGCATTTGTCAAGGATTTATTTTCCCAGACAAAGATACATTCAAATAACATTTCACCCTTCATGCATCATATTACATACATGACAAGTGCATGCGACACAATCTCATTTATTTTGAGAACATCATTGCACCATGCATTTCATACATCATGACATTGCATGTATCTAACTCTTTATCTTTTCAGGAAAGATCAAATCAACAGATGGCTATCATCAACAATCTCCAAAAGGACAAAAACTAATACCTGTAAGAAACCAGGGAAATTATCTACATGACCAGCTGAAGCAATCCTACACGGGCTCCTTCCCATACACCCTTCTAGAGACAGTTCAGATGCGATCCAGATATGGCTGACATTCTGACACTTATTCCAGATTCCTTCTAGAGACAGTTCAGATGTGATCCAGATATGGTTGACATTTTGACACTTATTCAGATTCCTTCTAGAGACAATTCAGATGCGATCCAGATATGGCTGACATTATGATACTTACTCCAGATTCTCTTCTAAATACAATCCAGATACGATCCAGATTCAGATGTCATTCTATCACTCATTCAAATACAGTCCAGATACGATCCAGATATGGATATCATTCTGATACTTCTTCCAGCATACCTTTCCAATACAGTCTAGATACGATCCAGATACGGTTGTCTTTCTGACGCTCATTCAGTACATCTCTCAGATACGAGTCAGATACAATTCATTTATGAATATTTTTCTGATGCTTATCCAAGACCTCTGTTGGTTCAGTTTAAATCTCTCAACGGTTTATCCTGATTCTTTCCGGTAGACATTTTCTCTTTTCTCTGGTTCAGTTAGATCGATACTAAGATCTCTCTGATTTATATTCCAGTTGAAGATATTCCAAGACTTTTGTCTGGTTCAGTTGAATCGATCCTAAGATTCTTATGATTTCCATTCCAGTCAAAGTTAATCCAAAACCATCTTTGGTTCAGTCAGATCGACACTAAGATCTCTCGGATTTCTATTCCAGTTGAAGATATTCCAAGACTTTTGTCTGGTTCAGTTGAATCGATCCTAAGATTCTTTTGATTTCCATTCCAGTCAAGGTTAATCCAGACCCCTGATGGTTCAATTTAAATATCTCAACAGTTTATTCTGATTCTTTCCCGTATACTTTTTCTCTGGTTCAGATAAATCATTCCAAGATTTATTATGATTCTTCTCCAGGTCCCCGCCGGTTCAGTTTAGATCTCTCAACAGTTTATTATGATTCTTTCCCGCAGACGTCTTCTCTGGTTCAGATAAATCTCTCAACTATTTATTCTAATTTTTCTCCAAATTCCTGCTGGTTCAGATAAATCTCTCAATGATTTATTTTGATTCTTTCCTAGTAGGCACTTTCTCTGGTTCAGACAAATCTCTCAAAGATCTACTCTGATTCTCTCCAGTTAAAGAATATTCAAGACCTCTTTTGGTTCAGTTTAAAACTCTAAACGGTTTATCCTGATACTTTCCTAATAAACATTTCTGGTTCAGATAAATCGCTCCAAGATTTATTCTGATTCTTCCCAATCAAATAACATACAAGACTTCTGCTAGTTTCAGATAAATCGCTCCAAAGATTTATTCTGATTCTTTTCCAGTTGAAATCAAGTTCAGACTTAGTCCATTTTCTGTCAACAATCACCTTTGGATGGCATCTAGAAGCCCATCTCCAGAAAATCTCCATCATCCCTCCAAATGGCATCTATAAGCCCATTCACAATTCATCTTCAAGTGCAAATTTCTGGGCACTCTAGGGTTCAATCATCTTCCACCTTCAAGTCACGAATGGCGGATCCGCCAATCTAACTCTTCAGGTTTAAGAAGCTTGAACAGGGGAAGCTGTTATACCCCAAAATTTGTCCTCTCATTTCTCAAGACATTTCTCACAAAGACCTGCGAAAGCTCAAGCTTGCACCAGTATTGACTAGGTCAAGCCATCTCCTCAACACTGATACCTCAAGATTAGGGTTTGAATTTGCATAAGGACAATCAGACTTCTAATACTTCAAGTGACTTTGTTGGATCATTATGGACCTTCAAGAGTGCTCATGTCAAGTTTCAAGTCTTCTCAGTCAATTGACCAAGAGACCAAAAAAAAGTTGTACTGATGAAAAAGTCAATTATAGCACCAAAAGTCAAACTCTGACTTTTTGGTCAACATTAAGTCCCAAAGATCAAAATTCATTAAGACATTAAAAAATATGAAACTTGATCATCAAGAAATAAATAAAGTCAAAAGTCAATGTGAAAATTCAAACTCTTCAAGACTTAGAAATTATTCTAAGTGTTTTTTATACATGATAATTTCATTTCTTCATGCCAACTTTTCACCATGATGCAAAATGATTCAAGGAAAACTTCCAACATGAAAGTTGTAGATCTCAATGAGATTTAAAACTTTGTGGGTAGGAATTTTTCTAGAAATGCTTGGATTTTGAGTTATAAATTCATGAAGTAATGGCTTTTTTGAATAATCACTTAGAGAAGTTTTCAGCAGTTTTGGTCAGGATTTTATCCTAACTTCTTGGCATTTGTTTACATAGTTACAAGATGATTTTGTCAAAATGGGAAACATGAAAGTTATAGAGGGTGTTTCAAGCTTTCCAAAACATCCAAGAGCATGAATTTATCATATTTGAGCTAGGAGATTCAAGGATCTGAAGTTGGACATTCATTCTTGATTTACAAGGCAGATTTGTGATGAACAAGGATCCAAAATATTAGCCATGCTGCATAATCTTCTCTTTGCAGGCCTTTTGACTTGAAAATCTATCCATAATCATATGTTTACACAATTGATTAAACCATTATCCAAGTGGTTCAAGTATTGTCCATTTCATCTTTCCATTTTTGGCACAAAGGCACCATTGCCACTCTTGCAAAGTTCACTTAAATCATAAAGTCAATTTCTTGAGCCTTTAACTTGTTGTTCTAATCACACTCAACTTCTACAAGTCAGAATAAACATGTTTAAAGTGATCAACCACTTTAGATAGCTTGGTACAAGCATTGGAAACATGTTCTTCATGCTTGCTTCAAAAACAAGCAAGATAGCCATAACATGTGATTCAAAATCTGAGTTGTTTGAAGTTTCAAACTTTCTCTATAAATAGAGAGGCCAATTGCAAGAGAAAAAGGTCAGAAAAAAGAAGGGGAAACTAAAACTCAAAATCATTTTTTTTGTCAAAAACCGGAATTGCCCGCAAAACCTCCATTTTTGAGCTTTGAAGTCCAAATCTTTGAATCTCATACCTTGCAAGTTTTCTCCAAACAAACCATCCAAACACTCCGCATACATCATATAGAAGTTGTTCAAACACAAAAACAACTTTTGTAACATCACTATCATCACTTCCCAAGCTCAACAACATCCCATACAACAACTCAAACTCAAAGCATAAATTTCAGTTTCAAGGTAAGTTTTCTTGACTTTGAACTCTTCATACAAGCATCATTAATGATTCATTTGTGAAGATAAAATGTAGATATCATTGCATTGAAGCTAACCATATGCTTGCTTTTCATTTTCACTAACCATGTGTTGAGAATTAACTTTTACATGTAGTAAAACAGTGATAAAAGCAAAAAAACAACAGTTATGCGTCGACACGAAATGTTATGAGTCGACACATATTATGTTCAAAACAGGTTATGAGTCGACACGAAACACGTATGCGTCGATACAAAATAGTTATGAGTCAACACGAAACCAATATGCCTCGACTCATACTGAGTTGTTTTGACTTCCAGGAGCATATAATATACATGAGCCAATACATGAGCCGACACATGAGCCAATACGAAACCTGCATGAGCCAATACATGAGCCAATACATAAGCTCATGTGTCAGCTCATAAAACTTTTTTTTAATCTTTTTTTATTTATTTTATTTTTACTTTTTCTTTATATTTTTATTATTATTATTTTCATATAAAAAATTCCAAAAAAATATTTTTTTTTATTTTTATTTTTTATTATTTGCATTCTATATATTTTATTCCTTTAAAAACAAAAGACAAAAACCATTTTTCTTATAAAAAACTTAATTTATTTTTCTTATTAAATTAATATTTAGATTTAGATTTAGTTATTCTCTTTTTAATTAAAATTAACTTAGAATTTAGGTTTTCTTTTAATTAATTAATTTTCATACTATTTTTATTAAACTTAAAACTTTTTTCTAAAAAACCCTAAAAAATGCTTTTTAAATTAATTTCTTTTCTTAATTAATTTAGGTTTAATTTAATTAATTTAATTAATTCTTTATTTTAGTTAATTAGGTTAAAACCAAGACCCTTTCCTCAAAAAAACAAACAAAAATCATTTATTTTTTCATGTTACATTTGTGTATTATTTTCAATTCTTGTCCATTATTCAATATGGTTACAATAGATAATTAGGTTTAATTTTTTTGCAAATCCCCATTTGTAAATTTGTATACCCCATCACCCTAATGATTGTAATAGCGTAGAATATTTACTTTCCGTAATTTATCGCTTTCATATAAATGCTAGTAAATAGGGTTTGCATGAGAAGATAAAATCAACAAGTAGATAACCCTAATCAAAGATTAAATGCATGCAAATCAAACACACTGTGCACACTTTACACCCTTAGGGTAAATCCACTTTGTTGCCTTACAAAAATGTCCATGTTATACATGTGAAGTATCTTAGCAAAAGCAATAAAAAATACAAGATCATAATCTCTCGATGACGCTATCTAAAGTTACCTTTCAAAAATGATCTTAGTCCCTCAAAGAGAATTGCTAAGATATTTTCACAACATTGCTATCATGACTATACAATGACCCTTGCTCATCCCTTTACATCTAAAGATAAGGTTACTTACCAATCCATGATAAAATAAAAATGTCAAAGGAAAGAGGAAATAAACAAGAAAGAATTTTGAGTAGGTAGAATGTTCCTAGTTGCCTGCTCACTTTCAAAACACCAAACACTTTTAAAACAAACACTTTCAAAACATCTTTCAAACTTGAAACACTTTCAAAAGATCAACACTTTATATACAATCTTATGAACGAGAATCATTACAAAGTTTGCCTAAACGATGGCGCCTTTTCAAAATACTTTCAAAAACCACACAAAGCACATTTTCAAACAAAATCAAGTGATCTAGCAAGCAACTAAGAGCTCGTAGATAACTACAGATGAAAAGGGTTCCAATACCTTCCCTTTTCATAATCTACCCCCCGAACTCAAGAATACAATCTCAAAGGTCTTTCCTGTTCTTTTCAAACTTTCCTTTTGGATAAAATAAAAGTCAATGGTGACTCTTGCTAACCGCAACATTTGCGATAAAATGCAAAATACCCAAGTCAGTTCTCCCACCGTATCACACTCATGTTTTTTTCTAAGCTAAAATTCATTTTTCACTTGAGTGCCGTAACACCCCAATTCTACCCGACAATTATATAAATAAATCAGAGTTATAAAATCATTCATACAAACGAATCAGGATGTCACAAATTCATCATTAAAAACCCATTGCATCCATCATGGATACATAACACTTTAAAACTTCGGATGAACCATCAGCATAATAATTAAATCTCATAAATCAACAATTTAACATCTACGGAGCGGAATTCTTAATATCATCTTTAACCATCGTTACAACAAATACAAAACAACACATACTTAATAAAAATCAAATTAAAGGTCAACAATTGAATAATCAACAATTAAATAATCAACAATTAAAAGCAACAAGCGTTCATCCCCCGAGTGTTACATATCAGAGCAATGATACCGACTCGAACTATTGAAGGTATACAACCTTCACTCTCGATTACCTGCACGTTACCAACATAAGGGCAACATTCAAACAGAATGTGTGAGATATCTAACAATATAATAAAGCGTATGATAATTAATATATTGAATTAGATTACATAACATCACCATTTCTCATCTTATAATCAACAATAATCGCATCAATAATACACATTCGCACATCAATATGCAACTTCTTTATGCAATTATATAATGTGACTCCATACTATGCAAATGCATTTGGTACCATTAGAGAAGAACTCCCATCTTAAAGATCTGCCAATAAATAGAGGCATCAACAAGGCATAAGCCTTCATCTTAATATTCTCCAATACAGGCCATCTTAACGAGCATAAGCTCCATCTTGAAATGCAATGTATGCAACACTGTCATGAATGTAATGACAATACCATAATTATTAACATCTCAACACAACATCATCGTTGGCCATAAGTCTACATCTTAAAAGTTTCCCATTATTAGAGGCATCTCAACATCTTTCATCAACATCATACATCAACATCATAAATCATCAAACATCATATATCACCATAATTCGTCAAACATCATATATCATCATAATTCACAGCAATTCAGCCACAACAACATTACAACAGCAAGTCGTCAATCTCGCAACGTTGGCCATAGGCCTACAACATGATTCACCTATAACTAGTTAACTAACTAAGGCTTAATCCTAAAATACCAACCTCTTCATATTACTATTCTGTAATACTACATCATTATCATCATTAATCCTACTGTTACAAACCAAACAACAATCTATATACATCTCATCCTCATCATTCTTCACAAAATCAACATAACGGTCAACAGGGGAACTAATTCGATTCCTAACTTGGATACTAGGATTATCCTTCTTATTCTTCATTTTAATCCTTAAGAATGAAGTTCATCGTGTTAGATATTCAACACTTCGAACAACACCTCAAACGGAGTCCGAAAACTCAAGTTACAGCCTTCTCAAACTGATTCTGCCAAAAACCAGACAACATGGATCGATGCATAATGCCTTGGGTCGATGCGTACTGAACTTAACTCACAACATGAGTCGATGCATCCTCTCTTGTATCGACTCATACTGAGTTTGTCACACTGCATGTATCGACACATGCTCTTACGCATCGACTCATCTTGAGTTTGAAAGCTATCATGTATCGACACATGACTCCTTTGTGTCGACTCATCCTGAGTCTAAAGACCTCCTTGTATCGACACATACCATTTGGGGTCGACACATACTGCTCTGTCATGGGTAATTTCTACGACTTTCTCTGTGTTTTCACTACGGGTTCCACACTTTAGGCCCTAAAAACATCTTTTAATCATAGAAAATCATCCCTTACAATTATCCTACAATTCTACATTAAATAAACAGCATTGGGACATCATCATACATCTTTCAATCATCAATTCTCATCATATAACAACATAGAATTCAATCATGAACAAAATAACACTTTCACATCTAATCCCATAAACTAATCATCATGAACCCTATTATACAGTTAGAACCCCACCCTTACCTTGGATTGAAGGTTGCTCTATACTTTTCCGGTTGAGTTCCTGTTCTGCCGTTTTTCCTCTTTTCCAACAGCTTCACGTTCTTCTTTCCAACCCTTATTCTTCTTACTGCTTCTTCTTTCTTGTTATTTCTAACAATAATAAAATAACCTATTATTCTCTTTATTCCTTAATGGGCTTAAAACTAATACACCCTCCTTTTACTACTTCTATTCCTTTAAAACAAGCCCACATCAAATAATATTATCCTTTTCATAATATTATTTCACCACTTAATAAAATAGTTATATCCAACTAATCACCACACATCTTCACAAATATTCCAAACATAAATTAATTAATTAAATTACGAGGGTTACAAGTGCAATCAATTTGCATATTAGTGCAATGGATTGCATGCTTTAATTCTTCAAAACATTTGCTACTGTTTCTAAGTGTAATCGATTTGCATGTTTGTGCAATCGATTGCACTCAATCAATTTTTGCTACTGATTTCAAATGCAATCGATTTAAACTCTTGTGCAATTGATTTCACACTCAAAATATTTGAAATTATAGCTGTTGAAACCCCGTGCAATCGATTTACACAAAGGGTGCAATTGATTGCATGCTGCACGATTTTGAAAAATAGCAGCTTTGCACATGCCTGTTCATAACACCAATTCATGGAAACCTTTCACTCAATCTTGGAAATTTTTCCTGATTCATTTACAGAACTTTATGTTGTTTCAAAAAGGTGCTATGAACATATAAATACTCATTTTCAGAATCATTTCAACACCTCTTCCAATTATATTTTCTGAATTTTCAAAAATCAAACTCAAGCTGTTATACATTTTCATACACAAGTTTTCTGCACATTTTCACATATTGTTAACCAGAAAACTTTGAGCATTACATATCTTGAGTCATTGTATACTATTATCATTGGAAGAGAAGATCAATTCATTGATTAAATCACTCAAAGTGATCATTGCTACTCAAACTCACTCAAATCAAATATTGCTATATACTTGCTTATTTTTCAGGATTGTTGGAGATAAGTTCAAGTGGTTTTATAAATCTTGTTTTTCCAGGATTGTTGGATACAAGTAAAGTCACTTTGAGAGGATTGTTCTCATTGTTGACATAGTGAAAATCCAAGAGGATTAATCTTGGTCCAAGAGGATTGTTCTTGGTGGTTTTATTGGTTAGAGTCTTGTATAGAAGGACTAGGGTGTCTTGTCGAGAGATCTAATAATAAGGAAATCTCTTTCATGTTGAAAGGGGACTAGAGTACTCTCGGACTATAAGGGGAACCAGGATACATCTTTGTGTTCTTTACTTTTCCGCATTTACCGCTTTCATCACTAGTCATAAACCAGAAAATAAAGAAACACATTTGTGAACTCATGCACTAAACCAGAAAAATAATATCCATCATCACTAAAACGGTAAAAAATTTAAAGTACCTAATTCACCCCCCTCTTAGGCGCACTCTTATACTTACAACGAACCCCCTCCAAGATATCTATGCTATCCTTATTGCTGTGTTCAGATGCACATGCTCAAGCATTGATTAAGTTCTTGAAAAAGGCTCATGTTCCTCAAGAGACAACAACTGATCAGTTTGAAAATTGTATGGTGAGTTTGACTGCCAATAATGGATTGGGTTTCTCTAATGCTGATTTGACTCCAGTCGGAAGAAACCATAACAAGGCTTTACATGTCTCTATTGAATGCAAAGGAACCACTTTAGCCCATGTATTGGTGGATATTGGGTCTTCTCTAAATGTCTTTACCAAGGGTGCTCTAGATCAATTGGATTGCAAAGGATTGGTATTGAAGCCAAGTGATATAGTGGTAAAGGATTTTGATGGATCCAAAAGGATGGTTCATGGAGAAGTAGACCTCCCCGTTAAAGTTGGTTCACAAGTTTTCAATTCTACTTTATATGTGATGGACATCCGTCCCACATATTCTTATTTACTTAGGCGCCCTTTGATACATGGGGCAGGAGCAGTGACATCCACCCTTCACCAAAAATTGAAATATCCAGTCAAGGGAAAGATCATTACTGTCTGTGGTGAAGAAGAGTTCATGGTTAGCCATTTGAATTCGTTCAAGTATGTAGAGATGGATGAAGAGTTCATAGAGAATCCTTGCCAATCCTTCGAAGTGGTCCCTCCCATGGTTGCCACCGCCAAGGTTTCTTCTGAAATTCCAAACGCTACTCAAGATGTGCCTAGAATGGTGTCCCTCAAAGATGCCCGTGCTGTTATTGAAGATGGTGGTTGTACCATTTGAGAACAACTCCCTGACATCCCTTTCAAATCAGACAAAAGTGGTTTGGGTTTCACTGCCAAAGCTCAAAAGGAGATCATATGTGCTCTCATAGGAAAACCAACTCTTTGCATCAGTAATCATGAAGTGAATGCTCTTGAAGACTTTGACAACAACTATGATTTTGATGACTGGATCTACTCAACTGTCGGTGAAGAACTTAACAACTGGCGTGCCAAGGATTTCATTCTTATCTCCTTCAACAAGGATTAATTACCATTTACTGTTTTATCAATTTAAGAACTCTGTCTGTAATTTTATTGAAACAATGACTTTAAGCCATGTGCCATACCCGGGGTACCATGGTCCATTTGTTAAGGGTTTGTTCATTTTCATATGCCATATGATCATTTAATGAAAAAACATTGGACTCTTTTGCATTCAAATTTTGTGCTCATTGTCTTTCTTTCACTTTATTGCATTTTTAAAATAGCCATGTATCTTACATGCACACACACACACACACACTTGTAGATCCTTATCCACTCCGGATCTCACTGCCAACGACTCTGCTATTGCCAGCTATGACTTTGAACATCCAATCAACCAAGTCAAAGACGAAGGCGAAGAAAACTGTGAAATACCAGGAGAGTTATCTAGACTTCTGATGCAAGAGGAGAAATCCATTCAACCTCATGAAGAGTCAGTTGAAGTGATCAACCTAGGTACTGAGGCAGATAAGAAAGAAGTCAAGATCAACGTCAACTTGGAAGATGGTATCAAAGGCAGATTGGTCTAGATGTTACATGACTATGTTGAAGTGTTTTCCTGGTCATATGAATATATGTCGGGGCTTGATACTGATATTGTGGTTCATCGTCTACCAACAAAGGAAGATTATCCTCCAGTCAAGTAAAAAGTTCGTCATATGCGGCCAGACATGTTTGAAAAGATAAAAGTTGAGGTAATGAAGCAATTCAATGTAGGTTTTCTAGTAGTGACGTCATATCCCCAATGGGTGGAAAATGTGTTCCCTGTGCCAAAGAAGGATGGAAAGGTCCGTATGTGCGTAGACTATAGATATTTGAATAGGGCATGTCCCAAAGATGATTTCCCACTACCGCATATTGACGTCTTGGTCGACAACACTGCTCAACATAAAGTCTTCTCTTTCTTGGATGGTTTCTCTGGCTACAATCAAATCAAAATGGCTCCCGGGGGCATGGAGAAAACCACTTTTGTTACACAATGGGGAACTTTTTGTTACAAGGTCATGCCTTTCGGTTTGAAGAATACAGGGGAAACCTATCAACGAGATATGGTATCCCTATTTCATTAAATGATCCATCATGAGATAGAAGTCTATATGGATAATATGATTGCAATGTCACAGGCTGAGGAGGAGCACCTTGATCACTTACACAACCTGTTTGAAAGGTTGAAGAAGTACAAATTGAGGCTGAATCCTAACAAGTGCATATTCAGAGTAAGGTTTGGAAAGCTTTTAGGTTTTATCGTCAGTGGCAAAGGTATCGAAGTTGATCCTGTGAAGGTCAAACCCATTCAAGAAAAGCTAGCCCCCCATTATGAAAAGGAGGTCAGATGTTTCTTGGGTCAACTTAACTATATTGCTCAATTTATATCTCACCTAACTGCTACTTGTGAGCCAATCTCCCAACTCTTGAAGAAATATCAAGTAGTCAGATGGAACGACGATTGTCAAGCAGCCTTTGACAAGATCAAGGAATATTTACAAGAACCTCCCATTCTGATGCCTCCAATTGAAGGAAGACCTATGATTATGTACTTGACTGTATTAGAGAGCTCAATGGGGTGTGTGTTGGGCCAGCATGACGAGTCTGGCCGAAAAGAGCATGCAATATACTACCTGAGCAAAAAGTTTACTGGTTGTGAAACAAGATATTCACTGCTCGAGAAAACTTGCTGGTCTCTAGCATGGGCTACTCGCCTGCTAAGACAGTATATGTTGACTCACACCACTTTGTTTATTTCTAAGATGGACCCTATCAAGTACATCTTCGAGAAGCCAGCTCTCTCCAGACAAATAGCTAGATGGCAAATGATCTTGACTGAATACGATATCTAATATACTACACAAAAATCCATCAAAAGAAGTGTACTGGAAGATCAAATGGCCCATCAAGCTGTTGATGATTACCAATCCATGAACTTTGAGTTCCCAGATGAGAATATCATGCTGATAATTGATTATGAAAAGCCTGAACTGTATGACGGACCTGAACAAGGATCCCGATGGACTATGGTTTTTGATGGGGCTTCCAATGCTTTGGGTAATGGAGTTGGTGTTGTGATTATTTCTCCCGAAGGTTGCCATACACCTTTCACTTCCAGACTATGCTTTGACTATACAAACAACATGGCTAAGTATGAGGCATGCATCTTGGGTCTTAAGGCTTCCATTGATCTAAGAATTAAATTCTTGAGTGTATATGGAGATTCAACTTTACTAATCCGTCAAGTTAAAGGAGAGTGGGATACCAAACATCCTAATCTGATCCCTTACAAAGAGCTTGTGTTAACCCTGATCCCACACTTTGAGGAGGTCACCTTTGAACACTTCCCTAGAGAAGAAAATCAGTTGGCAGATGCCTTGGTAACCATGTCTTCCATGTTCAAGGTCAATTGAGACAACGAGGCCCCTAGAATTACACTTGAAAGCTTTGACGAACTTGTGCACTACAATGAGCTTGACACTGATGAAGAGAAGCCTTAATATCATAAGATGAAGAGATATCTTGAGGCACAAGAGTACCCTGAAGGGGCCTCCATCAATGATAGGAAATTCCTGCGAAGGTTTTCAGCCAAATTTTTCCTAAGCAATAGAATCTTGTACAAGCGCAACCACGATTCAACTCTGTTCTGTTGTGTGGATAAGACGAAGGCAGAGAAAATCATGGAGGACATGCATGATGGTAGCTTTGGAACTCATTCTAGTGGACACACTATGGCCAAGAAGATTCTGAGGGCTGGTTATTATTGGTTAACAATGGAAACTGACTGTCAGCATCACTCGAGGACTTGCCATAAATGTCAAATCTATACCGACAAGGTTCATGTGCCTCCAATACCCTTGAACATCATGATTGCCTCCAATGGACATCGTTTCATCCTCGTAGCTATTGATTACTTTACCAAATGGGTCGAAGTTGCTTCATTTACCTCAGTTACCAAAAACTTTATAGCCCAGTTTATCAAGCATAACCTCATCTGCTGGTACATCATCCCTGAAAGGATAATCACTGACAATGGAACCAACCTAAAAAATGCCATGATTTCTTAACTCTACACATAGTTCAAAATCAAGCATCACAACTATTCTCCATACAGACCTAAGATGAATGGCGCAGTGGAAGCTGCTAATAAGAACATAAAGAAAATTGTGCAAAATATGGTGGTGACCTATAAAGACTGGCATGAGATGCTACCATCCTCTCTTCATGGATACCATACCTCAGCACTAATTTCAACTGGGGAAACCCCATTCTCTTTAGTCTATGGCATGGAAGCCGTCCTGCCTATCGAAGTTCAAATTTCTTCTCTAAGGATTATGAAAGAAGAAAACTTAGGTGAAGATGAATGGATTAAGACAAGATTGGATCAGTTAAATTTGATTGACAAGAAGAGACTGGCTGTTGTCTGTCATGGTCAAATGTACAAAAACGTATGATTAAGGCATTCAACAAAAAGATCAAACCTCGAGTATACTAAGATGGCGATTTGGTAATAAAGTGCATCATTCTCCCACAAGGCGATTCCAGGGGCAAATGGACGACTCCCACATACGAAGGGCCATTTGTTGTTAAGAAAGTTTTCCCTGGCGGTGCCATGATGCTGACTACTATGGACGACGAAGATTTTCCGCATCCTGTGAATGCATACATAGTCAAAAAATACTACGCATAAAAATGACCCGCTAGGTTGACACGCTTAGGCAAAAATAAGGGCATCCCGGTGAACCAAAGAGGTTCGGGAAAAAGTTAGGGATATATACAAAAGATTATACACCCAGCAAGTTGAAAACCTAAAAGGGCAGCTTTGGCAAAAATGGGTATACTGGTGGACTAAAAACCTGAAAGGGCGGTCCAGGAAAAAGTTAAGGATTAAAGCGTATGACTATGTCCCGTGGAATCTATACATCAAGATTTATTAACAAAGTCCAAGTTAAATGGTCTAAGATCAATTCAATCGACTTCTTTCAATGGCAAGGGATGTTGTTCGAAGACATAGGGGAAATAGAGGGGTTGGAACTCAATGAGATCACTTCCACATGGCTATTATTCTTGTTTTCACTTTGTATTCCTTTTAATTTTTCGAAGATTTCCTCTTACTAGGATCTCTGTCTCCTTGTACACAAACGCCTATTTATGGGAAAAACATCAATACAAATATACTTTGAAGTGCAAACTTTTTGTTTTTCTGTTTTGAGTGCAAAAGTGTCCAATGACTAAAAATTGAATGAACATGTGTATATGAACATGATTAACTTTTAACAAATGTATGCATAAAAATAGTAATAAGCATTTCCTTAAGGATTTGGGATATCCCGATAGAGCTACTTCAATAAAACTCTCTCCACTGAGTTAAATTCGTACATCCAGAGTTCCAATCTCCTAGAAACCCTCTCCCCAGCTAAGTTGGTCTTAAAAAAGAAGCCTCGTGGAGTTCTTCCTAAAGAATTCACTTCCCCATTAGGTTGTCAAATATTCTCTTCAACATAGTTTATTTCCCCAAAAAACTACAAATTCCCCAATACAAGTCTTTTCCTCAGGCAATTACAAATCAATGGACAAGACCTCTAATCCCCAACAGAGTCGTTAGTATCCCCAAAAGTTGATGCGAAGCCTGGAATCCAACCAGATAATAGTTAACTTTCATCCTCCCGAGCAAGTTGCTGCGAAGCCTGGAATCCGACAAGATAACAGTTTAACTTCATCTAAGTTGCTGCAAAGCCTGGAATCCGACCAGATAACAATTTAACTTCATCTAAGTTACTGTGAAGCCTGGAATCCAACCAGATAACAATTTAACTTCATCTAAGTTACTACAAAGCCTGGAATCCGATCAGATAACAGTTTAACTTCATCTAAGTTTTTGCAAAGCCTAGAATCCGAAAAAATAACAATTTAACTTCATCTAAGTTGTTGTGAAGCCGACTGGATAATAGTTTAACTTCATCTAAGTTACTGCGAAGCCTGAAATCTGACCAGATAACAGTTTAACTTCATCTAAGTTATTGCGAAGCTTGTAATCCGACCAGATAATAGTTTAACTTCATCTAAGTCATTGTGAAGCCTGGAATCTGACCAGATAATAGATTAACTTCATCTAAGTTACTGTGAAGCCTAGAACCTGACCAGATAACAGTTTAACTTTATCTAAGTTACTGTGAAGCCTGGAATTTAACTAGATAATAGTTTAACATCATCTAAGTTACTGCAAAGCCTAGAATCCGACCAGATAACAGTTTAACTTCATTTAAGTTATTGTGAAGCCTGAAATTTGACCAGACAACAATTTAACTTCATCTGAGTTGCTGCAAAGCCTGGAATCCCACCAGATAACAATTTAACTTTATTTTCCCTAGCAAGTTGCTGTGAAGCCTGGAATCCTACCAAATAACAACTAACTTTTATTCTCCCTAGTAGAGAAATGGATAACTAAAACTCCTGAACTCTATTCCCCAAGCAGAAATCAACACTCCCCGCAGAGTTTCCTCAAGCAAATTCGATGTTCCCCAACGCAATTCTCCTCAAACAACAAAGCGGGAATCCCTAACGGAAACACTCTAAACAAGGTTTGAAGATGCACATACTCTTCTTCCCCAACATCAATCCGGGATTTAACTTCCAAAAACTCCCTATCATTTGTCAATTACTTAATTTCCAGACAAAGATACGCTTCAACAATATTTCATATTCATACATCATACTACATATGTACAAATTCATACAACATAATCTCATTTATTTTGAGAACATCATGACGCCATGCATACATCTACATGCAACTAACCCTCTTCCTTGCAGGAAAAATCAGTCAACAAAACAAAAGTCCTATTCTGGATGGATTTACTTCTACCAGTTAATAATAGGCAATCAGCAGACCTCTTCTGGTTAGATTTGTTTCCCCAGTGAAGTCACCATTGTAAGACCTCTTCTAGTTAGATTTATTTCTCCCGGTTAAAGACGGGCAAAAGACATCTACAGTTTCAGTATAAATCGATTAAGAATTTATTTTGATACTTCTTCTAGTTTCTACTAACAGTAACTCTGGATGGCATCTGTAAGCCCATATCCGACAAACTCTTCATCATTTCTCCAAATTACATCTTTAAGCCCATTCCCGACATAATCAACTAACACATTGTCAAGTGCAAATTTCTGGGCACTTTAGTGTTCAATCATCTTTCACCTTCAAGTCACAAATGGCGGACTCGCCAATCTAATTCTTATTTCTCAAGACATTTCCCACAAGATCTTCAATAGCTCAAGCTTGAACAGGGATTGACTAGGTCAAGACATCTCCTCAACACTGATATCTCAAATTAGGGGTTGAGTTTTCACAAAAACAATTGGACTTTTAATGTCTCATATTACTTTCATGGATCATTATGGACTTTCAAGATTGCTCATGTCAAGTTTCAAGTCTTGTAGTTCAAGTTTGCTCAATCAATTGATCAGATGACCTAAAATAAGTTGTATTGGGTAAAAAGTCAACTGTGGTCAACTTACAGTCAAACTTCAAGATTTTTGACTCATATCAACATTTTGAACTCATATGTATCATTTGATCAAGTTTGGATCATAATTCCCCAAGAAAATTACTCAGATCATCAAAAGGGCAAAATGGTCAAAATTAGGATTTTGACTGAGAAGGCTTGATTTTTGAATTTTGACCTAATACATGACTTATTGGTTTGAAACATGATATCAAGGATTCAAATGTATCATCTTGACCTAATCTCATGGTTCAATTCATTTCACAAGGTCAATTGATTGATAGTTAAAATTTGGTCAATTGATGAAAAAGTCAATTGTACACTGAAAGTCAAACTTTGACTTTTTGATCAAAATTAAGTTTCAAGGATCACATTTCATCAAGACATGAAAAAATATGAAACTTGATCATCAAAAAATCAAGAAAGTCAAAATTCATTTTGAAAAGTCAAAGTTTCCAAGACTTAGAAATTTTTCTAAGTGTTTTAAGTCTAATTTTTTTCATGAATTCATGCCAATTTTTCACCAAGATGCAAAATGATTCAAAGGAAACTTTCAACATGAAAGTTGTATATATTGATGAGATATACAACTTTTATTCACTGATCAAGTTCTAGAAATTTTTGGATTTTGAGTTATAAATTCACAAAGTCATGCACTTTTGATAAAAACACTTAGTGAAAATTTGACTAGTTTAGGCAGATTTTTTGACCTAACTTCATGGCAACTTTTCACATAGTTCCAATTGGATTCTTCAAAAATTAAAAACATGAAAGTTGTAGATAATATTCCAAGATTTTCAAAATGTCCAAGAACTCAATGAGATCATTTTTGAGCTAAGATAATCGAAGAGATAAAGTTAGGGTTTCATTCTTGATTTACAAGGCAGAATTATGAAGAACAATGGATCAAATCTCTAGTCATGCTGCATAATATTTGCTTTTCAGGCCTCTAACTTGTGTTTCACTCCATAATTAATGGTTTACACAATTTATTGAGCCCTTATCGAAGTGATTCAAGCATTTTCCAAAGCAATTTTCCATTTTGGGAAGAAAGTAACATATCCATTCTTGATAAGCAAGCTTTATGCACAAAGTCAATGCATTGAGCTCCTAACTGGTTTGCTCTGATTACAATCCATCTATAAAGTCATGGTGTTGTGTTCAAAGTGGTTAACAAATCTATGAACAAAGGTACAAGGCATGGAAACTTGTTTTGTCAAGAAAATCACATGTTGAGCTTAAACATCGATTTTGAATTCAGATAAACTTGACACTCCAAACCTTTTGCTTATAAATAGAGACACTATTTGTGAGATAAGACACGACATTAGAAGCCCTCAAACACCCTCAAACTCCCTCAAGCCAGAAATTGCACAAAACCTCCATTTTTATGTCATTTTTGACTTTGAACCTCAATCTTCAAATTCACTCGTGCGTTTCTTGGCCAAATCATTTCTAAAACTTCTTTACCTCTAATATAAACCATCTCAATACCTGTTTTCAAACTGTAACACCATTTACACTATCCTATATTTTCAAAAACAGAGATTTGCACATTGACTTCTCCAACTTGATTCAGGAACTCTCAGCTCAAAGTAACCATTGGGATATCTTCATGGAAGTTCAAGGAAGCTTACCAAATCATTAACACATCTTGAAGTGAGCTCATTTGTAGAATATGATTTCCAATTTTGAGGTATATTTTCTGATTTTCAATCTCTTCATATAGGCATTGTTAGGTTTTCATTTTCAAAGATAAAATGTAAACATCATAGCCCCGAAGATGACAATGTCCTTAGATTTCATTTATATTGACTGAGTATTGAGAATTTTAGAGTTGAACTTTCTGAAAAAATTAGGTCATATTTGGTACCATTTAAAATTCGTGTTCATCTTTGATCTATTGCTTAAGTCATTTACATGTTTGAAATCGTGATGAAATTTCTAACAAGTTTGATGTTTATACTTTTGAGAATGGTTGAGAAATGAGTAAGTTATGAAATTAAAAAATGGTGAAGGAAGATGGCGCGAGGAAGAAGAAGATGACATCTATGGAAGGAGTTTAAAATATAATAACATGGTTTGACATAAGTTAACGGATGTATAGCCACCCCAGTGGTAGAGCGTGCACATATTATTGCTAAGGGCCTGGGTTCGAGCCCCAACGCTGCCCTTTTTCCAAATTTTCATTATTTTTTCTTTTTTTTATACAAACTAGCGCGCTTGGGCCTAAGGCCATTGGACTTTGATTTTTTGCTCAGATTCACCCCTCCTGTTTCATTTAACATGCAGCCCATTTCATTGTTTTTTATTTTTCTTTTTCTGACTAACAAAAAAACTCCTATTGGGCCTTGAACTCAAAACAAAATCTTTTGCTACTAAACACTCTTTCACATTTTACACCCCCTGACTTGAATATTATATTATATTATATTTTCTTTTGCTTTATTTTTATTATTAATATTATTATTATAATTATTTTTATTAAAAAAAAGTCGAAAAATATTTTATTTACTTATTAACATATTTAGTATACTCCTATTTTTATTTCTTTTAAGACCAAAAGACCAAAAGCATTTTTCTTATTAAATTTAATTTCTTTTATTAATTATTAATTAAAATATTTGACTTAGGTTTTTTTCATTTTTATTTTCTTTCTTAATTAAAATTGATTTAGAATTTAGGACTTTTTTATTAATTAATTTTTTCATACTAGTTTAATTATGTTAAAAGATTTTCATAGAACCCTAAAAAAAACTTGGTTTCTTCATCAAATCTAATTTCTTTTCTAAATTAAATTAGGTTTAGTTTCCTTGAATTAATTAATTTTTCTTTTAGTTTATTTAGGTTAAAAAAGCCTTTTCATAACAAAAACTTAAACAATCAAAAACAATTTTTTCTTTTCTTGTATATTATTTCACATTTTTGTACATTATTAATTATTCATTCAATATGGTTGTAATAGTAATTAGGCTTTAATTTACTTTTCATCTCCCTATTTATAAATTTGTATCCCCCATCCCCAAATGATGTAATAGCGTAGGATATTTACATTCCGTAGTTTATCACTTTCAAGTATAAATGCTAGTAATTAGGGTTTGTATGGCAAGACTAAAATCAACAAATAGCAAACCATAATTCAAGATAAAAGCATGAAAACGCTTTGCACACTTGCACCTCTAGCGTTAACCTAACTTGTTGCCTTGAGAAATAAATAGTCATGTTACACATATGGGATATTTTAGCAAAATACTTTCAAAATACAAGATCATAGTCCCTCGATGATCCTTCAAAGTTGCGTTATAAATGATCTTAGACCCTTAAAAAATTGCTAAGATATCTCACAACATTGCTTTCTATGACTATACGATTACCCACGCCTGTCCCTTCACATCCAATGATAGGGCTTCTTATCAATCAATGGTAAGATAGCCATATCTAAGGGAGGAAGGAAAAGAACTAAGATTTTTTGAGTAGGTAAAATGCTTGTAGTTGCTTGCTCAAAACCATTTTCAAAACATATTTCAAACACACTAACACTTTCAAATGAAATATTTTCAAAAGTCAACACTTTGTATGCATTCTGATTGAGACAAAAATCATTACAAAGTTCGCCTAAACGAAGGCACTTTTGAAAAATACTTTCAAAACCAATCACAAACACATTTAAAATAAAGCATTTCAAAGTGAGCTAGCAACTAAGAGGCCGTAGATAACTACAGATGAAATGAGTGCTAACACCTTCGCTTTTCATAACCTACGCCCCGAACTCAAGACAATTCTCAAAAGGTATTTCCTATTCTTTTCACCCTTTCCCTTATTGGTTAAAAGAAAAGTTGGTGCTGACTCTTGCTATCCGCAACAATTGCGATAAAATGCAAAACAACCAAGTCAGTTCTCTCTTTGTATTACATTGTGCATGCTGAGTTTGGAGATCCTTGACAGTTTGTTCGAGAGCCATCTTATATTGAAATAAGCAGTAAATAGATGAGGAAACCTGTAATGGAAAACCTGTTTATAAAATGATGCATGATATGTGGATGCAACGTTTTCAAGAACCTTAGGAGTTTAAAATTTGCTAGCCAAAAGGAAATAGAAACAATGATTGTATTAATAAGTTCAAAATCACAATTTCTTCTTAGGCTTATGATGAAAAGCAAAAAGGGTCTCAAAGAGACAATAATATGAACTTCTAAAACCTAAAACTTAAGTCTCCCATGGATGCTTCCTCTTCGTGTCGACGTAGGCATTAAGGCTTTGCGCCTCGTGAAGTTGCTTTATAAGCTCTAACACTTTCTTCTCACTTGCATATAATTGAGCTTCAAACATGTCCCATTATTCCTTGAGTTGAATCCAGGACTTCTGCAATTCTTCGAGGTTAGTGGACATGTCTGAATGGAGGATGATGCGAGAAACATCTCCTTCAACAACAGGCTCTAAGATCACCGGTAGAATAGCTGAATATGGAATCATAAGGTTTTGAGCGCGAGCTCGTACCCATTTGAGATAGGGCTCCAAAGGGATAGAATTCTTTTATCCTAAAGTTTTGCTATCAACCTTGTTTACCATGCCCAAAGCACATATAAATCTTTCATGATAACCTTGAGAATCATTTTCGTGGTCGAACACAATACTCTGGATAAGTGCGTCATGAGGACCATCTCTTCGAGCATACCCAAATTGTCATAGAGCCAGAGAAGGGTTGTAAGTAATACCTCCCCTAATTCCCAGGAGCAAAACATTAGGGAATTCCTCGCAACGGTCAAGGATAGTAACATCTTCCAGATATCGGGAACACCAATAGATATTCGAATGAGAGAGTGACATGATCTTTTGATACCACCTCAATCCTTGTTTATTAGTCAATACTGATCGGGGAAGGTGAAAAATAAACCACCTATATAGAAGATGTATGCAACATATAAGAGTTCCTTGTTTCCTCATAGTACGAGTGTGAACGGAATGCTGAATGTCTTCGAGCAAAGTAGGCACATGATTATGAGTGAGGAAAATTTTGACAACATTCACATCTATGAGTTGGTCTGGATTAGATAATAGCACAAAACCATAGACGAATAAAGCCAATATTTCTTCGAAACCTTGAAAACTCATAGCATCCAAAAACAGTCGAGCCTTCTCTAATAGAAATTTAGCTAGAAAACCCTTGACTCCACTTCTTGTTTCCCAATTAGATACAATATCGGCCTGCTTCAGATGTAAGGCTGATGCAATTTCTTCAGGTTGTAGATCTTTCTATAAACCGGTGAAAGGTATTTGATTGAGAACAATTACTCCCAGTAATTGAGAAAACTCTTCTACTGTGGGTACCAACTGATAATCGGGAAAAGTGAAGCAGTGATGTACAAAGTCAAAGAACTGTAATAGAACACTCATCATATCTTCTTCAAAACCCAAGGTAACCAAACTGAGTAGTTGACCATGCCTTTTGATGAATGGAGAACTTTAGGGAACCCTTGAGACTAACTCCATAAGTTGAGAAGGTATCCTCATAATATTGATCCGAATAGTGTTTCTGCAAGCGGAGGCCATAACCTACAAAACAGAACAAAGATAAATTCTTAGATCCTTGAAATGGTTAGTGAAAATGATGTGTATAATGATGTCACGATGTTATGATGTCATGTTTGAACAATTAATCTTACACAAACAAAAATCACAAGGACTTAGGTTTAAGCTTGCATGGAGTTTGTAGGTAAGTATCCTCTTCAAGTTTTAGTTGGCTCAACCTGTCCTAAAAGAAGTAATTGGGTTCTAGGAATCTCAATATCACTGATCTTTCTCTCAGACATTATTTCAGCACAAGCATCTAAATTGTGACCGAAATATCTCGAGAGTCCAATCTCAATGAGTGTAGTATCGAGTATCAACCAACTTCAGTCTGCACCAAAGCCAACCATCTCACTACTTTCTAATGGCTAAGTTGTGTCAACTAAGGTTCTAAGGTCAGTTAGTGCTTATGACACCATGTGGAAACCCAACATTCTCCTTGATTTCTCAAGGGACACCAGCACCAACCAATGTGTCGCACTAACGTAGCCATCATTTCAACCATATCGGTCTATGTTGTATAATTTCCACAATCTATTGCTACTTACCTAAAATGCCCCCAGATCCAGGTATAGGATCTATACAAGAAAATAAACCCAAACAACCATTTAAAAGTAAAGTAGGCAAGTCAAATAATGAAACCATTTAAATGTGAACTATCTCTAAGATAACCCCAATTTTAATTTTAGTCTCCCCATCAGAGTCGCCAGTTCTGTAATACGGTGGGAGAACTGAATTTTGGTTTGCATTTTATCAGAAATGTTGCGGATAGCAAGAGTCGTCACCGAATTTTGTTTTATCCAATAAAGGAAAGGGTTAAAAGAATAGGAAAGACCTTTTGAGAATTTTCTGAGTTCGGGGGGTAGGCTATGAAAAGGGAAGGTGTTAGCACCCTTTTCATCCATAGTTATCTACAGGATCTTAATCGTTGGCTCATTTTTGAAATGCTTTATGTTTGTGTGTGTTTGAAAATATTTTGAAAATGCCTAAGTACGACAATTTTGTAACGATTCTCGTATCGTTGAGAATGTATGCAAAATGTTTGTTTTGAAAATATTTTGAAAGAAAGTGTGTCTTTGTGAAAAATGTTTTAAAGATGCCAATGTAAGGAAATTTGCTTTATAATAACCCTTGTATCAGTCCTCAAGAGTGTTTATAAAGCGCTTCGAAAGTTGTTGAAAGTGCGAGGTGTAAAAATTTAGTTTGTGAGAAAGAGATTACGAGCGATCTACCTACTAAATAGTCTTTGTTCTTTTCCTCCTCCTTTAGATATTGCTATCCTATGATTAGTTAGTAGGAAGCCCTATCGTTGGATGTGAGGGACAGGCGTGGGTCATCGTATAGTCATAAAAGGTAACTTGTAAGGCGTTCTTGCAATTGTCGTAAGGGATTAAGATCGTTTACCGAAAGCAACATCAAAGGGTCATCGAGGAACTACGATATTTTAATCGAGGGTCTTTGCTAAAGAATCTCACGTTCGAGGAACATGACTGTTTTATCCGAAGGCAACAAGTGAGGGTCACCCTAGAGGTGTATGTGTGCAAAGTGTTTTGATTTCAGTTAATTTATCTTGGAGATTAGGTTTTCTAATGTTTGCTTTTAGTCTTGTCATACAAACTCAAGGAGTCCAAGGCGCCTGTTTGATCCAATGAGGATGATTTTAGGAAGTCCACCACGGTCTTGGCTATCTGCAGCGCTGGATCTGGAATCTTGAAAATCTGATGGTCATGATATGAGGTATACCATGCGCGCTTTGGACTTGTTTGCACTGGATTTGTGAGAAATAAACATGGAAAATAAAAAATGTCCCACGCCTGGCTCGAATCCGTGACCAGGCATAGGTATGACTTAAGAGCAAGTGTGCTTCCACTGAGGTGACAGTTACATCCGGTGATAAAACATGTTGTAATAAATATAAAATAAACTAATTTTTGAAATTTGAAAACTGGCGCCATGGCCTTCTTCTTCCTCACGCTGTATAACAACACGACTTCACCATTGTTGAACATGTAAAACCTTCATTTCTCAACCATTTTGAAAATTGTAAAAACCAAAATTACTCAGAATTTAACAAGGACTTCAAATATGCAAGCATCATGAATTGATATAGACTATAACTCACAAATTTTTATCAGTACCAAAATGCAACCCTAACTGTTCAAAGATACGATTCTCACTCCACAAGCAACATAAATTAAAACTAATCACATGGTTAGTTTCACGGCATTGATATCTACATTTTTTCTTTTGTATGTATGTACTAAAGATGTGTGTATCAAGATTTCATAGTTCAAGGAAACTTACCTCTTGAAGAAAAAATCCAATTCTTCTTCTAGGTGTTACAAAAGTAATGTGATGATTGATTAAGCTTCCTTGGACCTCCCTGAACGTGTTCCAATGCTTACTTTGTGCTGAGAATGGATGAATCACTCTAACCAAGTCAAGTTGCATGTGTGTAAAGTGAAAATAGTGTATGATGAAGATGATGTTACAATTATGAAACAAGAGTTTAGATCACTTGTATATGATGTGTATGAAGTGTTTGGATGATAAAATAGGCAAACACAAGAGTGGATTTGAAGTTGGGTGTTGGAAAGTTCAAATGTGAAACAATGGTGGTTTCTTGGTGATTCTAAGTTTGAGAGAGTTTAAGGGTGCTTGAGGGCTTCTCCCATCGTCCTTTGGCTTGCAAATGAACTCTATATTTATAGAGTAAAAGTTTGAGGGCAAGGGCTGATCAAATTTGAAAGATAGCATGTTATGGTTTGGTTGCTTAGATTTGAAGTAACTTTAAAGAAACATTGTTCCAATGCATAATACCAAAGGATCTGAAGTGGTTATAGGCTCTAGACATGTTTCTTTTGGTGTTGACATTGTGTGTGTGCAAAACAAACAATTGAGAGGCTCAAGGAGTTGACATTATGATTAAAGCTTGCTTTACAAGAATGGAAGTGTTATCTTTTTTCCCTTTAATAGCAAAATGAATTGGACAAAGTTTTAATCACTTGGATCATAGCTAAAAAGCTTGTGCAATCTTCTGATTATATTACGATTCAGAGGTTAGAGGCGTGTAAAGGGAGATTATGCAGCATGGCTTGAAGATTTGGTTATTAACTTGTCACAAAAATGACCTATAATGCAACCTTAGATACCCAACTTCATCTCTTCGAAACTTCTAGCTCAAGCAAGATATTTTTATGATCTTGGAAATTTTGGAAAGCTTGAAACATTGTCTACAAAGTTTCATGTTGACAACTTTGGGTAAATCAAATGGGAACTTGGTGGAAATTGGCCAAGAAGTTGGGATAAAAAACTGATCAAAACTTGTAAATTTTTTTCTAAGTGTTGGATAAAAACCATCATAACTTCATGGGCTTATATCTCTTAAATTAAGCACTTTTTGAGGATCATCCCACATTAACAAAGTTGTATAATTCATAAATCCCTACAACTTTTATATTGAAAGTTTTCCTTGAATCAACTTGTATCTTGAGGAAACTTGCTTGTGAAGTTAGGGTTTTTTAGGTATAAAACACTTGAATTTTTTTTCTAAGTGTTTGAAAATCTTGACTTTTGAATTTTGTTGACTTTCTTTATTCTTGAGGATCAATTTTTATAGTTTTGAATATCTTGATGATTCTTGATTCTTGAATTTTAATATTGACCGAAAAGTCAAAGTTTGACTTTTAAGTGACTGTTGACTTTTCATTTAATTGGTTCAATTCTTCAACTATCAATCACTTGCGTCCTTGGAAATGTCTTGAGCCATGTATTAGGTCAAGATTCTGTATTTGAGTCCTTAAGATAATGCTTCAAGCTATTAGGTCATGTACTAGGTCAACAGTCAATGATCAGTCATTTTCAGTCAAAACCCTAATTTTGGCAACTTTTGACCTTTGATGATTTGAGGGATTTCCTTGAGGAATCATGGTCAAACCTTTACCAAATGATTAATATCACCTCAAAATGTTGATTTTGACAAAAAATTCTTGAAGTTTGACCATATGTTGACCATAGTTGACTTTTTACTCAATATAGTTGATTTTCAGTCCTCTGAGCCATTGACTGGGTAAATTTGTGATGCAAGGCTTGAAACTTGACATGAGCAGTGTTGAAGACCTATTATGAACCATGAAAGTCATTTGAGACCCTTACAACCCATTCTCACTTGTACAAGATGAAACCCTAGTGGTGGACCCATTGCTTAAGAGGTGAGTTTGTCTGATCAAACTCTTGAGATTCCTTGGGCATTTGAAAATATTAGAAGAATATCTTGAAGAAAAAGGGAGGGTAAATTTTGGGGTACAACATCATGATTTGAATGTTTTGGATGCAGTGAATATTAAGATTATTTGTTTGCACTATATGCTGAAAAGGTGTACAAGAGAATCAAGGTTGGGAAGTAGTCAAGATTGGAAAGGATTCCATATTGATTTGGACATAAAAGCTCACTTCATGAAGTGATACAATTAATTATGTTCTCAAATGGTTATACTAACAAACAAAGCATAAGAGTATCATGAAAATTACACTTTTCTATCCAAATTTTATGAAGAGTCTAATAAGATAGTTAATGATATGCTTGCAAAAAAAACATATGGAATGAGAATCAATTGGAATGTATAACATATCCATATCAATTGAAAATGGTGAATCTAATAACAATGTGAACACTGTTTATTTTGTAGAAACAAAAGGAATAAAAAATAAAGAATGTCTGTATAGGAGTAAAAAATGACCCAAATCTTGGAATGAAAAATTGGCTATAAAGAGAAAGGAAATATATATCACGGAAAAATAAAAAACCTCAAGAAAATTTTGTGATTTATGCAAAACTTTATTACGACTATATTTATTTATAACACTAGTTACTTATACTTGATTTTTGTAATACAAGTTACTTCAATTATGCAAGAAAAATCTACATCAACAAATGTTGGTGAGCATGCCATTCATTCAAATCTAAATTTTACTTAATTATTGATTGTAATCAAGCATTTCATTCATATGTATAATATAAATTCTAACGATCTTTTATAAAAGTATACTTAACCTTTTTAATTATTGGCAGCAACCACAAAACTACGTTTTAATTTCTCTCTCTTTACATTGTGTAATTTTGAATGGAATCCATAGTGGAGGTTAAAGTCAAGTTACCATGTTAGATATTGTTGTACCCCAAAATTTTCCATCTCATTTATAAAGTTATTTTCTCACAAGATCTCCTTTGGTTCAAGACTGCACTAGGGTTGATCGGCTCAAGATACCTCTTTAAGCACTGATGACTGAAAATTAGGGTTTGAGATTGCACAAAGATAATTGAACTTTTAGTAACTCATATGACTTTAATGGATCATTATGGATCCTAAATATTTCTCATACAAAGTTTCAAGTCTTGGATCACATTTTTGCTCAGTCAATTGATCAGTTGACCTTAAAATCAACTATATTGAGGAAAAAGTCAACTGTGGCCAATTTACAGTCAAACTTCATAATTTTTTATCCATATCAACATTATGAACTCATATATGTCATTTGATAAAGTTTGGAGCAAAATTCCTCAAGAAATTTGATCAGATTATCAAAAGGGCAAAATGGTCAAAATTAGGGTTTTGACTAAGAAAGGGAAATTTCTGATTTTTGACCTAGCAAATGGTTGATTGGTTTGAGACATGATCTCAAGGATTCAATTGCATAATTTTGAAATGGTTTGATACATGATCTTAAGGATTCAATTGGATTATTTTGACCTAATGGCATGACTCAAAACATTGCTCAAGGTCATTTGATTGATAGTTGATTTTCAGTCAACTGATCAAAAGTCAACTGTACACTGAAAAGTCAAACTTTGACTTTTTGGTCAAAATCAAGTGTCAAAGATCACAATTCATCAAAACGTGTCAAAATATAAAACTTGTTCATCAAGAAATCAAAAAGTCAAGATTTTATTTTAAAAAGTCAAAGTTTCAAAACTTAGAAATTTTTCTAAGTGTTGAAAACTTCATATTTTTTCACAACTTTGAGCCAATTTTTCACCATGATGAAAGATGATTCAAAGGAAACTTTCAACCTGAAAGTTGTAGATCTCGATGAGATCTAAAACATTTCTTTACACAACTTCTCCTAGAAATGCATGGATTTCAAGTTATGATTTTGTGAATACATGTTCATGAACCTAAACACTTAGTGAAAATTTTGCCCTAGTTTAGGCAGGATTTTGACCTAACTTCATGGAAATTTTTCACATAGTTCCAAGGGGAATTTTCATAAGTGATTCAAATAGGGGTTGTAGAGCACATTAAAAGCTTTCTAAAATTTCCAAGAACTCCTTAGGATCATGTTTGAGCAAGGAGAATCGAAGGAATGAATTTGACATTTCATTCTTGAATTATAGGTCATTTTCATGATGAACAAGAATTCAAATTCATGCTAGGCTGCACAACCTTTACTTTGCAGGCCTCAAACTTTCCTGGCACTCCATAATTAATGTTTTGCACAGCTGTTAGAGGCTTCAACTCAAGCATTCAATGCATTGCCCATGCTTATTTCCATTTTGGGAAGAAAATGCACATTGCCATTTTGGAAAAGTAGCTTTATGCATAAAATCAGTTCTTGAGCTTTGCACTTGTTTTCTTCTGATCATACTCAATCTATAACCCAAAAGAAACTTGTCTAAAGCCTCTAAACAACTCAGCCCATGCTTGTACCTTGCCTTGAAACCATGTTTTCACTTTTCTTCAAAATCAAGTAACATAGCCATAAATTGTACTTGTGTGATTCTGACCCTCTCAAGCCTCACAACCTTTTCCTTACTTATGCACAAGTCATTTGCATCAAAACGGACTAATACACAAGCTCCAAAACACACAAAAACTCAGAACTGTATTACAAAACTCCATTGTTGTATAATCTGACCAAAAACTTGAAACTCACATCTCCCTCGTGTGTTTCCAAGCCTTTTGGTTCCTAAAACATCAAATATAAACCATCCAAAGTCCTTTTTCCTAACTGTAACACCTCCATCATCAAGATCCATTTTAAAAAACAGGGGTCTGCAAGTGGACTTCTCCAGAACTCCTCATCCACTTTCAACTTAAGCCAAGCATCACATTAGCTTCCTCGGAACTTGAGGAAGCTAACCCAATCACTAGGACTCATTGAAAGCTGCTCAAACTCAAAACACGATACCCTCTTGCAAGGTGAGTATTCTGACTTTTGAACTCTTCATATAGGTATCATTTGGTTTCCACTTGTGAAGATAAAATGTAGACATCATAGCCCTGAAACTAACCATGTCCTTAGAATTCATTTATGTTGCCTGAGTAGTGAGAATTTTAGAGTTGAATTTTCTGAAAAAATTAGGTCAAATTTGGTACCATTCGAAATTTATGTTCATCTTTGATTTATAGCTTTAGTTATTTATATGACTGAACTCGTGATGAAATTTGGAGCAAGTTTCATGTTTATACTTTTGCAAATGGTTGAGAGATGAAGAAGTTACAGGATTTGAATTCATGACTGGTTATGGCGCGAGGAAGAAGATGAAGTCATCTTCAGGAACGTGTTTCAAATATATATTTATGGTTTTGTTTATAACACCGGATGTATAGCCACCCTAGTGGTAAGGCAGCGCGCTGGTAACCAAGAGGGCGTGAGTTTAATACCCAGCGCGCTGCCTTTTGTTATTTTTAACACTTCGTTTTACATTTTTTGTTTTCTTTATAACGCCAGGGCCTAACATTGGAGCTTCTCTTTATTTTGTTGGCTTATACTCCTGGCTTTGCTTCAGCACCCCCTGGCCCATAGTTTCATTATTATTTTTTTTCTTTTTTCTTTTTTTATTATTAATATTATTATTAGTATTATTATTAATATTATTTTTTATTATTATCAATAAAAACCCAAAAAAATATTTTATTTATTATTTTTACATTTATTTAGTTTATTTTGTTTCATAAAACTAAAAGAACAAAAACATTTTCTTAATAAATTAATTAATTTCTTAATAATTAATATTTAGGTTTAGGTTTAACCATTATATTATTTTCTTGTAATTAAAATTAATTTAGAACTTAGGTTTCTTTTAATTAATTAATATCCATATTATTTTTATTAATTTAAAACCTTTTCATAAATAAAATCCTAAAAAAATCTTCTGTAGTTATTTTCTTTTCTTAATTAGTCTAAGTTAATTTTGTTTAATTTTCCTTAATCATTTTTTAATTAGTTCAAGATTAAACCCCTTTCGTAAAAAACCAAACAAAAATCATTTCTTTTTCATTTGCATTTGTACATTGTTATTTATTAAATTCTTGTATATTATTCAATATGGTTGTAATAATTATTTAGATTTAATTTTCTTGAAATTTCCCCATTTGTAAATTTGTATTCCCCCTCCCCTAATGATGTAATAGCTTAGTATTTTTATTTTCCATAATTTAATGCTTTATATACAAATGCTAGTAAATTAGGGTTTGCATGAAAAGATAAAATCAATGCTTAGCAAACCCTAATTCAAAAACAAAATAAGCATGAAATATAATACACTTTCACACTTTGCACCTCTAGGGTTTACTCCACTTTGTTGCCTTACAAAAATAGCCATATTATGCATGTGGGGTATCTTAGCAAAAGCAATCAAAAAATACAAGATCATAGTCCCTCGATGACGCTATCAAAGTTGCCTTTCAAAAATGATCTTAGTCCCTAAAGAAAATGCTAAGATATCTTACAACATTGTTATTCATGACTATACGATGACCCTTTCCTGTCCCTTTTACATTCAAAGATAGGGTTTTCTTACCAGATCAATGGTAAGATAACAATGTCAAAGGAAAGAAGAAATAAACATGAAAGACTTTTGAATAGGTAGAATGTTCCTAGTTGCTTGCTCATTTTCAAACCAAAAACATCCTTTATATTTTCAAAAAAAACACCAACACTTTCAAAAAACATCATTCAAACTTGAAAACATTTTCAAAAGATAAACACTTTGTACGCGTTCTTATAGAAACGAGAACCATTACAAAGATACATTTTCAAAATCACTTTCAAAAAACACATTCCACAAACACCTCTTTGTACTATTTTAAAAATAAAACTTTGTACGCGTTCTTATAGAAATGAGAACCATTACAAAGAACTTTTCAAAATACTTTCAAAACCACAAAGCACATTTTCAAACAAAAGCAAGTGATCTAGCAAGCAACTAAGAGCCCGTAGATAACTACGGATGAAAAGGGTGCTAATACCTTCCCTTTTCATAATCTACCCCCCGAACTCAAGAAAACATCTCAAAGGTCTTTCTAGTTCTTTTCAACCTTTCCTTTTGAATAAAAGAAAATTCGGTGGCGACTTTTGCTAACCGCAACATTTGCGATCAAACGCAAAACACCCAAGTCAGTTCTCCCACCGTGTTATAGAACTGGAGACTCTGCTGGGGAAAATTTTAAAAGTGGGGTTACCTTAGGGCTATATCACATTTACTTGCTTCCATTGTTTGACTTGTATGCTTTACATTTTGGTTCTTTGTTTGGGCTTGAATCCTCTACCCGGATTTGGGATACCTTATAGGTAAGTAGCAGTACATTGTGGAAACTGTGCGGGGTATACCGACATGGTCTAAGCAATAGCTACGTTAGTGTGACATATTTTTGGGTACCGGTAGCCCTTGAGTAGTCAAGGAGAATACAGGGCCACTGAGTGATGTCATGAAGCACTAACTAACTTCTAGAACCTTTACTTGACCAACTTGGCCATTAGGACGTAGTGAGATGACCGGCTTTGGTGCAGTCTGAAGTTGGTAGATACTCTATACTACACTCATTGAGGTTTGGTTTTTTGGGATATTTCGGTCGCCATTAAAGAGGCTTGTGCTGAAACAATGCCCGAGAAAACAAACCAGTGATATTGATCTCCCTTAGAACCCGATTATCATTGCTAGGACAGGTTTGAGCCAACTAAACTTCAAGAGGGTACTTACCTATGAGACTCCATGCAAGCCTAAACCTAAGGACTTGTTTTTTTTTGGTATATATTTACTTGTACATAACATCATAAACATCATAACATCACACTCATACTCACTAACCATTTCAAGGATTTTGGGGATTTATCTTTTTTCTGTTTTGTAGGACATGGATTCTATTCGCAGGAAAACCGTTCAAGTCAATCTCGTATGGATCCCTCCTCAACTTAAAGAGTTAGCATCAAGGGTTCTTGAAAACTCTCCATTTACTAAAAGACATGGTCGACTCCTAAACTTTGTTACCTCCAACACTGATGAAGATATCATGAAGTTGCTCTTCCAATTCTTTGATCCTCTACACCATTACTTCACATTTCCCGATTATCAAGTTGTGCCAAATTTAGAAGAATTCTCCCAACTCTTGAGCATTCCCATTCTCAATCAACTACCCTTCAAAGGTACGAAAGTATTTCCAAAACCAGAAGAGATTGCTCAAGCTCTATACTTGCAACAATCTGATTTAACAACTAAATAGGAAACAAGAAGTGGTGTCAAAGGTTTCTTATCCAAGTTCTTGTTTGAGAAAGCTCAAGACTGTTGGAACTCTTTGGATTTGCAAGCTTTTGAGGAAATTGTGGCCCTCCTCATCTATGGGATAGTTTTGTTTCCAAATCCTGACCAACTCATAGATGTAAACGCCGTCAAAGTCTTCATGTCTCGTAACCCGGTGGCTACCTTGCTGGGAGACATCCTACATTCTTTTCACTCTCGCACTATGAGGAAAAGGGGTATTCCATGTGTTGTACTCCTATCTTGGCAAGATGGTTTATTTCGCATCTTCCCCAATCTGTATTAAAGAACGAGCAAGGTTCAAGTTGGTCACATAGGTTGATGACACTCAGACATTCAGACATTCATTGGTGTTCCTGATCAGTGGAGAATGTTACTATCCTCGACCGTTATGGAGAATTCCCTAATATCCCCTTACTTGGCATTAAAGGAGGTATCACTTACAACCCTTGATTGGCCTTACGACAGTTTGGTTACGCCCGAAGGGATATCCCACATGAGATGCTTATTTAAGGGTTGGTATTTGATTACGAGAATGAAAATCAAGGTTACTACCAGAGGTTTATCCGAGCTTGGAGGATGTTGAAAAAGGTAGATAGCAAGACATTGGGGCACAAGAATTCCATCCCTCTTGAGCCTTACGTTAAGTGGGTGCGAGCTCGTGCTCAGAGTCTTATGATGCCTTACCCCTCCATTCTCCCAGTTATCATATAGCCTTTTGTGGAAGCAGATATCCCATACACTATCCTTCATCCTGGCATGCCCACCTCTCTCGAAGACTTACAAATGGATTTGATACAACTTAAGGGGGGAGCGAGACACTTTCGAGGCCCAATTCTACGCCAGCGAGAAGAAAATTCTGGAACTCACCAAGAAGCTTCAAGAGGAGCGGAGTCTGAACGCCTACATCGCACCAAAGAGGATGCGTTCAACTTTTTTATCTTAGAGTTTTTGTATTTATTTGTAATCCCAAAGAGGCATGATGTACTCAAACTTTGATTTATTAATATAATGTGCGTTCCTTTTTTCTTTTTCTAAAGTAAATTTAAATCTCTAATTTCCTTGAAATCATTTGCATATGCATCATCATTCATCATAACACAAGCAGGTTTCTTACCATAAGTCTCCTTATCTTTCTACTGTTTATTTCAGTGAGATGGATCTTGAATAGACAATAAAGATCTTCAGGCGCATAACGCTCAATTTCAACAAATGTTCTTGACTTTGGCAAAAGGACAAGAGGATTTGAAAACTTTGCTGATCAAAGAAAATAAGAAGAAAGCAAAGAAATCAACCGGTGTTTTGAATCTGGGAAGAAGGTTCCCAGAGCCATCCAGACGGACCCTAGACTTCGCAACATCATCAGGTGAAAAGGATAATCAAGAAGGGAAAAACAAGGAAGTGACTGACCATCCAGAATTTGAATAGGAAGAAGAGGATAATTACTCTGAAGAGAATTATCCTCCAGCTGATGAGAAGTACAAACATTTGGAAGAGCGTCTAAGTGCAATGGAGATTCGGAAAGTGCTCGGGCTGGACTTTGAAGAGCTGGGTTTGGTGTCTGGGATTGTTATTCCACCAAAGTTCAAGGCACCAGTGTTGCTAAGTACGACGGGGTTTCGTGTCCCAAAATGCACCTCTGATCTTATGTGAGGAAGATACAGCCTCATACTGCTGACAGAGATTTGTGGGTCCACTTATTTCAGGATAGTCTATCTGGGACTCAGCTAGATTGGTTCTATCAACTAGAGAGGGTTGATATCCATAATTCGGAAGACCTGGTCGCTGCTTTTTATAAGCAGTATTAGTATAACGCAGACCTTGCTCCCACCCGTACTCAACTCCAAAGTCTGGCTATGGGTTCGAGCGAGGGTTTCAAAGACTACGCTCAGAAGTGGAGGGACTTAGCAGGAAGAGTACAGTCTCCCATGTCTGACAGGGAGCTAGTGGACATGTTTCTGGGTACCCTGTCCGATCCTTTCTTTAATCATCTAATTGGAAGCTCCTTAGCCGGCTTCACTGAATTAATCTTGACCAGGGAAAGAGTGGAAGCTGGGATTAAGAGTGGGAAGATCCAAAAGGACGCGTCCTCCAGTGCTGTGAGAAAACCATTCATTGGGAAGAAAGAGGTTGGTGCTATGTACCCTTAAAAGAATCAGGACAGAACTGAACACCGTCCAACGGTAGGGGCCGTCATGATCCTTAAGCCTTCACCTATTCAACAAAGGAACAACCAACCTAGAACAGAAAGAACGGTAAGACAATTTACCCGGATAAATATGACGATGTCTCAAGTCTTGCCACATTTGTTGAGATCTAATCTGGTAACCTTGCGAAAAGCTCCAAAGAATCCCAACACTTCCTCTCCCTGTTACAACCCAAACGTGTTATGCTTACCATTCAGAAAGTCCAGGTCATGATACAAACGACTGCTGGGTTTTGAAAAACAAGGTGGAAGACCTTCTCGAGGCAAAAGAAATTAAGTTTGATGCTCCCGAGATCCCAAATGTTATCACCGCTCCTATGCCTAAGCACGGTCGTGATGTTAATGTTGTTGAAGATGATATGTTTGTTACTGTTGTTGATGAATTTTTTACTCCTCTCCTGACCGTCAAGAGGAACCTGTTGAAGGCCGATTTATTTCTGGGATGTGACAAAGGCTGCCACCTCTGTTCATCCCTACCGACTGGTTGTTATTTATTGGAAGCAGGTGTCCAGCGCCTGATGGATGACAAAGAGATTTTGTTTGAAAAAACTCTCGTTCCAACTACTATTTACAAGGATGTTTCAATAGTAACCATTTCCGTCAATCCTTCCAGGGTCTCCACCAAAAGACCCGTTAGGATTACATCTATTCCGAAGGTGACTCCACTGATAATTACTATGCCAGGGTCGATCCCGTACTCTTCAGATAAAACTGTCCCCTGGAACTATGGGGGTGACGTCTACTACCACGGTGTCAAGCAAGATTGGCTGGCTGATGAAGACTCGGTTTTTGAGAGGGTTGGCCCCGACATCGGCAACATTGTAGGAACCAGCAAAATAACCCGAAGTGGAAGAGTGTTCTCTCCTAAGGTTTCTCCTCTAAAAACTATTACCGATCCTGTGATCATCCATGCTTTTGTTCCTGTTGACACTACTACTACAGTTCCTATGGTTACCCCTACTGACACCCCTATCACCGAGTCAACCGAGACTCGGGGCAAAGGAATTTTGGTTGAACCTGTCCGGATGAAGGCACAATCAATATCTATCCCAGAGGCCTCCAAGAAGGAGATGGAAGAAATTTTAAAAATTATAAAGAGAAGTGACTACAACGTAGTCGAACAGATAGAGCAGACTCCGTCAAATATTTCTACGCTAGCTTTACTGTTGTGCTCCGAGGCTCATGCGAAGGCCTTTGTGAAATTTCTTAAAACTGCCCATGTGCCACAGGAAACCTCTACTGACCAATTCAAAGATTATGTGGCCAGTTTAATAGCTGATAACGGTTTGGGCTTTTCTGATGCTGACCTGACACATAGAGGGAGGAAACACAATGAGGCATTGCATGTCTCTGTCGAATGCAGGGGCACTACTTTGGCCCATGTCCTGGTAGATAATGGTTCATCCTTGAATTTGCTGCCTAAGAAGGCTCTAGATAGACTAGACTATGAAGGTTTGACCTTAAAACCCAACAACATAGTGGTAAGGGCCTTCGACGGTTCAAAGAGAATGGTGCACGGGGAGGTGGACATCCCCATTAAAGTTGGAACTCAGACCTTTGATTCAACTTTCTATGTAATGGATATTCGCCCTTCCTATTCCTGTTTATTGGGCCGACCTTAGATTCATAACGCTGGTGCTATCACCTCTACATTACATCAGATGTTGAAATACCCAACCAAGGGGAAAATCATAAATGTCCATAGAGAGGAGGAATATATGGTTAGTCACTTGAACTCCTTCAGATATGTAAAAATGGATGGTGAATTCATCGAAACCCCGTTTCAGCATTTCGTGGAAGTCCCACAAACAGTTTTATGCAACCAAGACTATTTCCAAAGTTCCAAAAATTACCAGACCTCCGCTGAAGATGTCTTCTCTGAAAGATGCCAAGGCAGTAGTCGAAGAAGGTGGGTGTACTATATGAGTTCATAATGTTGATATGGACCAAAAATTATGAAGTTTGACTGTAAATTGACTACAATTGACTTTTTCCCCAATACAGTTGGTTTTAGGTCATCTAATCAATTGACTGAGCAAAAATGTGATCCAAGACTTGAAACTTGACATGAGCAATCTTGAGAGTCCAAAATGATTCATGAAAGTCATATGGGGAATTAAAAGTCCATTTGTCCTTGTGCAAACTCAAACCCTAATTTTCAGTTATTAGTGCTTAAGGAGGTGTCTTGAGCTGATCAAACCTTGTGCAGTCTTGAATCCAAGTAGATCTTGTGAGAGATTACGTAATAAATGAGAGGGAAAATTTTGGGGTACAACATGCCCCATGATTCATGGTTCACAATTCAACATAATTTAAACTCCATGGAAACAATTTAAATGTCATAATAAAACAAGAACAAAATAGTTTTCAAAACAAAGCATCTCATCCCCGATGTTACATATCATAGCAAGACCTTCTAGACTCAATGGAAATAAAACACCCGCTCCAAGCTATTCTTCTAAGCCTTTAGGGACTACTCTTGATTACCTGCATGTTACCCACGTAGAGGCAACATTCAAGCAGAAAGGGTGAGTTCATCATAATCATTATATAAGATATAAGTAATAGACATAGCAGAATAAACCAAAAGTATCACAACATAAACTATGCATTGTTATATTCCAAGTACCTCAATAATCATACAAATTCAAAAATACAATACAACATCATCAATTTAAGAACCATGCAATGCCACATAAGATGTAGTGCAAGGACATAGACTCATGCATGTGGTACCAATTCATTTGATGGACACTGGGTTATCACCCTCCAAAGACCCCAATTATAGGATTGATTCCCACTTGGAAACAAAGCAAATCATAGACATCCCAAATCCACACAATGGGATTGAGACCAAATCACTAGACCAATGTCTTAAATCATCAAAATGGACCAAAGTTGTCCAATGAATGCATGGTGCGCAACAACAATATAAACGACCACAACTAGTCATACGCATCATCATTCATTTATTCACCAACATCATCATATAAACCTCATCATATGTACTCATATAAGAAGATCATAATCATCATATAAAATAGAATCATCATATTAACAACATATCATTATTATGCACCAAGCATTATCATAAGATCGTCATATCATCATCATACTTCATTACCACAAAACATCATAGTGATTCAACACGGGGAAAATAATTCTATCCTAACTTGGGTACTAGAATTATCCTTCTTATTCTTAATTTTACTTCTTATAAATATAGTTCATCGCGTTAGCTATCCAATGCTTCGAACAACACCTCAAACGGAGTCCAGAAACTCAAGTTACGGCCTTTAGAAAAATCTGTCAAAAATTAGATTGCTTGAGTCGATGCATGCCCCCTTTGAGTCGATGCGTAGGTATTTTGTCTGCCCCAGGTGTGCTCAGGTTGACTCAATGAATCGACGCATACTAAGTCTTTAACCTGCATGAGTCGATGCATGACCTCTTTGAGTCGACGCATGTTGTTTTGTGCTGAATGTTTCTGCGATTTTTTTGTGATTTCACTACCTTATAGGTCCTAAAACATCATCTAATCATAGGTAATCATCACCTATTATCATCCTATGTTTCTATATCAATTATACATCATTTGGGCATCATTATTCATCTTTAATCTATCAATTCTCCATCAAACAACATCGAATCACCATCTATGAAACCTAAGGAAAACCCTACCTCCATCTACCACTTAAATCAAATATAATAATCAGATAAATACCCCTTACATTATTGTTTCGAGTGATTGATTATGTTCTTCGTGCCTCTTACGATGATTCTCTCTAAAGCCTTCGTGCCCTAGCCTCTCTTCTCCAACTTTCGCGATTGATTGTGAGAATAACAACTATCTCTTCTCTGTCATCACAAAGGACCCATATATCTTTATCAATTGCCCTCGCTTAGTCAACCTCTATTTACCATCATGTCCTCACTCTTCCTACTAATTACCAATACACCACTCTAATTAAAATAACCATTCTTATTATTATCTTCTTAATAATAATCCAAATAATTACTAAATAATTATTTAACCATTCTAATACTTCTAATCATCATAATTCACATCATGCACAACCTCATGCCAGCACATCACACATATAATCATATAAAACATCAATTATTCATAAATACTCCTAAAAATTCATTAAATAAATAACTTCTAAAAATTGGGGTGTTACACCCTCCATATAAAATCTAGAGGCTATGTTTTTCACCCCATCCCATCGCTTCTTACTCGCTTGATGCTGTTGGAGCGGGGCTCCATCTCCCGATGACACACATTCAACGCGCAGCGCTGCAGCGCGAACATGACTTCCTTGTTGTGATTTCTTCATTGCAAAGTCCCAATCTCTACACGATTTCTCCATAGTACATGTTTCAACTCATCATAGATTCACTTAGTTTCATCATATAACAACAACACAGATTATCATACATAATATGCATCTATTATTTGTAAGAAAACATCATAATTTCACCAATTTTCATCAAAGTATCATATTAACATCATCATCCCAAAACCCTAGCGCAACCTATAATCATCTAAACCTTAGATAAATTATAATAACATCGATAAACCCTCTTACCTTATATTTCTCCTAGAAATTGATTTCTCTCTGTGTTCTATCAAATCCCTCTGAGTTCTTCCATGCCCTAGCTCTCTTCAAAACGTCCTTCTCTTTTCACAATTGCACCGAATGAACACTGGCACTCTTTTTCCATGGTTTAACCTTTGGACCCTTTCTATGGTTTTCCCATCTTAGCCTCACTTATCAATTCAAAATTTTCCACTTTGACCTCATAGCTTCTACCTCTTATTGTTATTCTATTTAACTAATTAAAGTAATTCCAATTAATTATTCTAATCATCTAAATTATTTTAAAATACTCTATACCTTCTTAATTCCTACCACCCCATCATACACCACACAAAATATCATATCAAGCATCATAATCATCCACACATCAAATAAACATCACAATTAAATCACAAATACTCACCATAAATTAATCAAATAATTAAATAAATAATATAATTATATTAGGGTGTTACAACTCTCCCCCATTTAAAAGAATTTTTTCCCTAGAAAATTACCTTACGGAAAGAAATTCAGATAAGACTCTCTCATCTGATCCTCGCGTTCCCAAGTCCAACTTTCACCGGCTAATCCACCCCACAATACCTTCACTGAGGTGATGTTTTTACCCTACAATGTCTTCACTTACCGTCCTTCTATACGCACGGGTGATGCCTCAACCGTCAGGTTATCCCTCACATGAACATCATTCATTTGAATCACATGTGAAGGATCCTGAATGTACTTTCTCAACTGAGAAACTTGAAATACGTCATAAAGATTCGCAAGCGATGGCAGTAAAGTAATTCTATGGGCCACCTCACCTATTTTCTATAAAATATGATATGGACCAATAAAATGCGTTGTAAGCTTCCTTGACTTCAAAGCTCTACCAACACCACTCACCAGAGTAACTCTTAAAAACACATGGCCATCCTTTTAGAATTCGATTGGATTCCTCCTTTTGTCATGATAACTCTTATGACGACTCTGAGAAGCTTTCATAATCTCTTGAATCATCTTAATCTTTTCAGTCGTCTTCTATATAATCTCAGGTCTGAGTATAACTCTCTTGCCTGACTCATACCAATATAATAGAGTCATACACCATCTACCATACAACGCTTCATACAGTGCCATACCAATACTCGCATGAAAACTATTATTGTACATAAAATCAATCAATGGAAAGTTAATATCCCAAGATCCTCCTTGTTCTAGCATACAAGCCCTTAGCAAATCCTCCAAAGATTGAATATTCCTCATTGTCTGACCGTCTGTCTGCAGATGATATGCAGAGCTCAACCTCAACTTAGTACAAAAAGCATTCTGCAAACCTTCCCAGAATTTCAATGTAAACTTCTGACCTCTATATGACATGATACTCTAAGGTATTCCATGCTGTGATATGGTGGGAGAAGTGACTTGGTATTTTGGGTTATATCGCAAGTGTTGTGAATAGCAAGAGTCTCCACCGACTTTTCTTTTATCCAATAAAGGAAAGGGTGAAAAGAACAGGAAAGACCTTTTGAGAATTTTCTTGAGTTCGGGGGGTAGGTTATGAAAAGGGAAGGTGTTAGCACCATTTTCATCCGTAGTTATCTACGGGCTCTTAATTTCTAGCTCATTTTGAAATGCTTTGTGTTTTGTGTATGTTTTAAAATATTTTGAAAATGTTTTGAAAGTGGTGATTTTGTAATGATTCTCGTACCGTTGAGAATGTATACAAAATATTTGTTTTAAAAATATTTTGATAACGCCTTAGCGCGACAATTTGCAATGATTCTCGTATCATTGAGAATGTATACAAAATGTTTGTTTTGAAAATATTTATTGAAAGGGAGTGTTTGGAAAGATGTTTTGAAAATGCCAATGTAAGGCAATTTTGTAATGATTCTCGTATCGTTGAGAATGTATACAAAATGTTTATTTTGAAAAGTGTTTTAAAAATAGTTGTTTTTTGAAAGTGTGAGGTGTAAATATTGTTTTTGTTTGTGACCAAGAAATTATGAGCAATCTACCTACTCAAAAAGTCTTTGTTCTTTTCTTCCTCCTTTAGATGATGCTTTCCTACCATTAGTTAGTAGGAAGTCATATCATTGGATGCAAGGGACGGGCGTGGGTCATCATGTAGTCATAGAAGACAACTTGTAAGATACTTTAGTAATTTGTTGTAAGGGACTAAGATCGTTTGTCGAAGGCAACATCGAAGGATCATCGAGGGACTAAGACCTTTTAATCAAGGGTATTTTCTAATGCATCCCACATTTGAGGGACATGATTGTTTTTATCCGATACAACAAGTGTGAATTACCCTAGAGGTGCATGTGTGCAAAGTGTGTTTGATTCAGTTATTTATCTTGGATTAGGGTTTTGCTATGGTTGGTTTTAATCTTATCATGCAAATCCTAATTACTATCAATAATAAGGAAAGCGATAAATTGCGGAATTTAAATGTCCTAGCTATTACAACGCTTTGGGAATGAGGGGTACAAGTTTGTGAATAGGGGGAGGTAAGCAATAAAGCCCTAATTATCTATTACAAACCATGTACATAAATGATAATGCGAAACAATAAAATACGTAAAGATATGAAGTAGAGGAGAGGAATTGTTTTGATGATTTTTTGATGGAAAAGGTTTGATAATTTTAACCTAATAAAAACTAATTAGTTTTAATTACAAGAGAAGTTAACTAATCATTTAACAAAACCTAAAAACCTAAATTAATTGAAATTAAGGAGAAGATAAAACCTAAGTTTAAATATTTGTTTAGAAAATAATTTAAATATTAATATCAATTTGGAAAATAAAATATTTTATAATATAAAAGAAATAATAAAATCTAATCTTAAAAAATTTAACTAGCAAAATAAAATAAAATGTTTAAATTAATCAAATAAAACCTAAAACTATTTTTTATGATTTTATGATTTAAATATTGTATTAAATAAAATATATGAATAAAAATAATAAAAAATAAAATATAAAAAATAAAATAAAAATAATTGGGCCATGGGTAAGGAGTAAGAAAAAGGGGTGAGAAAATATTTTTGTTAGGCCTAAAATAGTTTTTGTTAAAATCAGAAATAAAAATGAAAAATAAATGGGTTTGTGTCATGAGAAACTCGGGGGAATATAACAAGTAAAAACAAAAAAAAAGGAAGGCCCGAGTTTAGGAAGGCCTAGGCGCCTGATTGAGGTTCCAGTGTGGCTGACTTATGATGGTGTATCATGCACTTGCTTTATGGGATGTGTGGTCTTTATTGCTTGCAGATATGGTGGTATTAATGTGAGACCCATGATAGGCGCGCTAGGCTTGCTTGCATTGGATCTGTGAGAAACAAATATGAAAAGAAAAAGGTCTCATGCCTGGCTCAAACCCGTGACTAGGCATAGGAATGACTTATACGTGCACACTCTGCCATTGGGGTGGCTGTTACATCCGGTGATAGAATAACAACCACTAAATATATTTTAAACTTGTTCTTGATTGTAACTTCATCCCCTACCTCACGTCGGAAGCGATGGAAAATATTTTTGAGTTTCCAAACTTGCTCATTTCTCAACCATTTTCAAAAGTGTAAACATGAAAGTTACTTGGTTTTTCACCACAAATTCAACCATGTAAGTAACTTAAGCTATAAATCAAAGATGAGCATAAATTTATGTTGGTACCAAATTAAGACCTAATTTTTCAGAAACTTTAAACTCAAAATTCTCCATATACAGTTAACATAAATGAAAACTAAAGGCATGGTTAGCTTCAGGGAAATGATGTCTACAATTTTTATTCACAAAGTAACCATTAATGATGCTTGTATAAGAAGTTCAAAGTTGAGAAAACTTACCTCAAAACTGGAAATTGTGTTTGGAGTTTGAGCACTCTTGGAGGTGTTGTGATGATCTGGATAACTTCACTGAACTCCTAGGAAGCTATTGCAATGCTTACTTTGGATTGAGAGTGACTGGATTCTACTGGAGAAGTCAAGTTGCAGGTGGCCATTTTTGGAAATGGAGGATGATGAAGGTGGTGTTACAGTGGTGTAGCAAGTGTTTTGATAGATTCGATATGAGTTATAGAAGCTTTATGAATGTTTTAAAGTGAAAACGCACGAGTGGATTAAGTGTTTGGAGTTTAAAGTCAGAACTTGCAACAATGGAGGATTTAAATGCCAATTCCGATTTCAGGGAGTTTGAGAGGGTAGGAGGATTGTCAATTCGTTTGTTATCTTGCAAATACTTCCTCTATTTATATGCAAGAGGTTTTAGAGGTTCAAACAACCAGATTTGTAAGATGACAAGTTGTGGTTTTGAAACTTAGTTTTGAAGCGACTTGAAATACACTGTTCCAATGCATAATTCAAGCATGGTCTGAAATGGCTAGAGGCTTTAGATATATTACTTCTGGATTTGAAATTGTTTATGTATATAAGAAACAATTACAAAGCTCAAGGAGAGTGGACTTTGTGATAAAAGTTACTTTTCCAAAATGGAAGTGTGAAATTTGTTCCATTAATGGAAAAATGGTTTGGACAATGGCCCAATTACTTGGATAATGGCTCAATCAGTTGTGTAAACATTTAATTATGGAGTGATTTGCAAGTTAGAAGCCTGCAAAGCAAGATTTATGCAGCATAGCTTGAGATTGAATCATGTGTTCTTCATGAAAATGACCTATAATTAAAGAATGGATGCCTGACTTCATCTCTTCGAATCTCTTAGCTCAAGCATGATCTCTTCAAGTTCTTTGACATTTTGGAAAGCTTGAAACATTGTCTATAACCTTCGTGTTTACTACTTTGGCTAAATCAACTTGGAACTTGATGAAAAATTGCCAAGAAGTTGGGACAAAAATATGACCAAACTTGTTAAAAATTTGCTAAGTGTTTTGTTAAAAATGTCATAACTTTATGGGCCTACATCTCCTAATCCAAGCATTTTTTGGACATCAACCCTTAAGGAAAAAGTTTTAGAATTTATCATGCTCTACAACTTTCTCGTTGAAAGTTTTCTTTGAATCATCCTGCATCTTAGTGAAAATGGTCATGAAGTAGTGAATTTAATAAGGATAAAAACACTTAGAGTTTTTCTAAGTTTTGGAAATCTTGACTTTTTGTTGACTTTTCTTGACTTTCTTGATTCTTGATGATCAAGTTTTATATTTTTGAATGTCTTGATGAATCTTGATCTTTGAAACTCAATACCAAAAAGTCAAACTTTGACTTTTGTGTTTTTGATGACTTTTCATCAGTTGGTCCAAATTTCAACTATCAATCACTTGATATTTGAGGATGTTTTAAACCATGAAATTAGGTCAAGATATTGTTTTTGAGTCCTTAAGATCATGCTTCAAGTCATTAGGCCATGTATTAGGTCAAAAGTCAATGATCAGTCATTCTCAGTCCAAATCCTAATTTGGTCAATTTTTCCCCTTTGATGATTTGAATGCTCTCCTTGAGGAATTATGATCATCCATTGATCAAATAATGAATATGACTTAAAAATATTGATGTTGGCCAAAAATCTTGAAGTTTGACTGTATATTGATCACATTTGACTTTTTACCCAATACAGGTGATTTTCAGTCATCTGAGCAATTGACTGAGCAATTTTGAGATGCAAGACTTGTAACTTGGCATGAGAAGTATTGGAGGTCTATTATGAACCATGAAAGTCATTTGAGTAATTATAAGTCTAATTTTCCTTGTGAAAACCAAAACCCTAATTTGTGGCCTCAGTGCTTAGGAGGTAAGATTCTCTGATCAGCTCTTTGAGAATCCTTGAGCATTTGAGATCTTTTATGAGAAATGTCTTGAAGAAAAGGGATGGAAAATTTTGGGGTACATTAGCTGCCCCTATTCAATCTTCTTAAATCTGAAGAGTTAGATTGACATGTTCACCATTTGTACTTGAAGGTGGAAGATGATTGAACACTTAAGTGCCCAGAAATTTGCATTCGCCTATGCATGAAGTAAAATTGTTTGTTGATTATATCGGGAATGGTCTTAGAGATGACATTTGCAGAGGTGGCGGAGATGGGATTATAGATTCCATCCATAGGTAATTGTTGATAGAAGTATTAGAATGAGTCTACGCTCGATTGTATCTGAAGAGTGCTTTCCAGAATGAACCTTTGGGAAAGGTGTTTGAGTAGTTACTTATCATATATATAGTCGCCCGTCATGTTTCTGGAATTGTTCTATAATCAGTTTGTTATAGATAGTTTCCCTGTCTTGTTTCAGGAGTTAATATGTGACTGGTCATTCAGATGGTTACCCCGTCTTATTTCAGGAATTAATCTGGAACCTGTTTTTATTGGCTGTTGAGATAGTTGCCCCGTCTTGTTTCGAGAATTAATCTCTAACTTGGTCTCGTAGATAGTTACCCCGTATTGTTTCGGGAATTAATCTTGGACCTATTTGTGAATTGTTGGTGATATTCACTTGTTGATTGATCTTTCCTGAAAAGGTTAAGAGTTAGTTATATGAAATGTCCAGATGTATGAAATGCATCACATGATGATGTTCTCAAAATAAATGAGATTGTTCTATATGCGTTTCGTATGCATATGCTATGACTTATGAATTTGAAATGTTGTTGAAGTGTATCTGTAGACCCGCACAGTATCTTTGTCTGGGAAAATAAACCCTTGACTATTGTTGGGGATGAAGAGTATGTGTAACTTCAATCTTGTTTAGAATGCTTCCGCTGGGATTCCTGCTTACTTGTTTGAGGAAACTCCATTGGGGATGTTGATTTCTTCTTTAAGGAGAAGAGTTTAGGAATGTTGTTTGTTCATTGCTCTACTGGGGAATTTAATTCTTCTATATCCTGACTGGGGATAAAAGAGATGGATAATCTTCTGACTCGTTTGGGGAGGATAATTTTTGTACACCCTGACTTGGGATAAAAGAGATGGATAACCTTCCGACTTGTATGGGGAGGATAAAGTTAACTTGGTACCTGGTATGATTCTAGGTTTTGCAGTAACTTTCTGGGGATAATGGTGTCTTCAATTGGGAAGAGGAATTTTACTGGTGATTGTAGTAATTTGAGGAATAGACCCGAGCTAGGGAAATTGTAGTTTGTTGGGGAAATAAACCCCGTTAGAATATTCTACTGAGGAAATAAACTCTTTCGAGGGAATTGAATTTTTCTAGAGAGAAGAAATCTGTAGGGGTTTTACTGTTTTCAAACTCAGTGGGGAAGAGAATTTTCATGAAGTGTACTGATTGGAACTCTGTAAGGAAATTGTGGGGAATGTATCCTTATTGGGGATGAAGATTATTCTGTGGGGATAATCTCATAGAAGTAGCTCTGTGGGGATTTATGGACAGCTTGAGTGTCATTCCAGCTCCTAGAATCTTGAGTAAATGCTTATTCCTGTTCTTATGCGTATATTTGTTAACAGTTAATCATGTTCATATGCATATGTTCATTCAATTTAGTCATTGGACATTTTTGCAAACAAAATAGAAAAAACCAAGAGTTTGAACTTTAAGATGTATTTGTATTGATAATTTGCTTATAAACATGCGATTTTGTACAAAGAGACAAAAATCCTAGTAAAAGGAAGTCGTCGTGAAATGAAAAGAGTACAAAGTGAAAACAAAATGTATAGCCATGTGGAAGTGATCTCATTGGGTTCCAAAATCTACTATTGCCCCTATGTCTTCGAACATCTTGTCCCTTGCCATCAGAAGAAGTTGATTGAACCATTTGAACTTTTGACTTTGGTAATAAAGCTTGCATGTAAGTGATCCAACAAGACATAGTTGTACGCTTTTAATCCCTAACAGTTTCCTGGACCGCCCTTTCAGGTTTTCAGTCCACCAGGATACCCTTTTTTCCCAAGTCGCCTTTTCAGGTTTTCGACTTGCCAGGTGTACAATATTTTGTATATATTCCTAATTTTTTTCCCGAACCCTTTTGGTTCGTCGGGATGCCCTTATGCCTAGGTATGTCAACCTAGCAGGTAATTCTTATGCGTAGTATTTTTTGACAATGTACGTGTTCACAGGGTGCAGGTAATCTTCGTCGTCCATAGTGGTTAGCATCATAGCACCACCTGAGAATAATTTCTTGACAATAAAAAGCCATTCGTAGGTGGGAGTCCATTTTCCCATGGGATCGCCTTGTGGTAGAATGATGCGCTTTATTACCAAGTCACCAGCCTCGTATGCCTGATGCTTGATCTTCTTGTTGAATGCCTTGATCATACATTTTTGATACATCTGACCATGACAGACAGCCACCATCCTCTTTCCGTTAATCAAATTCAACTGATCCAACCTATTTTGAATCCACTCGTCTTCGTGTAAGTATGCTTCTTTCATAATCCTTAGAGAAGGGATTTGAACTTCGACAGGCAGGATGACTTCCATGCCATAGACCAAAGAGAAAGGGGTTTCCCCAGTTGATGTTTGTGCTGAAGTACAATAGCCATGAAGAGTAAATGGTAACATCTCATGCCAGTCTTTGTAGGTCACCACCATTTTTTGCACAATCTTCTTTATATTCTTATTGGCAGCTTCCACTGTGCCATTCATCTTTGGACGATACGGAGAAGAGTTGTGATGCTTGATCTTGAACTGCGTGCAGAGTTCATTGATCATGGTGCTGTTGAGGTTGGTACATTTGTCAATGATGATTCTCTCAGGGATGCCATATCGACAAATAAGGTTATGCTTGATGAATCGAGCCACCACATTCTTGGAAACTGAGGAAAATGAAGTTGCATCATTCCATTTTGTAAAGTAGTCAATGGCGACAAGAATGAAACGATGTCCATTAGAGGAAGTAGGCTTGATTTCTCCGATTATATCAACGCCCCAAGTTGAAAATGGCCAAGGAGCAGTCATGACATTCAAAGCAATTGTAGGTACATGAACTTTATCAGCATAGATTTGGCACTTATGGCAAGTCCTCGAGTGGTGATGATAGTCGGTTTCCTTGGTCGACCAATAGTAACCAGCTCTCAGAATCTTCTTGGCCATAGTATGTCCACTAGAGTGAGTACCAAAGATGCCTTCATGCATATCCTCCATAATTTTCTCTGCTTCCTTCTTGTCCATACAATGAAGCAGGGTTAAATCATGGTTGCGCTTGTACAAAATCCCATTGCTCATAAAGAACTTAGCTGAGAACCTCCACAGGAATTTCTTGTCATTGATTGATGCCCCGTCAGGATAATTTTGAGCTTCGAGATATCTTTTCACTTCATCAAACCAAGGCTTCTCCTCTACTCCATTAGTGTTAATCTCATAGCAGTGTGTCGGTTCGTCAAATCTTTCGACAGTAATTATGGGAGCTTCGTTGTCCCATTTGACTTTGAACATAGATGACATAGTAGCTAAAGCATCTGCCAATTGATTCTCTTCCCTTGGAATATGTTCAAAGGTAATTTCTTCAAAGTACGGGATCAAGGTTAGCATGATTTCTCGGTAAGGGACAAGATTTGGATGCTCTGTATCCTATTCTCCTTTAACTTGACTGACCACCAAGGCAGAGTCTCCAAATATGCTTAAGAATTTGATTCTTAGGTCAATAGATGCTTTCAGACCCAAGATGCATGCTTCGTACCCAGCCATATTGTTGGTACAGTCAAAGAAAAGCTTGGCAGTGAAAGGTGTATGGCAACCTTGGAGGGAAAAAATCACAGCACCAATTTTTTTACCCTGTGTGTTGGAAGCTCCATCAAAAACCATAGTCCATCGGGATCCTTGCTCAGGTCCTTCATACAGTCCAGGCTTTTCACAATCTGTAATCAATATGATATTCTCATCCAAGAATTCGAAGTGCATAGACCGATAGTCATCTACAACTTGGTGCGACAAATGATTTACCAGTACACTCCCTTTGATTGCTTTTTGTATGGGGTACTGGATATCATATTCAGTTAAAATCATTTGCCATCGAGCTATTCTTCCAGACAGACCAGGCCTTTCAAATATGTACTTGATGGGATCCGTTTTAGAAATCAATAGAGTAGTATGGGTTAGCATATACTGTCTTAGTCGAAGAGGAACCCATGCCAAAGCGCATCAAGTTTTCTCGAGCAGTGAATATCTTTTTCACAGTCGGTAAACTTTTTGCTAAGGTAGTATATTGCATGCTTTTTTCGACCTGACTCATCATGCTGCCCCACAACACACCCCATTGAATTCTCTAGCACGGTTAAGTACATGATCAGAGGTCTTCCTTCAACTGGTGGCATCAGGATTGGAGGTTCTTATAAGTACTCCTTGATTTTATCAAAAGCCATTTGACAGTCGCTGTTCCATCTGACTAATTGATCTTTCTTCAGTAGCTTGAAAATTGGTTCACAAGTAGCAGTTGCATGAGAGATGAATCAGACAATGTAATTGAGTCATCCCAAGAAACCTCTGACCTCCTTCTCTGTACAAGGAGCTGACATTTCTTGGATAGCTTTGACTTTTTCGGGATCAACCTTAATACCTTTTCCACTGACGACAAAACCTAGGATCTTTCCAGACCTTACCCCAAAGATGCATTTGTTTGGATTCAGCCTCAGTTTATACTTTTTCAGCCTTTCAAATAACTTGTGCAGATGGTCAATGTGTTCTTCCTCAGTTTGAAATCTGGCTATCATGTCATCAACGAAGACTTCTATCTCATGATGAATCATGTCATGAAATAAAGCCACCACAACACGTTGATAAGTTGTGCTTGCATTCTTCAGCCCAAAAGGCATGACCTTATAGAAGAAGATATCCCACTGTGTGACAAAGGTAGTTTTCTCCATGTCTTCAGGCGCCATTTTTATTTGGTTGTACCTTGAGAAGCCATCCATGAAGGAGAATACCTTGTGTTGAGCAGTCTTGTCAACCAAGACATCAATATGTGGTAGTAGGAAGTCATCTTTGGGGCTCGCCCTATTTAAATCCATGTAGTCTACACACATACGGACCTTACCGTCTTTCTTTGGAACTGAAATGAAATTTGTAACCCATTAGGGATACGACATCACTGCCAAGAAACCTGCATTGAACTATTTCATTACCTCAACCTTGATTTTCTCTGACATATCAGGATGCATGCAACGAACCTTTTGTTTGATCGGAGAATAACCCTCTTTCATTGGCAGACGATGAACCACGATATTAGTATCAAGCCATGTCATGTCTTCATTTGACCAATCGAATAACTCAACAAAGTCATGCAACATTTGAACCAATCTTCTCTTGACACTATCTTCCAGGTTGGCGCCAATCTTGACTTCTTTCTTATCTACCTTAGTACCCAAGTTTATCACTTCGACCGGTTCTCCTTGCGGTTGGATATCCTTTTCCTCTTGTATCAGGAGTCTGGCGAGTTCTCCAAGTATCTCACAATCTTCTTCACCTTCGTCTTCGGCTTGATAGATTGGATTTTTGAAGTCATAAATGCCAATATCATAATTGTTATCAATGAGATCCAGAGTGGATGCGGATCTGCAAATGTGTGTGTGTGCGTGTAAGGTCACATGGCTATTTGAAAATGCAGTAAAGTAAAAGAAAGACAAGGAGCACAAAATCTGAATGCAAAATCATCCAATGTTTTCATTAAATAAGCATATGATATATGAAATGACAACCCTTAACAAATGGACCATTGTTCCCCGGGTAAGGCACAAGGTTTAAAGTCATTGTTTTAAAATAAATTATACAGAAAAACTTCTTAAAGCAATAAAAATAGGAAATAGCAATTACTCCTGGCTGAAGGAGATTGAGATGAAGTCTTTGGCCTTCCAGTTGTTGAGTCCACCGTCAACAGTAGGGGATATTTGGTCGTTCAAGTCACCATCACTATCAGTGTCTTCCAAAGAATTGATGTCATTGTTGCTAATACGGAGAGGTGGTCTTCTAGCACGAACACGTTGCACCTCTTTCTGAGTCTTTGAAGTGAAACCCAATCCAAATTTGTTGGATTTGTAGGGGATATCAGGAAGCTACCCCCATATGGTGAAACCGCCTTCTTCTACCACAACTCTAGCATCCTTCAGAGAAGTCATTCTTGGTGTGTCCTTGGAACTCTAAGGATTAGCAGGCATATCTTTAGCAATAACAATCATTAGAGGGATTACTTAAAATGTTTGGCAGGGGTTTCAATGAATTCACCATCCATTTCAACATATTTGAAAGAATTCAAATGGCTGACCATATTCTTCCTCTCCACAAATTGTGACAATCTTCCCTTTCACTGGGTACTTTAGCTTTTGATGTAATGTAGAGGTAACTTCACCTGCCCCATGAATTCATGGGCATCCCAGCAAGCAGGAATAGACCGGGCAGATATCCATTACATAAAACGTGGAGTTGAAAACTTGAGATCCCACCTTGATCAGAAGATCAACCTCTCGATGGACCATTATTTTTGAACCATCGAAGGCTCATACCACAATATCACTGGGTTTCAACACTATCCCATCATAATCCAGCCTATCCAAAGCACCTTTGGGTAAAACATTCAGGGAGGAACCATATCAACTAAAACATGCGCCAAAGTAGTGCCCTTACACTCAATAGAGATGTGCAGAGCCTTGTTATGATTCTTCCTCGTCGGAGTTAAATCTGCATCAGAAAAGCCTAAACCATTGTCAGCAGTTAGGCTTGCTACATAATTCTCAAATTGATCAGTAGTGGTCTCTTGTGGTACATGAGCGTTCTTTAGAAATTTCAAAAAAGGTTGGGCATGTGCTTCGGAGCATAATAACAAGGATAACATGGATATTTTTTAGGGTGTATGCCTCAGTTGTTCAACTATTTTATAGTCACTTTTACAAATGATCTTCAGAATCTCTTCCATCTCTTGTCTTGAAGGATCTTCAATTGTAACATCTCTTGAGGGTACCTCCATTCGGGTAGGCTCAATTGTTTTCTCTTTACCTTGGGCGTCAGTAGTTGACCCAGCAGCATGAATATGAACAAGTGTTGTAGTAGTTGTTGGAAGAGAGATCTCCGGAGAGAAGATCTTTCATGTCCTAGTGACCTTACTAGTTTTGACAATGTTTGTAATTTCAGGATCCTCATTTTCAGTAGTCCATGGCTCTTGCTTGACACCATGATAATAAACTTCTGCCCATAGTTCCAAGGCACAACTTTGTCAAAGGAATAGGGGAGTGGCCCCGGTGCGGTGATGACCAGGGGAGCCACTCTTGGCTCTGCAGGAATCCTTATAGGGCCTCTAGAGGTGGTCCTTATAGGTGTATTGGTAATGGTGATTATGGAAACATCTTCAAGTCTCAGTTCTTGAGGTATACTTTCAGGCAAACCCTTCATGGATGGAGTTTTCTCGAAAAGAATTTCATGGCTATCAATCAGGTGTTGAATACCCTTCTTCATCCACATACAACCATTAGCTTGGGAAGCAAAATTATAACAATTTTCAAGGCAGCCCAGAAATAAATCGGCTCTCAACAGATTCTTCTTAATGGTCATTAAGTGAGTAGTCAAATTACTGATGGTGGAGACAAAGGAGACATTGTCAATGGCGTTGACAGCTTTACCATGACTGGGCATGGGTGCAATAATCACATTAGGGGTCTGCGGAGGGTCAAAATCAATCACTTTGTTGTCAATCAAATCTTGGATCTTGTTTTTCAATGCCCAATAGTTTTTGGTGTCATTCCCAGGGCTATTTGAGTGATAGGCGCATTTCATGTTCAGATTATATTTGGGCGAGGCAGTATTGGGATTGGGATGAGGATCTCACAGCGTCACCAAATTTGCCTTCAACAGATGTTGAAGCTTGAGACAATGGCATGTTGATCCTAGTGAACTTCCTTCTCGGGGCGTCTGGCCTTTGCTGATTGTTTTGTTGTTGTGGTCGTTGAACTAGGGTCGGGTTAGAAATCAATATTTCTCCTACCAATTGATGACGATCATTCTTGATATGTTCCCTTTATCCATAAACAGAATTAGTCTCCTTCTTACCAACAAATTGTTTCTTTATAGCATTAGAGGTTTAGGCCATTGGAATCTTCCCACTTTTGATTCCACTTTAAACTCGTTCGCCTGTCACAATCAGGTCAGTAAACCCTGATGAATAACTCCCAATCAGCAAATTAAAGAATGGGCCCATCAGAGTGCCCATGAATATGTCCACCAATTCTCGGTCAGTCATAGGGGGTTGCACCCTTCCAGCCAGGTCCCTCCATTTTTGGGCATACTCCTTAAAGCCTTTGTTCGAGCCCATAGTCATATTCTGGAATTGCATATGAGTTGGTGCAAGGTCAGCATTGTATTGGTATTGTCTGTAGAAAGGCAGCAGCCAGGTCCTCCCATGTGTGGATATTTGTTCCTTCAAGTTGATAGAAACACTCCAACTGTGTTCCAGATAAGCTTTCTTGGAAGAAATGAACCCATAGCTTCCTATCAGCAGCGTGCGGTTGAATCTTTCAGACATTTGACCTTAAATGGAGTTTTGGACAAGAGATTCCATCTTATTTGGAGAAGACAGGGACCTTGAATTTGTGAGGAATGACCACCTAAGGGAATAAACCTAAGTCTCCAAAGTCCAAACCAGGTATTGTTTGGATCTCCACAGCCTTGAGTAAGTCTTCCATCTGTTTGTATTTGTCATCCGCCGGTGGGTACTTCTCATCAGAGTAGTCTTCATCCTCAGAAATATGGTTATTTCCACCCCCAGCCCTAGTGCTTCTAACATCCCCGTCTTTATTTTCGTCCTCCTCGGAGGAAAAACCTTCAGCTTGAGCCAGTCAGACAGGGCCTTTGAACCTTCTTCCCAATTTGATAACAACCCGTTTCTTAGTATTCTTTTTGGTGACAAGGAGTGCCATCATCTCTTGTTGTCCTTTGGCTAGGTTAAGGAGGGTCTCTTGAAACTGTGCGTGTTGAGTTTGCAGATCTTTGACGGTTTGCTCGAGAGTCATCTTATACTGAAATAAATAATAAATACATGAGGAAACCTGTATCAGAAAACCTGCCTATGACATGATGCATGATATGCGAATGCAATTTTTTCAAGGACCTCAGGAGATTTAAATTTTATAACCAAAAAGGAAACAGAAACAACAAGTGCATTAGTAAGTTCAAGTATTTATAATTTCCCCTTGGGCTTACAATGAAAAATCAAAAAGGTCTCAAAGAGACAACAAAATAAAAACTCCTAAGACCTAAGACGCAAGTCTCCCACAGACGATTCCTTTTTGTGTTGATGTATACATTCGGGCTTTTCTCTTCATGAAGTTGCTTTATGAGCTCCAACATTTTCTTCTCGCTTGCATAGAATCTAGCTTCAAAGGTGTCTCGTTCTCCCTTAAGTTGAATCCACTACTTCTGTAATTCTTTGAGGTCAGTGGGCATGTCAGGATGGAGAATGGTATAAGGAATATCCCCTTCGGAAATGGGATCTATACTCACTGGTAGGATAGCTGGATACGGCATCATAAAGTTTTGAGCGCGAGCTTGCACCAATTTGAGATAAGGCTCCAAAGGGATAGAATTCTTGTGTCCTAAAGTCTTGATATCAACCTTGTTTACCATTCCCCAAGCTCGTACAGACCTTTGATGATAACCTCGAACATCATTCTCGTAGTCGAATAAAATACCTTGGATAAGCGCATCATGATGACCATCTCTTCGAGCATAACCAAATTATCATAGAGCCAGAGAAGGGTTATAAGTAATACCTCCCCTAATGCCAAGGAGCAAAACATTAGGGAATTCCCCACATTAGTTAATGATGGTAACATCTTCTAGAGATCTAGAACTCCAATAAATATCCGAATGAGAGAGCGACATCATCCTTTGAGACCACCTTATACCTTGTTCATTCTTCAATACTGATCAGGGCAGGTGCAAAATAAGCCACCTACATAACAACAGTATGCAACACATAAGATCCCCTATCCTCCTCATAGTACAAGTGTGAAGACAATGCAAAATGTCTCCGAGAAAAGTAGGCACAGGGTTACTAGAAAGGAAGATTTTGACAGCATTCACATCTATGAGTAGGTCCGGGTTAGGGAACAATACCAAACCATAGATTAGAAGATCCAAGACTTCTTCAAAAGCTTGCAAATCCAAATCATCCAGGAATAGTCGAGTCTTCTTTAACAGAAACTTAGCTAGAAAACCCTTGACTCCACTCCTTGTTTCCCAATTAGCTATAATGTCGGACCGCTTCAAATGTAAGGCTGATGCAATCTCTTCTGGTTGTGAATATTTCTCTAAACCAGTGAAAGGCATTTGATCAAGAATGGGTACTCCTAATAGTTGAGATAATTATTCCATTGTGGGCACTAATTGATAATCGGGAAAGGTGAAACAATGATGTACGGGATCAAAGAACTGAAAGAGAACACATATCATGTCTTCTTCAAAGCTTGAGGTAAACAGATTGAGAAGTCAACCATATCTCTTGGTGAATGGAGAATTTTCAGGAACCCTTGATGCTAACTCTTTGAGTTGAAGAGGCACCCTTACAAAGCAGATTCAGATGGTATTTATGTGAGTGGAAGCCATAACCTACAAAATAGAACAAAGATAAATCCCCAGGTCCTTGAAATGCTTAGTGAAAATGCTATGGCATGATGTTATGATGTCATGAACAAATAATAATACACAAACAAAATACACAAGGCCCAAGGTTTTAGGCTTGCATGGGGTTTATAGGTAAGTACCCTCTTGAAGTTTTAGTTGGCTCAACCTGTCCTAAAAGAAGTAATTGGGTTCTAAGGTATCTCAATATCATTCATCTTTCTTCACCGGGCATTTTTTCAGAACAAGCATCAAACTGCGACCGAAATATCCTGAAAGTCCAATCTCAATGAGTGTAGTATCGAGTATCAATCAACTTTAATCTACACCGAAGCCATCTATCTCACTACTTTCTAATGGTCGTGTTATTCAACTAAGCTTCTATGGTCAGTTAGTGCTTTATGACACCATACAGCTAACCCATATTCTCCTTGATTCAACTCAATGGAAACTGGTACCAACAAATGTGTCACACTAACATAGCCATCGCTTCAACCATATCGGTCTACTCCGTATAGTTTCCACGATCTATTGTTACTTACCTAAAAAATTCCCCAGATCCGCGTATAGGATCTATACAAGAAATAAGCCCAAGCATAACCCAAAATGTAAAGCAAACAAGGCAAACAAGTAAAGAAATAAAGGTTATCTAGATCTTAAGGTAACCCCACTTTTAGTTTATAGTCCCCAGCAGAGTCGCCAATTTTGTAATACGGTGAGAGAACTGACTTGGTGTTTTTTGTTTTATCGCAAGTGTTGTGGATAGCAAGAGTCACCATCGATTTTTCTTTTATCCAATAAAAGAAAGGGTGGAAAAAATAGGAAAGACCTTTTGAGAATTTTCTTAAGTTCGGGGGGTAGGTTATGAAAAGGGAAGGTGTTAGCACCCTTTTCATCCGTAGTTATCTACAGGCTCTTAATTGCTATCTCACTTTGAAATGATTTGTGTTTTGTGTATGTTTGAAAATATTTTGAAATTTTTTTGAAAGTGGTGATTTTGTAATGATTCTTGTACCGTTGAGAATGTATAAAAAATGTTTATTTTGGAAATATTTTGAAAACGCCTTAGCGCAGCAATTTGCAATGATTCTCGTATCATTGAGAATGTATACAAAATGTTTGTTTTGAAAATGTTTATTGAAAGGGAGTGTTTGGGATGTTTTTAAAATGCCAATGTAAGGCAATTTTGTAATAATTCTCGTATCATTGAGAATGTATACAAAATGTTTGTTTTGAAAAGTGTTTTGAAAATAGTTGTTTTTTGAAAGTATGAGGTGTAAAGATTGTTTTGGTTCGTGACCAAGAAATTATGAGCAATCTACATACTCAAAAGTCTTTGTTCTTTTCCTCCTCCTTTAGATAATGTTTTCCTACCATTAGTTAGTATAAAGCCATATCATTGGATGCGAGGGATAAGTGTTGGTCATCGTACAATTATAGAAGGAAACTTGTAAGATACTTTAGAAATTTGTTGTAAGGGACTAAGATCGTTTATCAAAGGCAACATCAAAGGTTCATCGAGGGACTACGATCTTTTAATCGAGGGTCTTTGCTAAAGCATCCCACATTCGAGGGACATGATTGTTTTTATCTGAGTCAACAAGTGTGGATTACCCTAGGGGTGCATGTGTGCAAAGTGTGTATGACTCAATTATTTGTCTTGGATTATGGTTTTTCTATGGTTGGTTTTAGTCTTCTCATGAAAACCCTAATTACTATCAATAATAAGGAGAGCGATAAATTGCGGAATTTAAATATCCTACGCTATTACAATGCTTTGGGAATGGGGGGTATAAGTTTGTGAATAGGTGGAGGAAAGTAATAAAGCTCTAATTATCTATTACAAACCATGTACATAAATGATAATGTGAAACAATAAAACACGTAAAGATATGAAGTAGGGGAGAGGAATTATTTTGATGATTTTTTATGGAAAAGGTTTGATAATTTTAACCCAATAAAAACTAATTAATTTTAATTACAAGAGTAGTTAACTAATTATTTAACAAAACCTAAAAACCTAAATTAATTGAAATTGAGGAGAAGATAAAACCTAAGTTTAAAGATATCTTTAGAAAATAATTTGAATATTAATATCAATTTGGAAAATAAAATATTTTATAATGTAAAAGAAATAATAAAATTTAATTCTAAAAAATTTAACTAGAAAAATAAAATAAAGTGTTTAAATTAATCAAATAAAACCTAAAACTATTTTTTATGATTTTATGATTTAAATATTTTATTAAATAAAATAGATGAATAAAAATAATAAAAAAGAAAATAAAAACAATTGGGCAATGGGTAAGGAGTAAGAAAAATGGGGTGAGAAAATATTTTTGTTAGGCCCAAAATAGTTTTTGTTAAAATCAGAAATAAAAATGAAAATAAACGGGCATGTGTCATGAGAAACTTGGGGGAGTATAACAAGTAAAAACAAAACAAAAAGGAAGGCCCAAGCTTAGGGAGGCCTAGGCGCCTGATTGAGGTTCCAGTGTGGCTGACTTATGATGGTGTATCATACACTTGCTTTATGGGACGTGTGATCTTTCTTGCTTGCAGATCTGGTGGTATTAATGTGAGACCCATGATAGGCACAATAGGCTTGCTTGCACTGGATCTGTGAGAAATAAATATGAAAAGAAAAATGTCCCATGCCTGACTCGAACCCGTGACCATGCATATGAATGAATTATAGGCGCGCACTCTGTTACTGGGGTGGTTGTTACATCCAGTGATAGAACAACAACCATTAAATATATTTTAAACTCGTTCCAGATTGTAACTTCATCCTCTACCTCGCGCCAGAAGCCATGGACAATATTTTTGAATTTCCAAACTTACTCATTTCTCAACCATTTTCAAAAGTGTAAACATGAAAGTTGCTTGGTTTTTCACCACGAATTGAACCATGTAAGTAACTTAAGCTATAAATCAAAGATGAACATGAATTTATGTTGGTACCAAATTAAGACCTAATTTTTCATAAACTTAAAACTAAAAAATTCTCCACGTACAGTGAACATAAATGATAATTAAAGGCATGGTTAGCTTAAGGGCAATGATATCTACATTTTTTATTCACAAAGTAACCATTAATGATGCTTGTATAAGAGTTCAAAGTTGAGAAAACTTACCTCAAAACTGGAAATTATGTTTGGAGTTTGAGTACTCATGGAGGTGTTGTGATGATTTGGATAGCTTCATTGAACTCCTAGGAAGCTATTGCAATGATTACTTTGGATTGAGAGTGACTGGATTCTTCTAGAGAAGTCAAGTTGTAAATGGCTTTTTTGGAATGGAGGATGATGAAGATGGTGTTACAGTGGTGTAGCAAGTGTTTGGATAGCTTCTATATGAGCTATAGAAGCTTTGTGAATGATCTAGAGTGAAAACGTACGAGTGGATTAAGTGTTTGGATTTTAAAGTCATAACTTGCAACAATGGAGGATTTAATTGCCAATTCTGATTTCAGGAAGTTTGAGAGGGTTAGAAGGCTTGTCAATTCGTGTGTTAGCTTGCAAATACTTCCTCTATTTATAGGCAAGAGGTTTTGGAGGTTCAAACAACCAGATTTGTAAGATGACAAGTTGTGGTTTTGAAGCAACTTGAAATACATTGTTCCAATGCATAGTACAAGCATGGTTTGAAATGGCTAGAGGCTTTAGATATGTTGCTTATGGCTTTGACATTATGTATGTTCAGAATAAACAATTGCAAGGCTCAAGGAGAGTGGACTTTGTGATAAAAGTCACTTTTCCAAAATGGAACTGTGAACTTTGTTCCATTAATGGCAAAATGGTTTGGACAATGGCTCACTCACTTGGATAATGGCTCAATCATTTGTGTAAACATTTAATTATAGAGTTATTTGAAAGTTAGAAGCCTGAAAAGCAAGATTTATGCACCATGGCTTGAGATTGGATCATGTGTTCTTCATGAAAATGACCTATAATTCAAGAATGGATGCCCAACTCCATCTCTTCGAATCTCTTAGCTCAAGCATGATCTCTTCAAGTTCTTTGAATTTTGGAAAGCTTGAAACATTGTCTATAACCTTCGTGTTTACCACTTTGGCTAAATCAACTTGGAACTTGGTGAAAAATTGCCAAGAAGTTGGGACAAAATCTGACCAAACTTGTTAAAATTTCACTAAGTGTTTTGTTAAAAATGACATAACTTCATGGGCCTACATCTCCTAATCCAAGAATTTTTTGGACATTGTTGTACCCCAAAATTTGCCCTCTCTTTTTCACAAGAAATCACAGCTCCGGGCTTTCCTTGATTTTTCAGATTGGTTCAAGAAACGGTCAAACAGACTTTTCTTATCAGCCTACCCAAAATTAGGGTTTCTATTGGTTTTAAATCAGTCAAGCAAAATTAGGGTTTCCATTGATTTTGAATCAGTCCAAGCAGATTATTAGGGTTTCTATTAATTTGGTTGAGTTTGGCTCAGGGTTTGATCAAGCAGACGCTTCTTTGACAATAAATCCAAAATTAGGGTTTGCACGCGCATTCTCAGAAGAATTTGAATCCACAGTGTCTTAATTGGCTGTCACACAGCTTTGACGCTTGTTCAAGATTTCAGTTTGTTTCTCAAAACCTAAACATATGGGATAGCAGCTGAGGCTTCTGATTGAAAGTTGAAGCTTTAGTTTGATCAGTGAGGTAAAAGGCGTGTGGACGTTTGTTTGTTTAATTGTGCAATGCTTTTGGTTAATTGGAATGCCGAGCGCATTGCTGGTTAATGCGAAGTTGTGAGACTACAACGTTTATTAATTATTTGTTTTATCTGAGCTAAAATTATTGGGGTTATTTCCAGTTATTTTAATTCAAGAAACTTAAATAATTAAATAGACAGTGAAATAAAGAATTATATGACAAAAGGACTTTTATTTATTTTCAATTATTGGTACAAGTGTTATTTGAATACAGTAAATTTATTTACAGTATTTACAATAATGTTTATTACAAATGATTAGAAATAAAATAAAACTATGCTAAGTTTCTTGAAGTCTTCATCTTCTACTGTTGTTTCCTTTGCCCAACTGATATTTACCTACAAAGACAAAAAAGGAAGAAGTCAATACAGTTAAATTTGAAAAGCAATTTTGAACAGATAAATAAAAAAGGTTCATCATTAAAGGTTGTTGGCCGGAATCAGTTTGTTCGTCCTCTCTGCAAATCGCAAGAAGATGTCTCTTCGTGGTTCACAAAGAGGGAGAGAAAAATCATTTTGCAAACACACAAATCATTTAAACAAAATGCACAAAGATGCATAAATCCAAATTGTCAAAGAGGCAAACCAAACTGAAAAGCCAAACCAAATTGCAAACTGAACAAACAAGTTGCACAATGCATAAAGGCAAACAAAACTTTCAACCAAACTAGGCAAACCAAACTATCAAAGAAAGGCAAACTAAGCTGTCAACAATTTGTCAAAGAAGCTGTCAAAAACTGTCAACAAGTAGACAAAAGCCAATGCAGAAAATCTGGAAGGTAAGAAGATATGCAGAGGAAAGACAAAATGCAAGAAATATTTCAAAACTTTCATCATTTTCCAACCACAACCTTTTCAGAAAAAAGAGTACCTTTAAGCAATATAATATGCTTATGGAGAGAGAAAGAGAAAAGTAAAAGCAGGCTTACAGTTTTTAGGCAGGCTTAGAAGACATAGATAAATATAACATTATCCCAACACTGTTAAAAGGGGCATAACACATAGAAAAATATAACACAAAGCTATAAACACATAGCCTTGAGGCCAGTTACCCATAAACCTGTTCAAACACAAAATCTTGCCTCAAGCCTGCTTCAAACTACCAGAAGCAAACATAGCACAAGCCCTCAAACCTGTTACAGAAGCAAGCCTCAAGCCTGTAACCAAAACAAGCCTGTAGCCTCAAAACTACCTTCAAGCTTACAAACTGCTTCAAGCCTCAAGCCTGTACCATCTAACAAACTTACAAAAAAACCAGAAACAAATATCCAAACCTGCCTCGAGCCTCTCAAAAACTACACAAACATTCAACCTGCATAAAAACTCCAAAACAACAAAAATATCAACAAGCCCGCCTCAAGCCAAGCATAACAAGCATAGCAAACCTCTAGAAGCCTTGAAGCCTGAAATCAGTAGCCTGCCTAAAGCAAACCCAACTAGTCACTCAAGCTAAAACTCAGCAACTTGTTCAAAATCCAAACCAGATATCAAACAAATCCCAAACACCCTCAGAACAAAGTTCATCCTAGGGTCAAAATCATCAACATCAGAACAACAAGGTTCATTAATATCATCAAGCAATCAAACAAAAACAGAAGCAAAAACAATTCAGAAGCAAAAGCAACTCATCACAGAATAAACCAAATCGGAAGAAGAAAAGAAGATTCAGAAGTGTTTTCAGAAAGCTATCATCACTAAACATTCGAAGCAAAGATACAAGTACCAGAACAAAGCTTTCCTCAGCATCTCTCTCCCTCGCTCGGCCGCCTGAGAAGCTCCTCCATTCCAATCCTCCGCCTCCTCCCAAAGCAAAAACCCTAAGGTATCAATTCCTCTTCCTTTTTTCTCTACATCTCATAATCCAAACACAAATAACACAAAGATTAATAGCATGCAAGAGTAAAAAATCTGAAAACCCTAAAATGTGATAGAACGATGATACCTTGTTGAAACATCACATTGTACGAACGCGGGAAGGGAAGATGGATGGTGGCGCTCTGGAAGCTGGAGGGTTGAAGACATCAGAAGCCATGGTTGAGAAGGATGAAGAGGCGAAGAAGAAGAAGAAGGGAGCGGCGCCGTTTGTAAAACTGTGAAACCCTAACTCTGAAGCAAAACAATAAAACCCTAAAAACATTGTGAATGCGTTTTGGGCCCGCTCCCCACAAAACCACACTAAGCCCAACATGTTTTCAGCGTTGCACTCCCCCCTTTAGCCCAATGCTACCCCCCCTTTTTTTTATTATTGGGATTAAAATGCATATTCAAAAGCCATTTTTATTTTTTATATTTTTCTTTTTCTTATAACTAAATTCCTTTTTTTATAAATAATATATTGAACTTTTGTATAAAAAATGTTTTAATAGTCTTTTTTTATTTCTCACATTTTAAAATATATAAATAATAGAATATTATGACTTAAACATTTTTTCTTTTCTTTAAAACTTTTGTTTGTATAGTTAACAAAAATACAAAAAAAATAATATAATAATAATACTTAATTTTCTTTTGATCACTTGTAAATAATCATGTGCATCATACATTGCTTTTGATTCCTTTTTATTCTTATATTTTTACATTGAGAATGCGACGATTCGATTTGATTTTAAATATAATACTTGGACACTACTATTCTGAGAAGACTCATCCCCATTTGTAAACATTTGTACCCCCATCCCCGGATACTTATTTGTAATAGCTTAGACTTTAAATTCCCGCAATTTATCGCTTTCCATATACTGTATAGTAATTAGGGTTTGTATACGAAGATTCAAAATCAACGGCTAGATAACCTAACACAAGATAAATGCATGAAAATCAATACACAATTCACACTTGCACCTCTAGGGTAACCTCGCATGTTGATTCGGAAAAATGCAATCATGTCCCTCGAGTATGAGACACTCTAGCAAACGTCCCTTCGATAAACAAAGATCGTTAGTCCCTCGATGACCCTCGATGTTGCCTTCGATAAAACGATCTCGCCCCTTACAAAAATTGCTAGAGTGTCTCACAAGTTGCCTTCAATGATTGTATACGATGACCCGCGCCCGTCCCGTTCAAATATCCTAATGCAAAGTTGTTCATCAAACACAATGGTGAAACAACACTGTTAAAAGGGTTAAAAACATAAGAAAGATCTTTGAGTAAATTAGGGTAGATAGCTCTTAGTTACTTGATCAAACTTGCAAAACATCCTTGCCATTTTTCAAAAACACACATCACAAACACAACTTCCAAAACAACTCTTTCAAAAACATTGAAACATCTTTTCAAAAAGACATACACCTTTGTATATACTCAAACAAGAGTCATTACAAAGGTTGCCTAGACAAGGCATCTTTTTCAAAACATTTTCAAAAAACCACACACACAAAGCACCATTTCAAATAATTGAAAAGCAAAGGCAAGTGATCTAAAAACAAGTAACTAAGAGCCCATGGATAACCATGGATGAAAAGGGTGCTAGCACCTTCCCTTTTCATAATCTACCCCCCGAACCCACGAAAACATCTCAAAGGTCTTTCCTGTGCTTTTTGACCTTTCCTTAGGATAAAATAAAAAGTTGGTGGCGACTCTTGCTAAACCGAACAATTGTGAATACAAACGCAAAACCTCAAGTCAGTTCTCCCACCGTATCACAGAACTGGCGACTCTGCTGGGGACATTTCTAAAAGTGGGGTTACCTTAGGGTTTTATATCACCTTTACATGATTTCTTTGATTGCTTTGTTTGCTTTACTTTTTTGGTTCCTTGTTTGGGTTTATTGTAAATCCTACATCCGAATTTTGGGGCACCTTCTTAGGTAAATAGCAATAAACTGTGAGGGAACTGTGCGGGGTATACCGACATGGTTGAAGCAGTAGCTATGTTAGTGTGACATATTTGTGAGTACCGGTAGCCCTTGAGTAGTCAAGGAGAATACGGGGCCGCTGAGCGATGTCATGAAGCACTAACGAACTCTTAGAACCTTACTTGACCATCTTGGCCTTTTTAGGGATAGTGAGATGACCGACTTTGGTGCAGTCCGAAGTTGGTAGATACTCGATACTACACTCATTGAGGATTGTCTTCTTGGAATATTTTGGTCGCCAGTAAAGTGGCTAAACCAAAACAATGAACACAGAAAATAATCCAATGATATTGAGCTCCTTAGAACCCGGTTTCTATTTTAGGACAGGATGAGCCAACTAGCTTCAAGAGGGTACTTACCTACAAACCCCATGAAAGCCTAAACCTAAGGGCTTGTTTGTGTTGTGTGAATATGATTACCTGTATATACACTTGCTTACTTTTGCATACATGTACATAACATCATAACATCATACCATAGCATTTTCAATAACCATTTCAAGGATCTCGAGGGTCTTTTGATGCAGGGTCACGTTGAACCAGACGTCTACCAAAGGGTAAGAGGTTTCATTTTCCTCTAGACAAACACCGTCAAAGATCGAGTGCAACAACTTGAATCAGGGGCTATGACCCACTTGACATGGTGAGCTTGATTCTCGTGGAAAGACATCCACCGTTACAAAGTTCTCCAATCAAAGATGTTGATCAAAGTTCAACCTCTAACATTTTTCTTGTGTTTACCCCACGAGATCCTTGAAAACATGCATTCACATATCATGCATTGCATCATAACAGGTCTTCCAATACAGGTCTCTCATGCCCTCGCTGTTTATTTCAGCAATGGCTTTCCAACCGGACAACCGAGATCTCCGGGCTCAAAACGCCCAACTTCAAGAAATGTTCTTGAACCTATCCCAGGGGCAAGAAGAGATAAAAGCTCTCCTCACTCGGGGGATGGTCCTTGGGGAATTCAGGCAGTGTCAAGAATGATCAGTCGGAAGAACTACAGTTTGAACTGACCGCAATGAGGATCTAGATGATGGGACAACTGGTGGGCCAGATGGCTCTCATCCAGGACTTGGCTCAAAGACAAGAGGAGCTCAGGGTTCTCGTCAACAAACTGCTTCGGGACAGCCAAGTGGGGAAAACATCTAGGGTTGAAGACCAAGTCATCATTCAACCCCCTTCGAGACAAGAAGATAAGGGAAAAGCTCCTCTACTCGCTTCAGGGTCACAAGCCCAGCCACAACCTCGTCAGCGTCAACGGGGTAATCAGCGTAAGCAAAATACGTCTGGAAGACAGTTCACTGAGACTGACAAACCGTCATCTCTAATACTAGAATGCTTGTTGGAGGTCAATCTGACTGCTTTAAGGGATCCTATTCGGAAGCCCAATACCTCTGCTCCTAGCTATCACCCTGACGCATTTTGTGTATACCACTCCTATAGTCCTGGACATGACACCGATGACTGCTGGGCCTTGAAAAATAAAATTCAGGATCTGATTGACAATGGAGTGTTGAAATTCATGCCGGATAGCGAGATTAAAATCTTCCGTTAAGGGTTTCTCCACCTGAAATGACAAAGCTCGAACTGAGAGACTTTTGTTCCATTTGAATTTTCAAGTTGTAATTTCTTTTGTTATTCAAACAATTATCTGTTGATGTCAAACTCTGTTTCATTAATGCATTGCATATGTTTGTCTTGAATTCATCCATTCGTTTTCACTATTCTTGTGCTTTCTTTATGACATTTAACTCTTGCAAAAGCTACAAGCCTTTAGAGGGAGGATGACGAAACAATACCATAATCTCATACAGTATGCTTTTGAACAGACCTTGCTGACGATGTACAAGCATTTATTTCAAATCCTAAACACCGGAGTTATAAGGAAGATAATCCCTAGTCAACCCCTTCGAGCCAAAGAAGTAGGAGTTTTCTGTTATAAACAAATTGAAACCTTTGATTAAACATGGGGCAGGGTAGTCTCTCAGTTAATTCAAAAAAAGGTGCGCATTGAAGTCGCAAACTCTCAGTTCGTAATACAACGAATAACATCAAAAACATTCCTTTGGAACCAAAAGACAGTGATGGTTCCTTATCTCATAGGCAGTCATTATCTCTCAAAAGAGAAAAGCCCACTAAGCCAAAACCTACAAAGGAGGCTTAAGAAAGCTGGGGCATCCTGCTGACTGTGATCTCGAAAATAGGAACAATCAGGCAAAAGTTAGGGATAACAAATCAAAAGAAAGAGGTCATTACAAATCCTCAACAACATGAAAAATGTTTCAAAAATGATGATTGCCTTCCACAAATTCAACTGGTGTGAACCATCACCAAAATGTCGTTCCAAATTCGAATAGAGTGCGACGCACAATTAACTGAGTTTAGGATTGAAGGACATCACGAAGAGCGGGTGGGTACAAATATACTTTGAGCCTTTATCCTTTGTTTCTTAAACCGTGAACCAAGCCACGTTACAACCCTTCAAAAGTCCTAATTGAAGCATGGGTTAGTTCGAAAGCATACTGTTACAAAAGGTATCCTGACTCCTGTAAGGCTTTGCCCTAAATCTTGTGTTGAATTTGTCTTATAAAAAGTTTTCTGCTAAAAACGCATTTTTTCAAAACTTCAAGACAAGCATAAACTTTGCATTACTTGAATATCACTATTTGCATTTGGCTATTTGTTTGACAACGGAGAAATTCACACAATGAATATCCGATGAACGAAAGCTCTCTCAGTGAATAAAATCACTTCAAAAAGGATGACACTTCCATTGACAAATCTCCTATCAACAAGGGGACTTGACATGTCACTATCCAGCACACCTGGGGCAGTCCAGTCAAGATTTCAAGAAATCCCTCAATTGCAGGATAACCTGGGGCAGGCCTCTCTCACCATCACTCGGGGCGTTAAACGTCAATCTCATCAAGGGGTTACATACAGTCAAACATTTCCAGGCAGTGCCACAAACACTCACCACTAGGGGCAATGACAAATCTCCCCAAAAGTCCTTCTTATAGGATGACTCCCCAACAAGGGTTTAACCTCTGAAAACCCTTTCCCAGCTGAATCAACCTCAAGAATCCTCGAGGACTTCCACCAACGAAGATGTCACCTCTCTAGCAGACTGACGAGAGGGTTTATTTCCCCAACAACACCAGGATTCCCCAGCTTGAGTTTGCCTCTCCGACTACTACAAATCAAAGGACCACAACTCCTCTTCTCCAGTAGACTACTCTACAATCCCCAACAAGTTACTGCGAAACCTGGACCCGCTCAGATATCAGTTCAACTTTGACTCCCCAGTAGAGCAACGAACGACTAAGACTCCTGAACTCTTTTTCCAAGCAGAAATAAACATACTCTCCACAGAGTTTTCAACTTCCCCCAACGGAGTTCTCCTCAAACAACGAAACAGGAACCCATTGGAAATATTTTAAGCAAAGTTTGAAGACACACATACTCTTCAATAGCAGTCCAGGATTTTCAATCCCCAACGACAGTCAAGGATTTATTTTCCCGACAGCGGTCAAAGATTTTATTATCTCCCGCTATCCAGGATTTATCTTCCTCAGCAAGACAGCTACTGAGCTTACATGTGCATCCATTACATTCATATCATAAACATTGATGAAGTACAGTTCACTGCATCATACATATCATACATCATGACTTTGCATACAACTAACGTTCTACCTTTTTCAGGAAAGATCGATCAACAGATGGTTACCATCAACCTTTTCAAGTTCCAGTTTAATACCTTTAGCAAGCCAGGAAAATATCTGCGGACGACTGATTGTGGATTGATACCTGTAACAAGCCAGGAAATTATCTACATGAAGAGATTGAAGAGTAATACCTGAAACAAGCCAGGAAGCCTTTCTTTCTCAGGTCAGAGATCAATACCTAAAACCAGCCAGGACAGTATCTCCTTGACCAACATTTTCAAGTTCCAGTTTAATACCTGTAGCAAGCCAGGAAAATATCTGCGGACGACTGATTATGGATTGATACCTGTAACAAGCCAGGAAATTATCTACATGAAGAGATTGAAGAGTAATACCTGAAACAAGCCAGGAAGCCTTTCTTTCTCAGGTCAGAGATCAATACCTGAAACCAGCCAGGACAGTATCTCCTTGACCAACCTTTTTAAGTTCCAGTTTAATACCTGTAGCAAGCCAGGAAAATATCTGTGGACGACTGATTGTGGATTGATACCTGTAACAAGCCAGGAAATTATCTACATGAAGAGATTGAAGAGTAATACCTGAAACAAGCCAGGAAGCCTTTCTTTCTCAGGTCAGAGATCAATACCTGAAACCAGCCATGACAATATCTCCTTGACCAACCTTTTCAAGTTCCAGTTTAATACCTGTAGCAAGCCAGGAAAATATCTGTGGACGACTGATCGTGGATTGATACCTGTAACAAGCCAGGAACTTATCTACATGAAGAGATTGAAGAGTAATACCTGAAACAAGCCAGGAAGCCTTTCTTTCTCAGGTCAGAGATCAATACTTGAAACCATCCAGGATAGTATCTCCTTGACTAACCTTTTCAAGTTCCAGTTTAATACCTGTAGCAAGCCAGGAAAATATCTGTGGACGACTGATTATGGATTGATACCTGTAACAAGCCAGGAAATTATCTACATGAAGAGATTGAAGAGTAATACCTGAAACAAGCCAGGAAGCCTTTCTTTTTAAGGTCAGAGATCAATACCTGAAACCATCCAGGACAATATCTCCTTGACCAACCTTTTTAAGTTCCATTTTAATACCTGTAGCAAGCCAGGAAAATATCTGTGGACGACTGATTGTGGATTGATACCTGTAACAAGCCAGGAAATTATCTACATGAAGAAATTGAAGAGTAATACCTGAAACAAGCCAGGAAGCCTTTCTTTCTCAGGTCAGAGATCAATACCTGAAACCAGCCAGGACAGTATCTCCTTGACCAACCTTTTCAAGTTCCAGTTTAATACCTGTAGCAAGCCAGGAAAATATCTGTGGACGACTGATCGTGGATTGATACCTGTAACAAGCCAGGAACTTATCTACATGAAGAGATTGAAGAGTAATACCTGAAACAAGCCAGGAAGCCTTTCTTTCTCAGGTCAGAGATCAATACCTGAAACCAGCCAGGACAGTATCTCCTTGACTAACCTTTTCAAGTTCCAATTTAATACCTGTAACAAGCCAGGAAAGTATATGTGGACGACTAATCGTGGATTGATACCTGTAACAAGCCAGGAACTTATCTACATGAAGAGATTGAAGAGTAATACCTGAAACAAGCCAGGAAGCCTTTCTTTCTCAGGTCATAGATCAATACCTGAAACCAGCCAGGACAGTATCTCCTTGACCAACCTTTTCAAGTTCCAGTTTAATACCTGTAGCAAGCCAGGAAAATATTTGTGGACGACTGATCGTGGATTGATACCTGTAACAAGCCAGGAACTTATCTACATGAAGAGATTGAAGAGTAATACATGAAACAAGCTAGGAAGCCTTTCTTTCTCATGTCAGAGATCAATACCTGAAACCAGCCAGGACAGTATCTCCTTGACCAACCTTTTCAAGTTCCAGTTTAATACTTGTAGCAAGCCAGGAAAATATCTGTGGACGACTGATCGTGGATTGATACCTGTAACAAGCCAGGAACTTATCTACATGAAGAGATTGAAGATTAATACCTGAAACAAGCCAGGAAGCCTTTCTTTCTCAGGTCAGAGATCAATACCTGAAACCAGCCAGGACAGTATCTCATTGACCAGCCTTTTCAAGTTCCAGATCAATACCAGTAGCAAGCCAGGAAAATTTTTGTGGACGACTGATTGTAGACTGATACCTGAAACAAGCCAGGAAAAGTATCTACGTGAAGAGATTGAAGATTAACACCTGTAACAAGCCAGGAAAACTATCTTTCTTTCTCAGGTCAGAGATCAATACCTGAAACCAGCCAGGACAATATCTCCTTGACCAACCTTTTCAGATCCCAGTTTAATACCTGTAGCAAGCCAGTAAAATATCTGTGGACGACTGATTGTAGACTGATACCTGAAACAAGCCAGGAAAAGTATCTACGTGAAGAGATTGAAGATTAACACCTGTAACAAGCCAGGAAAACTATCTTTCTTTCTCAGGTGAGAGATCAATACCTGAAACCAGCCAGGACAGTATCTCCTTAACCAACCTTTTCAGATCCCAGTTTAATACCTGTAGAAAGACAGGAAAATATCTGTGGACGACTGATTGTAGACTGATACCTAAAACAAGCCAAGAAAAGTATCTACGTGAAGAGATTGAAGATTAACACCTGTAACAAGCCAGGAAAACTACCTTTCTTTCTCAGGTCAGAGATCAATACCTGTAACCAGCCAGGACAGTATCTCCTTGACCAACCTTTTCAAGTTCTAGTTTAATACCTGTAGCAAACCAGGAAAATATCTATGGACGACTGATTATGGATTGATACCTGAAACAAGCCAGGAAAAGTATCTACATGAAGAGATTGAAGATTAATACCTGTAAAAAGCCAGGAAGACCTTTCTTTCTCAGGTCAGAGATCAATACCTGAAACCAGCCAGGACAGTATCTCCTTGACCAACCTTTTCAGATCCCAGTTTAATACTTATAGCAAGCTAGGAAAATATCTGTGGACGAATGATTGTAGACTGATACCTAAAACAAGCCAGGAAAAGTATCTACATGAAGAGATTGAAGATTAATACCTGTAACAAGCCAGGAAAATCTTTCTTTCTCAGGTCAGAGATTAATACCTGAAACCAGCCAGGACAACTATCTCATCGACCAACCTTTTCAAGTTCCAGATCAATACCTGTAGCAAGCCAGAAAAACCGTCTGTGGACGAGGGATTGAAGATCAATACCTGTAACAAGCCAAGAAAACTATCTTTCTTTCTCAGGTCAGAGATTAACACCTGAAACCAGCCAGGACAACTATCTACTCGACCAGCTCAAACAATTCAACAATCATTTCTGGATGGCATCTTTAAGCCCATCTCCATCAACTATCCATCATATCTCGAAATGGCATCTGTAAGCCCATTCCTGACGTCACAATACCTGTAGCAAGCCAGGAAAACTATCTACGTGAAGATATCGAAGATTAACACCTGTAACAAGCCAGGAAAACTATCTTTCTTTCTCAGGTCAGAGATTAATACTTGAAACCAGCCAGGACAACTATCTCACCGACCAACCTTTTCAAGTTCTAGATCAATACCTGCAGCAATCAAAAGATTCTTGCAATCCCCTGAAGCAGTCAAAGATTCACTTTCCCCGGCAGCAGTCAAGATTCTATTATCTTCAGCTATCCAGGATTCATCTATCCTCAGCAAGACAACTCATCAGCTTACATACGCATTCACTACATTCATATATCATAAACATTGATATAACATATATATTGCATCATACATTTCATGCAACATAACTTTGTGTTTCAGCTAATATTTTACCCTTTTCAGGATAAGATTAACAACTTTTGAAAACAGTTTACGGACGCTTCCCAACATGGATGCTGATCTATTGCTTATTAAACTTCAAGACTTCTGAAAAAAGTTCACGGGTTCTCCAGATACGGATGTTAACCTATCGCTTGTTCAGATTCAAGACCTCTGAATACAGTTTACGGGTTCTCCAGATACGGATGTTAACCTATCGCTTGTTCAGATCCAAGACTTCTGAAAACATTTTACGGATACTCCAAACATGGATGTCAATCTATTGCTTATTCAGACCCTCAGTCCAGAGATATTCCAAGCATGGATACCTTTCTGATACTCTTCCACTCGCCTACAACATTCTTGGATGGCATCTTTAAGCCCATCTCCAGTAGGACTTCTTTCACACCTCCAGATGGCATCGTTAAGTCCATCTCTGACAAGATTCTGTCACATCTCCAAATGGCATCTTTAAGCCCATTCCCTCAAACTACGCTTTAACGAGTGCAAATTTTTCGGGCACTCTAGTGTCCAATCTCCTTTTACCCTCGAGTCGCGAAAGGCAAAAACTGCCAATCTAACTCTTCAGGTTCAAGAAGATTGAACAGGGGCAACTGTTGTACCCCAAAATTTGCCCTCTCTTTTTCACAAGAAATCACAGCTCTGGGCTTTCCCTGATTTTTCAGATTGGTTCAAGAAACAGTCAAACAGACTTTTCTTATCAGCCTACCCAAAATTTGGGTTTCTATTGGTTTTAAATCAGTCAAGCAAAATTAGGGTTTCCATTGATTTTGAATCAGTCCAAGCAGATTATTAGGGTTTCTATTGATTTAGTTGAGTTTGGCTCAGGGTTTGATCAAGCAGACGCTTCTTTGACAATAAATCCAAAATTAGGGTTTGCACGCGCATTCTCAGAAGAATTTGAATCCACAGTGTCTTAATTGGCTGTCACACAGCTTTGACGCTTGTTCAAGATTTCAGTTTGTTTCTCAAAACCTAAACATATGGGATAGCAGCTGAGGCTTCTGATTGAAAGTTGAAGCTTTAGTTTGATCAGTAAGGTAAAAGGCGTGTGGACGTTTGTTTGTTTAATTGTGCAATGCTTTTGGTTAATTGGAATGCCGAGCGCATTGCTGGTTAATGCGAAGTTGTGAGACTACAACGTTTATTAATTATTTGTTTTATCTGAGCTAAAATTATTGGGGTTATTTCCAGTTATTTTAATTCAAGAAACTTAAATAATTAAATAGACAGTGAAATAAAGAATTATCTGACAAAAGGACTTTTATTTATTTTTAATTATTGGTACAAGTGTTATTTAAATACAGTAAATTTAATTACAGTATTTACAATAATGTTTATTACAAATGATTAGAAATAAAATAAAACTATCCTAAGTTTCTTGAAGTCTTCATCTTCTACTGTTGTTTCCTTTGCCCAACTGATATTTACCTGCAAAGACAAAAAAGGAAGAAGTCAATACAGTTAAATTCGAAAAGCAGTTTTGAACAGATAAATAAAAAAGGTTTATCATTAAAGGTTGTTGGCCGGAATCAGTTTGTTCGTCCTCTCTGCAAATCGCAAGAAGATGTCTCTTCTTGGTTCACAAAGAGGGAAAGAAAAATCATTTTGCAAACATACAAATCATTTAAACAAAATGCACAAAGCTGCATAAATCCAAATTGTCAAAGAGGCAAACCAAATTGAAATGCCAAACCAAATTGCAAACTGAACAAACAAGTTGCACAATGCATAAAGGCAAACAAAACTGTCAACCAAACTAGGAAAACCAAACTGTCAAAGAAAGGCAAACTAAGCTGTCAACAATTTGTCAAAGAAGCTGTCAAAAACTGTCAACAAGTACACAAAAGCCAATGCAGAAAATCTGGAAGGTAAGAAGATATGCAGAGGAAAGAAAAAATGCAAGCAATATTTCAAAACTTTCATCATTTTCCAACCACAACCTTTTCAGAAAAAAGAGTACCTTTAAGCAATATAATATGCTTATGGAGAGAGAAAGAGAAAAGTAAAAGCAGGCTTACAGTTTTTAGGCAGGCTTAGAAGACATAGATAAATATAACATTATCCCAACACTGTTAAAAGGGGAAGAACACATAGAAAAATATAACACAAAGCTGTAAACACATAGCCTTGAGGCCTGTTACCCATAAACCTGTTCAAACACAAAAGCTTGCCTCAAGCCTGCTTCAAACTACCAGAAGCAAACATAGCACAAGCCCTCAAACCTGTTACAGAAGCAAGCCTCAAGCCTGTAACCAAAACAAGCCTGTAGCCTCAAAACTGCCTTCAAGCTTACAAACTGCTTCAAGCCTCAAGCCTGTACCAGCTAACAAACTTACAAAAAAACCAGAAACAAATATCCAAACCTGCCTCGAGCCTGTCAAAAACTACACAAACATTCAACCTGCATAAAAACTCCAAAACAACAAAAATATCAACAAGCCTGCCTCAAGCCAAGCATAACAAGCATAGCAAACCTCTAGAAGCCTTGAAGCCTGAAATCAGTAGCCTGCCTAAAGCAAACCCAACCAGTCACTCAAGCCAAAACTCAGCAACTTGTTCAAAATCCAAACCAGATATCAAACAAATCCCAAACACCCTCAGAACAAAGTTCATCCTAGGGTCAAAATCATCAACATCAGAACAACAAGGTTCATCAATATCATCAAGCAATCAAACAACAACAGAAGCAAAAGCAATTCAGAAGCAAAAGCAGCTCATCACAGAATAAACCAAATCGGAAAAAGAAAAGAAGATTCAGAAGTGTTTTCAGAAAGCTATCATCACTAAACATTCGAAGCAAAGATACAAGTACCAGAACAAAGCTTTCCTCAGCGTCTCGCTCCCTCGCCCGGCCGCCTGAGAAGCGCCTCCATTCCAATCCTCCGCCTCCTCCCAAAGCAAATACCCTAAGGTATCAATTCCTCTTCCTTTTTTCTCTACATCTCATAATCCAAACACAAATAACACAAAGATTAATAGCATGCAAGAGTAAAAAATATGAAAACCCTAAAACGCGATAGAATGATGATACCTTGTTGAAACATCACATTGTACGAACGCGGGAAGGGAAGATGGATGGTGGCGCTCTGGAAGCTGGAGGGTTGAAGACATCAGAAGCCATGGTTGAGAAGGATGAAGAGGCGAAGAAGAAGAAGGGAGCGACTCCGTTTGTAAAACTGTGAAACCCTAACTCTGAAGCAAAACAATGAAACCCTAAAAACATTGTGAATGCGTTTTGGGCCCGCTCCCCATAAAACCACACTAAGCCCAACATGTTTTCAGCGTTGCACTCCCCCCTTTAGCCCAATGCTGCCCCCCTTTTTTTTTATTATTGGGATTAAAATGCATATTCAAAAGCCATTTTTATTTTTTATATTTTTCTTTTTCTTATAACTAAATTCCTTTTTTTATAAATAATATATGGAACTTTTGTATAAAAAATGTTTTAGTAGTCTTTTTTTATTTATCACATTTTAAAATATATAAATAATAGAATATTATGACTTAAACATTTTTTCTTTTCTTTAAAACTTTTGTTTGTATAGTTAACAAAAATACAAAAAAAAAATATAATAATAATACTTAATTTTCTTTTGATCACTTGTAAATAATCATGTGCATCATACATTGCTTTTGATTCCTTTTGATTCTTATATTTTTACATTGAGAATGCGACGATTCGATTTGGTTGTAAATATAATACTTGGACACTACTATTCTGAGAAGACTCATCCCCATTTGTAAACATTTGTACCCCCATCCCCGGATACTTATTTGTAATAGATTAGACTTTAAATTCTCGCAATTTATCGCTTTCCATATACTGTATAGTAATTAGGGTTTGTATGCGAAGATTCAAAATCAACTGCTAGATAACCTAACACAAGATAAATGCATGAAAATCAATACATAATTCACACTTGCACCTCTAGGGTAACCTCGCCTGTTGCCTCGGAAAAATGCAATCATGTCCCTCGAGTGTGATACACTCTAGCAAACGTCCCTTCGATAAACAAAGATCGTTAGTCCCTCGATGACCCTCGATGTTGCCTTCGATAAAACGATCTCGCCCCTTACAAAAATTGCTAGAGCGTCTCACAAGTTGCCTTCAATGATTGTATACGATGACCCACGCCCGTCCCGTTCAAACATCCTAATGCAAGGTTGTTCATCAAACACAATGGTGAAACAACACTATTAAAAGGGTTAAAAACATAATATGGATCTTTGAGTAAATTAGGGTAGATAGCTCTTAGTTACTTGATCAAACTTGCAAAACATCCTTGCCATTTTTCAAAAACACACATCACAAACACAACTTCCAAAACAACTCTTTCAAAAACATTGAAACATATTTTCAAAAAGACATACACCTTTGTATATACTCAAACAAGAGTCATTACAAAGGTTGCCTAGACAAGGCATCTTTTTCAAAACATTTTCAAAAAACCACACACACAAAGCACCATTTCAAACAATTGAAAAGCAAAGGCAAGTGATCTAAAACAAGTAACTAAGAGCCCATGGATAACCATGGATGAAAAGGGTGCTAGCACCTTCCCTTTTGATAATCTACCCCCCGAACCCACGAAAACATCTCAAAGGTCTTTCCTGTTCTTTTTGACCTTTCCTTAGGATAAAATAAAAAGTCGGTGGCGACTCTTGCTAAACCGAACAAGTGCGAATACAAACGCAAAACCTCAAGTCAGTTCTCCCACCGTATCACAGACATCAACCCTTAAGGAAAAAGTTTTATAATTCATCATGCTCTACAAATTTCACGTTGAAAGTTTTCTTTGAATCATCTTGCATCTTGGTGAAAATGGTCATGAAGTAGTGAATTTAATAAGGATAAAAACACTTAGAATTTTTCTAAGTCTTGGAAATCTTGACTTTTTGTTGAATTTTCTTGACTTTATTGATTCTTGATGATCAAGTTTGATATTTTTTAATTCTTGATGAATCTTGACCTTTGAAATTCAATGTTGACCATAAAGTCAAAGTTTGACTTTTGTGTGTCAGTTGACTTTTCATTAGTTGATCCAAATTTCAACTATCAATAACTTGATCTATGAGGATGTTTTGAACAATGCAATTAGGTCAAGATATTGTGTTTGAATCCTTAAGATCATGCTTCAAGTCATTAGGCCATGTATTAGGTCAAAAGTCAATGATCAGTCATTCTCAATCAAAACCCTAATTTGGTAAATTTTGCCCCTTTGATGATTTGAATGCTTTTCTTGAGGAATTATGATCATCCATTGATCAAATAATGAATATGACTTCAAAATGTTGATGTTGGCCAAAAACCTTGAAGTTTGACTGTATATTGATCACAATTGACTTTTTACTCAATACAGTTGATTTTCAGTCATCTGAGCAATTGACTGAGCAATTTTGAGATGAAAGACTTGAAACTTGGCATGAGCATTCTTAGAGGTATATTATGAATCGTGAAAGTCATTTGAGGAATTATAAGTCCAATTTTCCTCGTGAAAACCAAAACCCTAATTTGTGGTCTCAGTGCTTAGGAGGTGAGCTTGTCTGATCAACTCTTTGAGAATCCTTGAGCATTTGAGATCTTTTATGAGAAATGTTTTAAAGAAATGGGAGGGAAAATTTTAGGGTACACCACATGAAATTTCACAACCATATCGATATACATCTCAGCTAGCTTCTCCATAGGATGATTAATCTTCATCGATAAGAAGTGAGCCGACTTAATCAACCTATCCACTATCACCCAAATTGAGTCATTGCCTATAGCAGTCTTCAGCAAACCTGACACAAAATCCATAGAGACATTGTCCCATTTCCACTTTGGAATACTCAAATGTTTCATAAGACCCATAGGCTTATGATGTTCAATCTTCGACTTTTGACAAGTCAAACAAGCATAAACAAATTTAGCAATTTTCTTCTTCATATCAGGCCACCAAATTAACTTCATCAAGTCTTGATACATCTTTGTGGCACCGGGATAAATACTTAACCCACTTCAATATCCCTCTTCAAGGATACTTCTCTTAAGTTTTGGAATATTCGGAACACACACCCTATTTCTGAACCTCATCACACCATTATCATCAACTTTGAACTCACCTCCATTACCTTGGTTATTCAAGGTCAACTGGCCAACCAACTTCAAATCATATTTCTGACCTTTTTGGATTTCTTATATTATACCATTAGTCAGTTTGAACATTCCCAACTTCACGCTATCGGGAGTCTCTTCACATACTAATCTCATATCTCTAAATTTTTTGATCATTTCTGTGATCGGTGGATCTGGAACTGACTGTTTAACGCTGGTTCGCGAAATGTCGCGAAAGCAAGAGTCGCCATCGTCTTTTATTTTCTCCAAATGGAAAGGACAAAAGCACAGAAAAATTCCTTATAGAGATTGCTCTCGGTTCGGGAGGTAGGTTATAGAAAGGGAAGGTGTTAGCACCCTTTCTATCCATGGTTATCCATGGGCTCTTAGATACTTTCTCACTTGTGTTTTCAAAAATGGTTAGTTTGCTTTTCAACTGTGGGTTTTAAAAAGTTTCTTTGAAAATTTCAGTTCGACTCTTGTATCGGTCCTCAAGAGTGTTTGAAAAATGCTTTCGAAAGCTTTTTGAAAATGTGTTGGTGTGAAAAGTATTTTTGATTTGTTTTGTTTTGAATTAGAGCAAGTATCCACGAGTCGTCTTCCTACCCTAAGGAATTCGTCTGTGTAAATGTCCTTTAAAGTAGTGCCATCCCACCATTGAGAGGTAGGTAGCACCACCGTTGGAGGTGTTCGGGTCAATTCGAGGTTCGGGACATGGTGATCACCAGAGAAATGGGAAGACACCTTAGAAGCTACCCTCATGCCAGGTTCCCGGATCATGAGGACTTACTAAGACATCCTCTACTCGACGATCACCTTTCGAGGCAAGGCAACAATGAGGCGTACCCTAGGGGTGGTGTGTGATTTGTGTGTCATGTTCACTTATTTTTATCTTGCTCATGTCAAAGTGATCTATGCGTTTGTTTTTATTTTTGTCATTCATTCTTGCATGCATTTATTAACAGTTAAAAAGATGCGGAAATTAAAAGTTCTAAACTATTACAAAGGCGCGGGTCCATATCGCCAAAATTTAATCCAGGACCCGATTTGACATAAAATAAAGTAAAGTGCGAGAAATATAAATGTCCGAATTACATGGCTTTGGGAGAATTACATTAATATTTATAAGAAAATAAAATAACGTGCGAAAAGAATAAAAATAGAACGTTTGAGGGCGTTGGACCCTTTTGAAATTAAATTGAATTAAAAATTAATTAAGTATTCAATAAAAGAAAAGAAATGTTTTTTTTTTGTTTTTGTATTTAATGAAAATAAAGAAAAGGATTAAAATTATAGTTTAACGAAACCCTAATTCTAAATTATTTTTAATTATTAAGAAAATATTAAGGTTTAACCTAATTTATTAAATAATTAATGTACATGTTTATTTACAAAATAAATTAGTAATTAATAATAATGATAATAAGAAAAAATTATTTATTAAGAAAAGTGATAAAAAGTTAAAAAACCTAATTTCTACATATTTTAATTTATTGAGAAAAAGATTAAAGTTTTAAAACCTAATTTACTAAACTAATTATTAAAGTTTATTTACAAAATAAATTAATAGTGAAATAATAATAATTAAATATATTTTAGTTTCTGATTTTTTATCTTATGAAAATTAATTTATGAAATTAAAGAAAACAATTGAAAACAATTAAAAGAATAAAAAGGAAAATCAAAAAAATAAAAATGTGCAAACCATGGGGGGTATTCAGACCCAAAGGGAGGTTTTTTGTGAGAAATCTGGCTCATTAGACAAAAAGCCTTGTTTGACTTTCTGGCATCACGTGCGTGTTCATTGACTCCTGAGTACTGTGGTCTGCATTCTTTTGCCATTGGATTGGGTTTCATGGCCATTTGTGTTCTGGCTGTTGGCCATTTGTGTTCTGGCCTCAACGTTTCTTAATCTTCTAAGATGTCTGTCTCGCCATGTATTGGTGTCATGCATAAGTTTTTCTACTTTGGCCATTTGGCTTTTGGCCATTTGGCTTTTGGCCTCAACATTCCTTAATGAACCTGCATGGGATCCTGTCTAAATCTGCAGTGTTGAATCTCATGAACACATTAAATAAAAATCATAAAATGCAAATAAAGCCAATATATGAAGAAATTTAATGTTTAGGCACAATATGGCATGTATGAATGATTATACCCTTTTGATCATGGAGATCAAATCAATCTTACCCTTACTGGAAAATTAGTGACCTGAATGCTTTTATGCCTTACTGGAAAATTAGGATCATGGAGATCAAGCCAGCCTTATCCTTACTGAAGAAGTAGTGAGGTGTTGGTTTGTAACTGTGATGGCTTGTTTGTAGTGAGAGAGGGATTTGTAATAAGGATTTCAAGGTTTTAGGGTTCTTGAAAGAGTTTGATATTCTAACAGTGTTGTGGCAAGGTTTTTTTTCTCTCTTCTTTTCTCCTCTTCTTTTCTCCTCTTCTTTGGTTTGTGTGAAAAGAAGGTGATTATATAATGGAAATTAGGGTAAAGAAAATGGGCTTTGAATGTGCAATTGGGCCTCCCATGTTCACTTGAGTTCGTCACTTTCCAGGTTAAATCGCAGGGACTTAAGTGCAATTTTTGAAGTTGAAATGTGAAAACAAAATGTAGCCGGCATCGAGAACTAACTCCTGTCCGAAAATCGACTCAATCGGATAAACGGTGAATTAGTTATGAATTTTTGAAGTTTCAGCTCAGACAAACTTATTTTGGGCTCCAGTGTCGACTCTGACACGTTCTTCAATAAAAAACTGGTATTGATCGGTGCATAATTTGGTCTCGACTTTTGAAGCAAAGTTGTAGATCTATGAGTCAGTGACCTTGTGTAAAAATATGAGTCCAATCCGATAAAAATTGACCGAGTTATGAATTTTCAAAGTTTCGGCTCAGATGAAATAATATTCAGCATTCGGGATTTTCAGCGTGTCACGCACTCTGAGTAAAAAACGAAGGCCTTTTCAATACCGTTTGAACTCAATACCTTCTGTGAAAATGTATTCAACTTAATTTGTGAAATTTTGGCGCCAGAACCAGCTCGATACGATGAAAATCGACCAAGTTATGATTTTCTGAACATCACGCAAATAAACTTGTCACAAATTTTCTGTGCGAAAATACTTGATAAATCCACATTTTTGAAGACCTTCTGATCAAAATTGGCTTCCATCCGTGAGAGATGAAAATGTAGATAATGTCAAGACGGAATTTTGGCCACCGGAACGGGTTCAAAACGAGCCACGATCTTCAAGTTATGAATTTTTTAGCGCGTAAAAACTGCACTTTCAGCACACTTTTTCACCATATTTCTTCGAGAAAACTCACACATTCGGATACCTTCTTTAAAGAATTGACTCTTGAGCCGAACCTGAATTTGAGAATACGTTATCAGAGATATCTTGGTGAAAGAACACCTGAATATGACGCGCCGGGTTGGACTTGTGAATTTTTCTTGAAATGTTTTGAGAAATATGGGAGGGCAAATTTTGGGATACAACAGTTGCCCCTGTTCAATCTTCTTAGACCTGAGGATGCAGATTGGCTGACGTGCCTTTCGTAATCCGAAGGTAGAAGATGATTTACCACTAGAGTGCCCAGAAATTTGCGCTCACATAGTAGTGTGTTGGTGGGAATGGGCTTATAGATGTCATTTGGAGATTGATGGATAGGATGATGGGCTTATAGAGGCCATGCTAAGAGATGTTGGAAGGTGGATGGGCTTATAGATGCCATCTGGATGTTGATCGCGTAAGAGATTCCTTAGCGAGAACTTGCGTACCTGCAAAAGAAAAATGAGTACCTGACATGTTACAGGAGTTGGTCTTCAGATGCTTGGTATAGATGTGTCCTGACTGGTTACAGGAGCTGGATCTGGAGCTTCAAATGATGATGAATGAACCAGGGATGGTTACTACCTCAACAGGAACGGTGAGAGAACTTTGGATGACTTTAACCTCAACAGCAATCGTTGAGAAAATCTTGGATAACTTCAACTTTAACAGCAATCGTTGAGAGAAGCCTGGGATTACCAACTCCGCAGGATCGGGGAGAGAACCATAGGCGATTACCACCTCAACAGCAAACATTGAGAGAACCTTTGATAACTTCAACTTCAACAGCAATCGTTGAGAGAAGCCTGGGATTACCAACTCTGCAGGATCGGGGAGAGAACCATAGGCGATTACCACCTCAACAGCAAACATTGAGAGAACCTTGGATAACTTCAACTTCAATAGCAATCGTTGAGAGAAGCCTGGGATTACCAACTCCGCAGGATCGGGGAGAGAACCATAGGCGATTACCACCTCAACAGCAAACATTGAGAGAACCTTTGATAACTTCAACTTCAACAGCAATCGTTGAGAGAAGCCTGAGATTACCAACTCCGCAGGATCGGGGAGAGAACCATAGGCGATTACCACCTCAACAGCAAACATTGAGAGAACCTTGGATAACTTCAACTTCAACAGCAATCGTTGAGAGAAGCCTGGGATTACCAACTCCGCAGGATCGGGGAGAGAACCATAGGCGATTACCACCTCAACAGCAAACATTGAGAGAACCTTGGATAACTTCAACTTCAACAGCAATCGTTGAGCGAAGTCTGGGATTACCACCTCCGCAGGATCGGGGAGAGAACCATATGCGACTACAACCTCAACAACAATCATTGAGAGAATCTTGGATAACTTCACTTCAACAGCAATCATTGAGCGAAATCTGGGATTACCACCTCCGCAGTATCGGGGAGAGAACCATAGGCGACTACGACCTCAATAGCAATCATTGAGAGAATCTTGGATAACTTCACTTCAACAACAATCATTGAGCGAAATCTGGGATTACCACCTCCGCAGTATCGGGGAGAGAACCATAGACGACTACAACCTCAATAGCAATCATTGAGAGAATCTTGGATAACTTCACTTCAACAGCAATCATTGAGCGAAATCTGGGATTACCACCTCCGCAGTATCGGGGAGAGAACCATAGGCGACTACAACCTCAATAGCAATCATTGAGAGAATCTTGGATAACTTCTACTGAGTCTTTATCAGAAAAATCTGTTTGGGGTCGATTTAACTAGACTAGAGAAGGCCTTGGACTGGATAAGAAACAGAGAATCTTAGGGTCGATTAACTGAACCGGTCTAGGTCTTGGAATGTCTTCAACTGGGTTTTTATCAGAAAAATCTGTTTGGGGTCGATTTAACTGGACCAGAGAAGGCCTTTGACTGGATAAGAAATCTTTGGAGTCGATTTAATTGAACCGGTCTAGGTCTTGGAATATGATTGAGAAATTAACTGGATCTTTCCTGAAAGGTAAAGGTCAGTCATATGCAATGCATGATACGGATCAAGCAACGATGTTCTCAACATAGATGAGATTTGTGAGATATGATGCGTATATGCATGCTATAATGATGTATGTGATGTTTAGGAATGTTATGTATTCGTCTTAGGAAGATAAATCCTTGACGGGTGCCGGGAAGTCACTCCTGGGCTGATGTTGAAGAATAGATTTTGCTTCTGCTGGGGATGATAGCTGCAAGCATACCGGTAGGAGAAGATGACTCCGTTGGGGAATAAACTTGAATTACTCTGTGGGGAGAAAAGATCCTCTAGCGATCTTGCTGGGAAGCAATACTCTGTGGGGAAAGAAGTACTTTGTTGAAATGTTGACAATAACTTGTTGGGGATACCATTGTTGTGTTGGAAGTGTTGATAGACTTTGCTGGGGATAAGAAGACTGTGTCGAGGACGCTCTTTCTGTGGCTTTTGGCTGAGGATAACCCAGTTATATCCTGGTAAGGAAATAACTCTTTGAATAAAGCCGAGAGATGCGTTCGTGCTCTACGGGGGTAAGCTTCCAGAATCTACTGGGGATAAGCTTTTCTGCTTGGGGAGATGGTTTGCAACTTTCCTGGGGAAACTGGGCTGGACTATCCTGGGGAAGTTTTGAATTGTACCGGGGAGGTGACTCCATTGAATGTTTGATATACCGCCGGTGAACAATCTTTAGGCCAAGACTGCCGGGGATGCTTGTTAAGAGTGTATATATGCTGCTGGGAAATGTTGAGATCTGCGGGAGGATACCCAACTCCTTTAAGGTTTGATTGCAGCTGAACCTACCTTGATACCCTGGAGGACCGAACAATCAGATTGCTTAGACAACTCTTTATTTCCCCTGTTTCTGATGTGGGAGAGGAAGACCTATGAGGTGCTGATAGTTGTTGATGGACAAACCTTCTTCTGGTAGACAGGTGACAAGATGACGGGACATAGTCGTACGCTTTGATCCCTAACTTTTGCCTGGACCGCCCTTTCGGGTTTTCAGTCCACCGGGATACCCATTTTTGCCCAAGCCGCCTTTTCAGGTTTTCGACTTGCCGGGTGTACAGATTTTTTCATTTCATCCCTTCATTTTGCCCGAACCCTTTTGGTTCGCCGGGAAGCCCTAATTTTTTCCTAGGTATGTCAACCTAGCGGGTATTTGATTATGCGTGGTATCTTTTTACTATGTCCACGTTCAAGGAATGTGGGGAGTTGCCCCTGTTGGAAGTATTTTGCCACGCCACCAGAAAATGTTTGATCAGGCAAGATTCGTTGTTGGAGTGCCCTAAGTGACTCAGGCGGAGACTTGCCCCAGGCTATTTTGGCCTTTGAGAGATTCTCCGAATCTTGATTGGATTGCCCCAGATAATAGACCCTGATCATATCATGCCCCTTGATTGGGAGTGCTTCTGTTCATTAGGCATTCGTCGTGCAAATTTCCCTGCTGTTCAAACAAATAGTCATATGCAAACAAAGTTATGTTAAAAATGCAAAGCCTATGTCTGTCTTGAAGATTTTGAAAATGCATTCTTTTTCATAAAACAAGTGAATGTTTGTAAAACGTGATGTCAACTCCGATTTTACCGTAAGCCTTAAGGAGTCAGGATACCTTTCGTCACAGTATGCTTTCGAACTAACCCATGCTTCAGCTAGGACTTTTAAGGGTTATAATGTGGCCTGGTTCACGGTTTAAGAAACAAAGGATAAAGGCTCAAATTATTTGTACCCACCCGTTCTTCGTGATGTTCTTCGATCCTAAACTCAGCTAATCGTGCATTAGACCTTGGTTGAGTCTTTGCTTTGATATACCAGCGATGGTTCGGATATTGACAGTATATTCTGATTAGGCAGTCATTTCCTTTTTTGTTGAGGGTTTGTAGGACCTCTTTCTTTTTGATTTCGTTATCCCTATTTTTTGCCTGAGCTGTTTCCTTTTTGGAATTACAGTCAGCGGGATGCCCCAGTTTTGTAAGTCTCCTTCGTGGGTTTTGACTTAATGGGTTTTTTATTTTTTGAGATAATGACTGCCTTTCTTTATTGATTATTCGGAACCATCACTGTCTTTCTTTGTTTTGTAAGGACCTCTTTGGTGCCATTCGTTATGCACTTGGATCAACTGAGAGACTACCCTGCCCCAGGTTATGATTAAGGGTTTTAAATTTCGAAAAGAAAAACTCCTACTTCTTTGGCTCAGAGGGGTTGACGAGGGATTATCATCCTTATAACTCCAGTGTTTAGGGATTGAAACAATGCCTGTACCTCATCAGCGGGGTCTGTTCGAAAGCATACGGTAGATTATGGTATCATTTTCGTCATCCTCCCTCAAGAGGCTTAGAATCTTAGATCAAGAGTTGACATCAGAAAAAAAATAATTTGCATATAGTGAATACGAATATATTGCTTCAAAACAGACATATGCGATGCATTAATGAAATAACGATGTTTAACATGAGTAAATGTTTAAAACAATCAAAGAACAACATAACTTGAACATTCGAATGAACAAAAGTTTTCTAGTCTTAGGGCTTGCTACTTCAAATGGTGAGCCTTGGAGGGATGGTAGAAAAATTCAGCCTGACCATCCTGTGTGAACTCCAATGCCCCTTCATCAATCAGGTCCTGGATCTTATTCTTCAGAGCCCAACATTCATTTGTATCATGTCCTGGACAGGCAGAGTGGTAGGCACACCTTTTATTGGGATCATAGACAGGAGATGTTGTATTCTGGTTCCGGGGATGAGCCCTTAATGTGATCAGGTTCAATCTTAACAGGCGTTGTAAAGCTTGGAACAACGACACGTTGAGCTGGGTGAATTGCCTCCTGGGCTTGTCTGGCTGAAGCTGGTGAGGTTGATGCTGGATTTGTGGCGCTGAAGCCATTTGAGGAGCTCTCCCCTTGTCTCCCTGTCTCAAGGATGATTGAATGATGAATGGCTTTTTACCCTTAGACGTTTGCCCCAGTCGGTTACCTTGAAGCAGTTGGTTGATGAGAACCCCGAACCCGTCTTGTCTTTGAGCTAAATCTTGGATGATAGTCACCTGCCCCAGCATCTGGACTTTCAATGCATCCACTTCAGCTTGCAGGTGTTTCAGCCTTTCATCCTCAGCACTGTTCTTGACAAAAGTCCCCATGAGAAGTGTCCTTAGCTCCTCCTGCCCCTTGGATAGATTCAGGAGGATTTCCCCAAACTGAGTCTCTTGAGCCAGAAGGTCCTGATTATCTTGTTGGGAAGCCATTGCTGAAATAAACAGCGAGAAGGGTAAGTGACCTGCAACAAGGATACCTGCTATGCCATGATGTGTATGATATGCATGCAATGTTTTCAAGGATCTCGCGGGATAAACAAGAAAATCTGTTAGAATTTGGGTCCGGTAACTTGATTGAAGGAACTGCATATTATGGAGAGTCCTTCTTCAAAGGGTCAAAGGCTCACCATATCCAGTGGGTCATAGCCCCTGACTTTAGTCATCATGTCTGGTTTTGATTTCCAAACAACCTTGGTTAAGGGAACCTTCTTCAAGAGTCAGAGCTCACCATATCAAGTGGGTCATAGCCCCTGACAACCTTGGCTAAAGGAAAATAAATCATCTTTGCCCCTTGCTAGACGTTTGATTCATCATGACCTGCATCACAAGCCCTTGAGATCCTTGAAATGGGTTAGGATGTATGCAATAGTATGATGTTATGGTATGCATGGGATAATGTGGGTAAACCCTGTTATGAGTCCCTAACTAAGGACTACAAACCAAAACCTGCAAGAAACTTAGGATACCCTGTTATGAGTCCTAATTAAGGACTAAATAAAACCTGCAAAACACTCAGTAACCCCTGTTATGAGTCCTAGTTAAGGATTATAAACAAAACCTGCAAGGAACTCAAGTGTCAGATAACAAGCATGCAAGTAGTCAAGTTGGAAGGGACACAAGTCACACAAGAGAAACCCTTAGAGTTCAGGCCAGCATGGGGTCTGGGTATTACCCTCTTGAAGTTGGTGGGTTCAACCTGTCCTATTAGAAGTAACCGGGTTCTAAGGGTCCCAATATCACGAGATTGCTTTCATTGTTCATCGTTTCGATTTAGCCACTGAACTGGCGACCGAAATATTCCAGGAAAGCAACCCTCAATTGAGTGTAGTATCGAGTATCAACCAACCTCGGACTGCACCAAAGTCAGTTATCTCACTACCCTAAAGAGGCCAAGATAGTTCAATTAAGGTTCCTAAGGTCTGTTGATGCTTCACGACACCACGCGGAGGCCCCGTACTCTCCTTGACTGAACTCAAGGGTTACCGGTACACACCAAAGTGCCACATCAACGTAGCAGACTGTTTCAACCATGTCGGTATACCCCACACAGTTCCCTCACAGCCTTGTTGTTACTTTCTAAGAAGGTATCCCCCAGATCCGGGTTAGGATCTATAGAACTCCCAAGACAGTCCCACAATTTAAAGCAAGCAAAGAAAGCAATTGAAAACACAGTTATGAACTATCCCTAAGGTACACCTCACTTCAAAAAGATTCCCCAGCAGAGTCGCCAGTTCTGTGATCGGTGGATCTGGAACTGACTGTTTAACGCTGGTTCGCGAAATGTCGCGGAAGCAAGAGTCGCCACCGTCTTTTATTTTCTCCAAATGGAAAGGACAAAAGCATAGAAAAATTCCTTATAGAGATTGCTCTCGGTTCGGGAGGTAGGTTATAGAAAGGGAAGGTGTTAGCACCCTTTCTATCCATGGTTATCCATGGGCTCTTAGATACTTGCTCACTTGTGTTTTCAAAAATGGTTTGTTTGCTTTTCAACTGTGGGTTTTAAAAAGTTTCTTTGAAAATTTCAGTTCGACTCTTGTATTGGTCCTCAAGAGTGTTTGAAAAATGCTTTCGAAAGCTTTTTGAAAATGTGTTGGTGTGAAAAGTATTTTTGATTTGTTTTGTTTTGAATTAGAGCAAGTATCCACGAGTCGTCTGCCTACCCTAAGGAATTCGTCTGTGTAAATGTCCTTTAAAGTAGTGCCATCCCACCATTGAGAGGTAGGTAGCACCACCGTTGGAGGTGTTCGGGTCAATTCGAGGTTCGGGACATGGTGATCACCAGAGCAATGGGAAGACCCCTTAGAAGCTACCCTCATGCCAGGTTCCCGGATCATGAGGACTTACTAAGACATCCTCTACTCGACGATCACCTTTCGAGGCAAGGCAACAATGAGGCGTACCCTAGGGGTGGTGTGTGATTTGTGTGTCATGTTCATTTATTTTTATCTTGTTCATGTCAAAGTGATCTATGCGTTTGTTTTTATTTTTGTCATTCATTCTTGCATGCATTTATTAACAGTTAAAAAGATGCGGAAATTAAAAGTTTTAAACTATTACAAAGGCGCGGGTCCACATCGCCAAAATTTAATCCAGGACCCGATTTGACATAAAATAAAGTAAAGTGCGAGAAATATAAATGTCCGAATTACATGGCTTTGGGAGAATTACATTAATATTTATAAGAAAATAAAATAACGTGCGAAAAGAATAAAAATAAAACGTTTGAGGGCGTTGGACCCTTTTGAAATTAAATTGAATTAAAAATTAATTAAGTATTCAATAAAAGAAAAGAAATGTTTTTTTTTGTTTTTGTATTTAATGAAAATAAAGAAAAGGATTAAAATTATAGTTTAACGAAACCCTAATTCTAAATTATTTTTAATTATTAAGAAAATATTAAGGTTTAACCTAATTTATTAAATAATTAATGTACATGTTTATTTACAAAATAAATTAGTAATTAATAATAATGATAATAAGAAAAAATTATTTATTAAGAAAAGTGATAAAAAGTTAAAAAAACCTAATTTCTACATATTTTAATTTATTGAGAAAAAGATTAAAGTTTTAAAACCTAATTTACTAAACTAATTATTAAAGTTTATTTACAAAATAAATTAATAGTGAAATAATAATAATTAAATATATTTTAGTTTCTGATTTTTTATCTTATGAAAATTAATTTATGAAATTAAAGAAAACAATTGAAAACAATTAAAAGAATAAAAAGGAAAATCAAAAAAATAAAAATGTGCAAACCATGGGGGGTATTCAGACCCAAAGGGAGGTTTTTTGTGAGAAATCTGGCTCATTAGACAAAAAGCCTTGTTTGACTTTCTGGCATCACGTGCGTGTTCATTGACTCCTGAGTACCGTGGTCTGCATTCTTTGGCCATTGGATTGGGTTTCATGGCCATTTGTGTTCTGGCTGTTGGCCATTTGTGTTCTGGCCTCAACGTTTCTTAATCTTCTAGGATGTCTGTCTCGCCATGTATTGGTGTCATGCATAAGTTTTTCTACTTTGGCCATTTGACTTTTGGCTTTTGGCTTTTGGCCTTTTGGCTTTTGGCCATTTGGCTTTTGGCCTCAACATTCCTTAATGAACTTGCATGGGATCCTGTCTAAATCTGCAGTGTTGAATCTCATGAACACATTAAATAAAAATCATAAAATGCAAATAAAGCCAATATATGAAGAAATTTAATGTTTAGGCACAATATGGCATGTATGAATGATTATACCCTTTTGATCATGGAGATCAAATCAATCTTACCCTTACTGGAAAATTAGTGACCTGAATGCTTTTATGCCTTACTGGAAAATTAGGATCATGGAGATCAAGCCAGCCTTATCCTTACTGAAGAAGTAGTGAGGTGTTGGTTTGTAACTGTGATGGCTTGTTTGTAGTGAGAGAGGGATTTGTAATAAGGATTTCAAGGTTTTAGGGTTCTTGAAAGAGTTTGATATTCTAACAGTGTTGTGGCAAGGTTTTTTTTCTCTCTTCTTTTCTCCTCTTTTTTTCTCCTCTTCTTTGGTTTGTGTGAAAAGAAGGTGATTATATAATGGAAATTAGGGTAAAGAAAATGGGCTTTGAATGTGCAATTGGGCCTCCCATGTTCACTTGAGTTCGTCACTTTCCAGGCTAAATCGCAGGGACTTAAGTGCAATTTTTGAAGTTGAAATGTGAAAAAAAAATGTAGCCGGCATCGAGAACTAACTCCTGTCCGAAAATCGACTCAATCGGATAAACGGTGAATTAGTTATGAATTTTTGAAGATTCAGCTCAGACAAACTTATTTTGGGCTCCAGTGTCGACTCTGACACGTTCTTCAATAAAAAACTGGTATTGATCGGTACATAATTTGGTCTCGACTTTTGAAGCAAAGTTGTAGATCTATGAGTCAGTGACCTTGTGTAAACATATGAGTCCAATCCGATAAAAATTGACCGAGTTATGAATTTTCGAAGTTTCGACTCAGATGAAATAATATTCAGCATTCAGGATTTTCAGCGTGTCACGCACTCTGAGTAAAAAACGAAGGCCTTTTCAATACCATTTGAACTTAATACCTTCTGTGAAAATGTAGTCAACTTAATTTGTGAAATTTTGGCGCCAGAACCAGCTCGATACGATGAAAATCGACCAAGTTATGATTTTCTGAATATCACGCAAATAAACTTGTCACAAATTTTCTGTGCGAAAATACTTGATAAATCCACATTTTTGAAGACCTTCTGATCAAAATTGGCTTCCATCCGTGAGAGATGAAAATGTAGATAATGTCAAGACGGAATTTTGGCCACCGAAACGGGTTCAAAACGAGCCACGATCTTCAAGTTATGAATTTTTTAGCGCGTAAAAACTGCACTTTCAGCACACTTTTTCACCATATTTCTTCGAGAAAACTCACACATTCGGATACCTTCTTTAAAGAATTGACTCTTGAGCCGAACTTGAATTTGAGAATACGTTATCAGAGATATCTTGGTGAAAGAACACCTGAATATGACGCGCCGGGTTGGACTTGTGAATTTTTCTTGAAATGTTTTGAGAAATATGGGAGGGCAAATTTTGGGGTACAACAATTTCCAACTCTCGAACCATAAGCATTGACATATGCAACGATTTTCTACTCAATGCATTGACAACTACATTTGCTTTACCCAAATGGTAATTCAAATAAAAGTCATAATCCTTCAACAACTCAAGCCATCTTCTGCCTTATATTCAACTAATTTTGGTCAAACAAGTATTTCAAACTCTTATGATCACTAAACACTTCAAATTTAGAGCCAAAAAGATAATGTCGCAAAATCTTCAACACAAACACCATAACTGCTAGCTCTAAGTCATGTGTATATTAATTCCTTTTGTCAATCTTAAATTTCCTATAGGCATAAGCAACAACCTTCCCATTTTGCATTAGCACACCACCAAGTCCCATCTTCAATGCATCACAATACACCATAAAAGCATCACTTGGGTTAGGAAAAATTAATACTGGAGCAGTCATCAACATCTTTTTCAATTATATTAAACTTTCTTCACACACAACATTCCACACATAAGCTTGACCTTTTCGAGTCAACTGAGTTAACAGTTATGCTAACTTAGAGAATCCTTCAATGAACCTTTGGTAATAACTTGCTAAATCAAGAAAACTTTGTATTTCAGTCGCATACTTCAGAGTCTCCTATTGCAACACTGTATCAACTTTAGAAGGATCCATAGTGATTCAACCACTAAAAATCACATGACCAAGAAAACTCACTTCCTTCAGCCAAAATTTACACTTCGCCAGCTTAGCATATAGCTTCTTCTCTTTCAACACTTGCAACACAATTATAAAATGTTCCGCATGTTCTTCTTCGTATTTGGAATAAACCAGAATATCATCAATGAAAAACATAACAAGCTTATCCAGATATGAACGGAAAGTTATATCCATATATTCCATGAAAACAACTAGCACATTAAATACACCAAACGAAATCATAGTGTACTCGTGATGACCATACCCCGTTCTAAAAAAGTTGTCTTCAGAATATCATCTGGTTTAACATGAATTTAAGGATAACCCGGTCTCAAATCAATCTTGCTGAAAACACAAGCACCCACCAACTGATCCATCAAATCATCAATCCTCAGATGCGGGTACTTATTCTTAATAGTCACTTTACTCAACTGTATGTAATTCATGCACAGTCTCATACTTCCATCTTTCTTCTTGACCAACAACACGGGTGCACCCCCACGGTGAAACACTCGGTCGCACAAACTTCTTCTCAAGCATCTCTTCCAGTTGTTTCTTTAACTCGCTCATCTATGGAGTTGACATCCTATAAGGAACCATCGACACTAGAGTTGTACCTGGCACCATATCTATAGAAAACTCCACTTCACGTTTTAGAAGAAAATCACTGATGTCATTTGGAAACACTTCTGGAAATTCACAGACAACAAGTAATTCAACACTCGTAGCTTCACATTCAATTTACAGCGACACAAACATTTCAATTATCAAAGCTTCATCCTCCATAAGTTCATTCACTAGCTTAGCAGACAACAACATCAATTCTCCATTATCACCGAACTCATGGAACCTCAAAGTCTTATTATAACAATTGATGTGAGCATAGTTGAACTCCAACCAGTTCATCTCAAGAATAACGTCGGTTTAGTGTAGGGGAAGAAACACCAAATCCATCACAAAAATCTTGCCATAGATAGTTAGAGGACATTTCAAGCAAACACAAGTAGTAGTAACAAAACCACTAGTAGGAGTATATATCACCATACTATCGTTCATATTCGACAACTTCAATCCCAATATATTAGCACATTCACGCGAAATAAACGAATGAGTAGAAACAATATCAATAGTAGAAACCAATTTAACATCATTAATAAAACGAGTACCTCAAATTAAGTTGACCCCCATGGAATCCTCTGATCCACTCAAAGTGAACACTCTACCGTTGGTATGGGCAACATCGTCCTTCTTCAGTTTCTGACACTGGGTACTGATATGGCCATACTCTCCACAATTGAAATAGATTGGACCATCATTCTTGCATTCAGGAGCACGATGAGCCGTCATACCACATTTGTAGCACCTCAGCACTTTCATCTCAAATTCATTAGAACGGTGACCTTGTTCACCACACCTTTAACACTTGACAGGAGCTGGAGCTCCTCCCCATTATCTTCTTCCCATCATAAGCCTCTTGTTTCCCTTTATCAGTTAGGGCATCACAAGGCTTCTTATGGTCTTGATACTGCTTTTCTCTTTTCTCACTCAAACTCTTGTAGTGAGTTGAACGAGCTTTGTTGTCTTCTTCATAAATCTTACATATGCTGATATCCAATTTCCCATTTGATTTCTGGATGCAAACCATTCTCAAACTTAATACACCCCGAGAACTCAGAAGTCGTTTCACTGTAATGTGGATAATACTTGGCCAGTTCCACAAACTTCGAAGCATATTCAATCACAGTCAAGTTCCCTTGTTTCAACTCCAGAAACTCAATCTCTTTCTTCCCCCGCACATGCTCGAGAAATTAGTTCCTCAGAAACTCCTTGTTAAACACAACCCAAGTAATAAATCCACCCACCACTGTCAGTCTCAGACGGGTGCCAACCCACCAGTCATTAGCTTCTCTTCCAGTTGATGCATATTGAACCGCACCTTCTGCGCCTCTGAGTAATCCATGACTCAAAAGATCTTGTTAATCTCCTTGAGCCAAGTTTGTGCTCCATCAGGATCGTATCTACCTTTGAAAAGAGGCAGATGATTCCTCTGAAACATTTCTAAAACACGGGATCCATCATTCCCACCAACATTGGGCTGATGTTGCACAGCCTGAGAAACAACCTGTAAAGCAGCAATAATCCCACCATCATTTCTTCCAGCCATCCACACACAGAAAACTAAGAAACATGCATCGATAGTATACTCACATTAATCGACAGACATGACATACACATCATAAGAAAACTTAGTCGAACAGACCGACCTGCTCTGATACCACTAATGTAGCACTCTTTTACACCCCAAAGATTATTCATAAAATAATTCAATAATTAAATCAGAGTAATGCACCAAAAGGGTGTTACATTGCTTCAAACAAAATTCATAATAAGACACATCTTACTCCGTAACACGGGCTTTCAAAAAATCAATTACGTTAAGTACTTCATGATTAACAAGCTTTTCAACTTACTCGCAGTGGAAATTCATGATTCATAACATCTATATTAAGATACTTCTAAATAACTTCATCAAATTAAAACAACTCAATTACCACAAGGGTAGTTCAAATCTCAAATTAAACAAGATAACATCATTATTAAAAAAAAATGATCCCATCCCCGATGTTACATATCAGAGCAAGACCCTTTTATTCACTATGCCAAACAAGGGATTAGACAGCACTTTTTTAGGCCTTTAACAGCGCTGCTAAAACCTCCGTTGCTAAAGGTATAGACAGCGCTTATGTAATCTCAAAAGTGTTGCTATAGGTACCCCCTTTAGTAGCGCTTACACTTTAGACAGCGCTTTTAATGTGGAACTTTAGACAGCGCTTGGTAAAAGCGTTATCTATTCCCCCCCCCTTTAGCAGCGCTTTTCCTTATTATTTTTTAATATATTTTTTTTTCAATCACTTTAGACAGCGCTTTCATTAAAAGCGCTGTCTATTCCCCCCCCCCCCCCCTCCCCCTTTAGCAGTGCTTTTCCTTATTATTTTTTTAATATAATTTTTTTCTAACACTTTAGACAGCGCTTCTCATTAAAAGCACTGTCTATTCCCCCCTTTAGCAGCACTTTTCCTTATTATTTTTTTAAATATAATTTTTTTTTCATTTAAAACAAAACGATGCCTATCAAATTTCATCTCACCATTTTTACACCAGAATTTATAGCTTCATTATAACATTTTAAACAACAACAACATCAATATACCACCATGAAACAATATTATAACAACATCAATATTCATATCTTCAATCCTTTTTGCACAATATACACAACAACAACATTAGTATATACAACAATGAAACAAAATCAACAATGAATTACAAAGTAACTCTATCTTCTACATTGAGCTGCACCTATATAACCTAAAACAAAATCAAAAAATCCAAATTCATACAAGTTACCAAATAACAACAACAAAAACAATAATATTGTAACACAACTATAACTACATATATTATATTCTCAAAACTCAAAGTTATACCTTATAATAAAACTCTCAACTCCATAACAAATTGGCACCAATCCTCCATAAGTTCATCCAATTGATCTTTTGAGTATGAAGCACACTTGAATTCATCAAAGTACTACATAATAATATAACATAGTATGATTTAATTAAAATACTAAGTCATTTTATGAGAAATATTAAAATAATTCCTAAGTTAGAAATTCATACCGTGGATGGAATCTCTAATCGGTCCAAAAGAATAGTTTCTTTCATAAACCTCAATATAAAATAACCGCAATCTACACCATTACGCTGACGAGGACACTACACATGGAAAGAAAATACGGATATACATCAAGATATACACCTTAACTTGTTTTATCAAGTATCATCGCTATATAATCAAAATTGTGAAAATCTATACCTCCACTTTGATCCAAGAAATATTGTTGACTCTACTCCTTGGTACTTGAATATCTCTTTGTGCTCGAAAACTTTGTAGAATGCTATAATAAAATAATAACAAATATTTAGAACTATCGCACATAAATAATTAAATATACACAGTAATATTTTGGAACAATCTCACTTATGTGTCAATCGTCTTCTTCATATCTGGGTATGTTGTCTAATCATTGCCCAATGAATCCAGATAAAATACAATTTCTCTCACAGAATTAATTGCAACCAATAACCAGTGTCCACTGGAATATTAAACAAAGGTTAGATGGAAATTTTCTGCACAACGTTAAAAAACAAAAAATTATAATAGAGGAAATTTAGAATGAAAATCTTACTTGGGGCCAGTATTATATGGTAAAAAGAACAATTTTTCTGTATCTTTGCTGGCCATAAATAAACTGAGCACAAATTCTATTACTTCATCTGGTTTTGAGATGATTGACCCTGCGTGGACAACATTGGGATTTATGAAAGTGAATCTGGACTCCAATCCACGCGGGCGAATCAACTTGTCATACAGAAACCTTAAATAAAAACATCATTAACATTAATTATTCATTGAAATGAGTAAATAAATTCTGTAATTAATTAAACAAAGTTGATTGGAGTATACCTGATGTATGTATTGATAACAGCGATGCCTAATGTCAAGTGTCCAAAAACTTCTTCCAAATCCTCCTTACCAATTGTTGTCATGCCTTCAGAACCATAAATCCCTTCATCCAGGGGTATAAGAGAAGTACCACCTTGAGAAATAGTTGTGAAACTTATATATGTCTGAAGGCACGACCTATATTGTGAAGTAGTTTTCTTTCTAGCCCCGGTCCTCTTAGCAACACTCTTTGTTTCTGTGGGAATGTTGCTAATTACAGGCTCCTTACCCCTACTTACAACTTCAATATCTTTAGCAGGAATAATCTAAATATCATAAAATTAGAGTGGTCAAGTATAGGACGACAAATTAATATTATCTAAGCATAAATATCATATAATTGTGTTGTACCTGTTTTTTTGCTGTCACTGACTCCTTTGGTCGCGTAATCCCTTTATCTTTTGGTTTGGGTTTTGTAGGAGTATAACATTACCATGCAAAAAAAATGTAAGTAAAATGAACGTAAAAAATTTGAGTACTAAAAGGTTCATAATGGTTTTAATTATACCTCATCATCTATGCGGACGAGTCTTGACGGCCATGCAACACACGCTCCTATTGCCTCTCCCACCAATGTTGCATCCGAAACTTCATCTGGGATTGGTAATAACGCACCCTCCTCTAAAGCAATATCAATTGACACTTTTAAATATCCAGAAGGGAGCGGTTTATGATGAAGTACTTCTCCCAGAGTGTTATGGACTTTTCCCTTGCCAACCATGCGATAAGTTGGTGTCTCTAAAAAGAGTTGACAAGGTGAAATGCCCTAAAATCAATAATAAATATGATATTGTTAATGTGTATATATGTCAGTTAAATAAATTACACTAATTTAATTTCATAATAATATATGTAAGTACCTCGGGAATACTCGGTTGAGCTTCACAATCGACACTAGCTATGTCACTAGTTTCTTTAACACCCGAAGCTTCACTTTTTGATTGGTACTGTCTTGCTTTTTCCTTCCTTAATTCAAGAACTTCAGCTTCTAATGCATCCAACCTTTCCTGCAGTTCTTTATTGCTAGCAGATTTTGTCTTTGGGTTGTTCTTTTTTAAGGAGCTTGGAGTAACCCCATGTCCTTTACCCCTCACCCGACCATAATATTCACGAACATCTAATGCTCGACTAAGTATGCTCCTGCAATCATCTGGTGGAGATGTAGACTGAGACAGACTCTCCTGAAATTCATATGAATATTGGAAAAAAATGAATACTATATGTTAGTAAAATTTTGATTTAATTAGAATTAATGTTATACTTATGTATTTTAAAAAAATTTGTTATACATCTTCTTTAAGAACTCCATCCTTACCCACACGGGCAGCCTTCCACAAAACATGCTCCGGAAGAGATGTTTCATAACTACTCTCCTCTTTTAACTACACATTAACACAAAAAACAAGCTCAGTTATAACTCTTGATGAACAAGTATATCATTTTAATTTATAAATACTTACTATTTTTTGTTCTAATCGTGCATATCCCAAACGCCCTTTTTTGTATGGATATGCGGGAGATGATGCTCTTTGACGATTTACGTCACTTACACTCTGAAATTTTGGGGTTTTCTGTTTGGCTTTAAAAACATCTCATTCTTTAACTGAAATCACATCTGCATATTCTGCTAGACGCTCTCATCAACATAAAATTTTTTGGCATCTCTAAGATATTTTCTATTTAAATATGTTCTAAACCCTCTTAGTATTTTGCCGGCCAATCCAAGACAATAATCTTTTCTTGTGTCATCAATGTTGAAAGACCTCTACAAAAAACATACACAAAGTGCGTTAGTATAAGTAATTTAAAGACATAATTTAAAGTACATAATCGTAATTTAAAGACATAATTTAAAGTACTTGTATCTCACTCCAAATTTTGTTTTTAGCATCATCCAGCTTATCATCTCTCCACTCATCACAAGTTATTGGAATTTCTCTCCTTACAATTGTACCAATGTAACTCGTCAATTTAGAACCGTTAGGCTCAATTAATTGGTCATTTGGACTCCAATGCACATCGTATTTTATACCTCTATCTCTATCACGAATGATATTCTTCATAATAGTTTTTCCTCTTTTAATTTCTTTTTCCACTCCCTTACTGGATTTTCCTCCATCATTGTCTCCATTATTAATAGAATCATCGTGTGGGTGCTCCTGGTTACTAGCCATCTAACCTGTAATAAAGAAAAGCATTAGTATCTAATGACAAATATTTAATTCCAAATATATAATTCCAAATATCTATTCAGTATATAAAATGACAAATAAAAATTGAGTATATAAAATGACAAATATATCATTTATTAGAAGTTTGCTAAGTGTTAACAGGTATGGAGGAATATATATTACCTCTTTCACTAACATCTCTTTCTTTTCTTGGTTGGATTCCGAATTACTTGTCTCTTAAGAACGCGGACGGAGGGATTGATCCAAATTCCCTCATCATGATCTTTTCTGATATATGATTCATCCGCTGTAGTATTTTCATCTCGATCGTTTCTAATATACGACTCATTCTCAACATCAACATCACCTTGATCCGCACTTTTATCATCAATCACTTTGTTAGATAAAAGCACTATAGACCATTTCGTACTCTTCGGGTCTGTGACATAGAACACTTGTTTAGCTTGAGAGGCTAGAATAAAAGGCTCATCTTTGTACCCCACCCTACTAAGATCCACTTGTAAAAACCCTGACTTATCCATTCGTATGCCACTAGTATGTACCCACTTGCAACCAAAGATAGGAATCTGAAACTTCTCGTAATCAAACACCCAGATGTGATTGATAACCCCAAAATATGACAAATTTTCATATTTGGGGTTTAAGTCCTTCATACTAGAAATGTGCATTGCTTCACATACCACCGTGACACCACTATTTTGCATAGTACTTTTCTCATCTTGTTCTTTGGTATACAATGTGTATCCATTAATTCCGTATCCTCTATAAGAGAACACAATCGAACTTGGACCATATGCCAAACATCTCAACATGTCTGATATTGAAGCGGGATCTGAATGAAACTTTGAATATATATGATCCTTAAACCACTGTATAAAACTTTGATTATGCTCTCGTACTATCCAATTTTCATTTCTACTTTGATTCTCACCTCGGAGTATAGCCTTGTGCATTTCAACAAACGGCTCAACCTCAGTGTCATTGTGCAGAACATACAAATGCACTTGATCCCGTTCATCCCTTGATACTGTCACAATTTCATTTCCAATTAATTTTTTACCTTTTTTTTTTTCGAAAAAATGAGATTTGGGGAGTCCAATGGATTGCACATTGGACAAAAAATCAGTACAAAACTCAACTGCTTCTTCAACAACGTATCGCTCCACGATACAACCCTCTGGACGACTTCGGTTTTTCACGTACCCTTTTAAAATTTTCATATAACGTTCAATAGGGTACATCCATCTCATATAAGCTGGTCCACACAATTGTGTCTCTTTCACAAGATGAACAACAAGATGTACCATAATGTCAAAAAATGATGGAGGAAAATACATTTCAAGGTCACACAGAGTAATGACGATTTCTTTTTGTAATACTGGTAAGATCTCAAGATCGATCACCGTACTACAAATTGACCTGGAAAAAAAACACAATTTAGTTATAGCGCTTCTTACTTTTCCTGGAAAAATAGAACGTATACCTACTGGTAGAAAATGTTCCATTATGACATGTCAATCATGTGTCTTCAGACTCTTTAACTTGAGGTCTTTCATGGACACGAGTCTTCTAATGTCTGAGGAGTAATCTTCTAGAACTTTAACTTCACTCAGAAACATACACAATATTTTCTTTTCCTTTCTAGATAGAGTATAAGCAGCAGGTGGTAGATATGTTCGTCTTCCTTTCTTCACGGGTCCTAATTCAGTTCTTATTCCCATCTCTACCATGTCCTCTCTTTCTTTAAGGCTATCCTTAGACTTTCCTTTTATATTGAGTAACGTACCAATAACACTTTCAAATACATTTTTTTCAATATGAATAACATCAAGAAAATGTCTTACATACAAAGATTTCCAATATGGCAATTCAAAAAAAAATTGACCTCTTCTTCCACCCACCTGTGACAACTTTATATGCAAAAGGCTTGCCAAACTGAATACTCACATCTTTCACCTTTTCACAAATTTGATCACCTGTCAATCCAGGTGGAGCTCTACGTTGTTAGGTATTTCCATTGAACGCTTTTCTCCATCCTGGATATTGATGTTTTGAATTTAAGAATCTACGATGACCGAGAAAGACATTCTTCTGACAAAGTTTCAATTGTGTCGTATCGGTTCCATCTTCACAGACAGGACACGCTTTTTCACCTTTAATGTTATACCCGGATAGATTTCCATATGCTGGAAAATCGTTAATTGTGCCAAACAACATCGCCCTCAAATTGAAACTTTCTTTCCTATATCCATCATAAACCTCCACACCGTTCTCCCACAAAATCTTCAAATCTTCGATTAAAGGTTTCAAGTATACATCTATGTCATTCCCTGGTTGTTTAGGCCCAGAAATTAACATAGATAACATCATGTACTTGTGCTTCATACATAGCCATGGAGGTAGGTTATAAATCATAAGAATTACAGGCCATGTGGAATGTGAGATAATTTGAAGACCATGCGGGTTCATTCCATCCGTAGATAATGCCAAGCGAAGGTTTCTTGTTTCTCCTCCAAAATCAGGATAATCATTATCAATTTTCTTCCACTGTGGTGCATCTTCCAGATGTCGAAACTTTCCATCGATAATTCTTTCATCTGCATGCTAAGTCAAGTGTCTAGCATCGGTTTCACTATGAAAAATGCGTCTAAATCTCGGAATAATACGAAAATACCATAAGACTTTCGCTGGAGATAATTTTTTCTTATATCGAGATAAACCGCACTTTGGGCACTCATTCAACGATGCATATTCGTTTCGAAACAAAATACAATCATTTAGACATGCATGTATCTTATCATAGCTCATGCCAATAGAGCACAACATTTTTTTGGCCTCGTAGGTTCGATTAGGAAGAACATTATCCTCAGGAAGCATATCTCTCAAAAGGGCTAATAAATGTGTGAAACTTTTATCCGACCATCCATTGCGTGCCTTTAAGTTGTACAATTTTAATACCGCAGACAATATTGTGAATTTGGGGCAATCTTTATACGACGGTTTCTCTGCATCGCTTACCAACCTCTCAAACATTTTGGGACAATCTTGAAGATCTTCTTCAAGTGCTTCTGCAATCTCTTCGACTCGATCACAATCATATGTATCCGTGGCATTGTCGTACGAAACATAGGTCGTATTACTTTTCACCCCCGGTTCAACATTCTCGATGCTTTTCTCACCATGAAATATCCAACACGTATAACTTCGATCAATTCCGCGCATTAGTAAATGCGATTTCAATCCATCTGCGTCAACCAGACCCACATAACAACAACCCAAGCAAGGACATTTCATTCTATTCGGGTCTTCAGCTTGTTCAACAACAAACTTAACGAACTCTAATACCACATTCTCGTACTCTTTTGACAATCGATCGGCACACATCCATTTTTTATCCATGGTTTTAACTATTATCTAAGTTAAACAAAAACACTAATTAGGGCACAAAACGGTATAATGCGTTTCTGTCAAAACACAAAGTATACACGGATTTAAAATAAATTTGATTTCTAAAAAATCAATTCGGAGAAAATATAAAAATTGATCTAAAGTTCCAACATAACTAAGGAATACCATATCATAAGTAAGGGTAGTTAATTACGGTTCGGTTCAGCAAGTTATGGTTTGGTTAACTATGGTTTCAGTTTGGTTATTGAACTGTTTGATGACATGTGATTCGGTTCATAAACCATGAATAACGGTTCGGTTATTTAAAAATGGTTCAATTCAGTTCTGTGGATTTTTTGAACACCCCTAATTATGATTTATTTTTTCTTCACATTATCAATACCATAACCACAAGTTCACGAATCTCACTACACATTAGATTTTCATTTTAATCTATAGTGTATGCTTTTATTATTCAAGTGAATATGTCATTATTACGTGAACCTCTTGTGTTGATTATTACTAACTTGGATTATAAGCAATGTGGTGGGAGTACAATGAATTTAAAGAGTGTGTTGTCAACAAAAATCAAACATGTGATTAGAACAATTCTAGAGATGAGGATTGTAACGTGTGAGTGAAAGGAGCATATCCACGAATGTGGTCCAACCTTAGAGACCTAGTTCATGTTATTGTTGTGGTCTTATAACATATTCAATCAATGATCGTCAATGTTACAATTTTCGAGACATTAGCTAAGTTGTGAACTCATTCGAAGATTCATGATTTGTGTTATTTTTTACTATTACTAAGTTGAAAGATTGGATTATTTTTAGTTAAAAATGGACCACATGCATTTAGGAATTTGGTCAAGTTTGGTGAGATACAACCCATTCGTGAGTATGGAAAAAGCTATCATTATTTGATTCAATTTAATGCAAGGCCCGTGACATTCTTGTATACGTCCCATACCAGTATTTATACTGTATAGTATATGTGGACATGATCACGTTTTTTTTCTTTTCCAAGTAGTTCAGTGGCTAAAATTAAGTAGTATGTCGTGGGTTCAAATCTGTGATTTTACATCCCATGTCTTTGAATAGCTGCTATTAAGTATCAGCTGAACTGGTTTAATAAGATTACACATAATCAATTAACATCATTTAAATCTTTTCCGTCTAATTCTAACAAACGGAGTATACTTTTGTACGTGTGACATTTGGCGTGATATATAAGACTTGTGATCCATATGGAAAATCTGCCAAAAAGCGTAAGAAGAAAATAAATGGAACCCATATAGTTCAAACTCCCAATTTTACATATAAAATAACGATGAGGTTCGGTGCAACTTTATTAACTTAGTTGAAGTTTATAAACATAAAAGACTAAAGACTAACTTGATATTGAAATAAATTAAGTTAAAGAATAAAGTTGCAGTTTTTCTAAACTTAAACAATTTCAAAGTGTTTCTATTTTTGCTTGATTAGACTAATCTATCATTTGTGTGCCTCTCTGACTAGATTCAAAAAGGTTAATGAAGTTAAAATATTATTCTATAACATATATTAGAATCTTAGACTTACTTAATCAACATTCCTTTGAGGACCTTCAACAACTTTTGTTGTTTCTTGAACATTTCTCTCATACAATTATGATTTTTGAGGATTAAGATCACTAGAAATTTTCTTATTTTCTAAAGAAAAAATATGATAATGTTATGTTCTGGGAATTAACATTAACTCAGTAGCTTCAAAAATGGAAGGAATAAGACAGAGATGGAAAATAGTAAAACTTATTCCTTGTCCGTTCATAATTGACCACCCACATTTTTACTCAATAGAAAAGAACAACTTAATAATGTAAAAGTGCATAAATGGTGTTATCAGAACTGACCTGTTGTTGTTATCGGAACACCGGAGAGAGTTGCTTCTGCGCGGAGGAAGAACCACCAAAGTACGGTTGGACGGTGAGGAGACGAGTTGGAGGAAGAACCACGGTTGAACGGTGAATGGGAGGAGACGAGTTGGAGAAGAAGATGAACATGAGCGATTTCTGGGTGTGGGGTTTCGTTTGTACAATTTGGGATTTCTGGAAATCTGACAACCAATTTAGGGATTAAGACACTATTTAATTACCTTAGACAGCGCTTTCAAGAAGCGCTGCTAAAGGTATTACCTTTAGCAACGCTTTAGGCTTTAGTAGCGCTTTTAGAGTAATGCCTTTAGCAGCGCTTCTGGAAAGCGCTGTCTAAGGTATACCCTTTAGCAGCGCTTCTGGAAAGCGTTGTCTAAGGTATACCCTTTAGCAGCGCTTTAGGCTTTAGCAACGCTTCCTAGAATAACACCTTTAGCAACGCTTTTAGTAAGCGCTATCTAAAGTATAACCTTTAGCAGCGCTTATTCTAATTTTTTAATTTTTTTTTACTGAAAACCTATAGCAGCGCTTAGGGAAAGAAAGTGTTGTCTATGGTAAGGCCTATAGCAACGCTTATAATAAGCGCTATCTATAGTATACCTTTAGCAGCGCTTCTCCTATAATTTTTAATTATTAATTTTTCTGAAAACCTATAGCAGCACTTTAGGCATAAGCGCTGTCTAAAGTCAATTTTGGCATAATGATTCTATAGGAAATAAAGAACACACTCTGCATCTATCCTCTAAGCCTCGACGGACTATTCTTAATTATTTGCAAGTTACCCACATGTAGAGGCAACATTTCCATGCAACAAGGGTGAGTAAATCACAATCATTATAAAAGACATAATATGTAAATATAATAGTTATGATAAAACACCAATGAAACACACAATCAAAACCTCATGTCATACTCACACCTTCAAGCATTATAATACGCATCAGAAACATGATAATATCATCAATTAGCAATTATCACAAACACGCATCCACAAAATACAGGTCAATCAAATCATCATGCAATGCCACATAAAATGCAATATGACTTCTTTAGATTCATACATGTGGTACCAAAACATCACTGATGACACCGTCATTTTCTCTCTCCAAAGATCTCCACCAATAGTATCAATTCCCACTTGGAACCAAAGCACATCACAAATTGAACTCAGTCTACACTATGGGATTGAGGCCATCACTAGACTATTTATCCTACAAAACTCACTGGAACAACGTCTTGCAACCATCACTAGGCTACGCCCTAACTTACGCCATAAATGCATGATGCGAAATGTATTTAATAACCAAATGACCACTTCTATTCAAAACGCATAGTCATTCATATAATCATCATAAACATCAACACATACTTTATAATACGAAATAATCATCATCATAGCATCAAAAATTCATTATATACACATACACCATACTAAAACAATCACTGAAATATATTATTCATCAAATAATAGGTAATGGAAAAACACATCATACGACTCTTCGTATTCCACCAAGGTATAGTTCATCGCGTTAGCTTCCTAACGCTTCGAACAACACGTCAATCGGAGTCCTGAAACTCAATTTATGACACTTTTAAAATACTATTATTGTCCATCGCCTGATGCTCACCCGACGAAGCAGGATGCTCGCTTGAGGCTGTCCCGATGATGAGGGAGTGACAACACCCTTTTTCCCTTCTGGTATCCACTGCCCGGCACTGCGTCTCGCTCACCCGACGCTTTTCTCTCACCTCTGCGTTGCCCAGAGACGCTCTAGCGACAGACCACCCGCCATACAAAATCCAGGGGCTATGTTTTCACCCCATCCCATCGCTTCTTACTCGCCTAACACTAATGGAGTGGGGCTCTATCACCCGACAACACACATTCATCGCCCGATGCTGCAGCATGAACACGACTTCCCTATTATGATTTCTGCACTGCACAGTCCCAATTTCTACATGATTTCTCCATAATACAAGTCTCAATTCATCATATACTCACTTAGTTTCATCACATAACAAACACACAAATTATCATACATCATATGCATCAATTCTTTGCAAGAAAATATCATAATTTCACCAATTTTCATCAAAGCATCATATTAATATCATCATCTTAAAACTCCAATGCAACCTACAATTATCTAAACATTAGATCAATTATAATAACAACGATAAACCCCCTTACCTTATATTTATCCTAGCAATTGATTTATCTTTGCGTTTTATCAAATCCCTCAGAGTTTTTCCATGCCCTATCTCTCTTCACAACGTCCTTCTCTTTTCACGATTGCACAGAATGAACACTGACACTCTTTTTCCCTAGTTTAACCTTTGGACCCTTTCTATGGTTTTCCCATCTTACCCTCACTTATTCATTTACAATTTACCACTTTAACCTCATATCTTCTACCTCTTATTATTATTCTATTTAAATAATTAAAATAATTCTAATTAATTATTCTAATCATCTAAATTATTCTAAAATACTTTATACCTTCTTAATTCCTACCACCCCATCAAACACCATACAAAACATCATATGAAGCATCATGATCATCCATACATCACATAAACATCACAATTAAATCACAAATACTCACCATAAATTAATCAAATAATTAAATAAATTATCTAATTATTTTTGGGTGTTACACCAAGAGTCACCTTGTCCCACCTTTATCAGAATCATAACCAATACCTCTTATTTCATTTATGCTAACACCATAGATCATTTAAGCTATTATACTTCTATCCATAGATCATTTATGCTAACACCATACATCACAATTAATTCTGGAAATATTTGTCATACTTCTTTATGACATCATCAGATACATGGACTTGTTTCATATCCTTGTATTTGTTCTAGAGCTTCTAACACTTTTTCAAAATCTCAGATAAGCAAAATTATAATTTAGAACGAGGAGGTTTAGAAAATACATCTTTAGAGTATGACTCAGATTTTGATTCTGGTTTTCATTTAATCTTCTCATCAAATTCTTTCATACATGTCACCAGTGCCACATTTGCTTACTCTTCCTCATAATTATCTTCTGAAGAATCTAAATCATCCTAGGTTGCCATCAGCCCTTTTTTTCTTCACTTTAAAGACATTCTGCTTTGGCTTGTATTTTTTGAGCTTGGGACATTCATTCTTGTTGTGATCTGGGTCCTTGCATTTAAAGAACGTGATGCCTTTTTCTTGCATCTGACTTCCTTTGTCCATAAGTAGACTCGAAGCGGCCACTTGTCCTTCTGGATCCTCTGAACTTTCTTTGTCTTTTCTTCCAAAGGTTGTAAACCCTTCCAGAGAGAAGAGATGACTCATCTTATTCTTCAAAACCTTCTTCAGATTCCTCTTCCTCTTTAGCTTGAAAGGCTTTAGTCTTTTCAGACTTTCCCATAGATTTTAGAGCCACATATTTTCCTTTTATTTGAGGTTCATCATCTTCAAGCTCTAACTCATGCATTCTCACAAAACTAACAAGTTCCTTAAGAGAAGTGTTGTTCAAATCTTTAGACAGTTTCAACATAGTTACCATAGGTCTGCATTTCTTAAGCAAGCTTCTGATAATCTTCTTGACATGATATTCAGTAGAGTATCCATTGTTAAGAACTTTTAGTCCTACAATAAGAGTCTGAAACCTTTAGAACCTATTCTCAACTATTTCATCATCTTCCATTCTGAAAGCCTCATACTTATGTATCAAGGCAAGCGCCTTGGTTTCTTTCACTTGAGCATTTCCTTCAAGAGTCATTATCATAGAATCAAATATAGACTTAGTTGTATCTCTATTTGTGATCTTCTCATACTCAGTGTAAGAAACAATATTCAGAAGAATAGTTCTATATTTGTGATGATTTTTGTAGTCTTTCTTTTGTTGATCAGTCATCACTCTTCTTTCTAACTTGTTACCATTATCATCGACAGGATGTATGTGGCCATCAACTACCATATCCCATAGATCTTCATCATGACCAAGAAAGAAACATTTAATTCGATCTTTCCAATAATCAAACATTTCTAACTCAAAAATTGGAGGTTTGGCACTATAATGATCTCTTTTATTAGCAACTGGTGCAGCTGGTGGAGGGATTCTAGACATTGTATTTCAACAAAAAATTAGATCTTTATCTAACACAGTTAAGTGTTTGATAGACGATCAATACCAGAACCGGAGCTCTGATGCCAATTGAAGGTTAAGGAAACACAAGAAAGGGAGGGGGTTGAATT
>OX451739.1:350668314-350971481 GCA_948472305.1 Vicia faba
TCAATTCACCAGAAACGACGTATGGGATCTCGTTCCAAGACCAAAAGGATTCAACGTCATTGGAACAAGATGGGTGTTCATAAACAAGCTCAATGAACAAGGTGAAGTCGTCAGAAACAAGGCACGACTGGTTGCACAAGGTTATAGTCAGCAAGAGGGGATAGACTATACAGAAACCTTTGCCCCAGTCGCCAGGTTAGAATCTACCAGACTCTTAATCTCATTTGCTGTTAATAGAGGCATCACTCTGTATCAGATGGATGTCAAAAGTGCATTCTTAAATGGTTATATAGAAGAAGAAGTTTATGTTCACCAACCCCCAGGTTTTGAAAATGCAAAACATCCAGAACATGTTTTCAAACTGAAAAAGTCACTGTATGGTCTGAAACAAGCTCCCAGAGCTTGGTATGAAAGGCTAAGTAACTTTCTGCTTGAAAATGAATTCACCAGAGGGAAAGTGGACACTACTCTATTCTGTAAAACAGTTAAGAGTGACATTTTAGTTTGTCAAATTTATGTTGATGATATTATTTTTGGTTCTACTAATCCTTCTCTTGGAAGAAAATTTGCTAAGTGTATGCAGGCAGAATTTGAGATGAGCCTCATGGGGGAACTGAAATTCTTTCTAGGAATTCAGATTAATCAAACTCCAGAGGGAACTTACATTCATCAGAGCAAATACATCAGAGATCTTCTGAAGAAATTTGACCTCTCAGAATGTAAGCCATCAAAGATTCCAATGCATCCCACGTGCATTCTGGAAAGAGAAGAGGTAAGCAAAAGCGTAGAACAGAAAGTCTACAGAGGTATGATTGGTTCTCTCCTTTATCTGACTGCTTCAAGACCTGATATTTTATTCAGCGTATGTATTTGTGCTAGATTCCAATCAGATCCTAGAGAATCTCACTTAACAGCTGTTAAGCGAATTTTCAAGTATCTGAAAGGTACTACTAATCTGGGTTTGTTTTATAGAAAATCTAGTGATTACAGTTTAGTAGGCTACTGTGATGCTGATTTTGCTGGAGACAGAGTGGAACGAAAAAGTACTTCTGGAAGCTGCCAGTTTCTGGGAGAAAATCTGATCTCGTGGTCCAGCAAAAGGCAATCAACTATTGCTCTGTCAACAGCAGAAGCTGAGTACATAGCAGCAGCAGGATGTAGCACACATATGCTCTGGATGAAAAGTCAGCTTGAAGACTTCCAGATTTTTGAGAGTAACATTCCTATTCTTTGTGATAATACTTCTGCTATTTGCTTAAGTAAGAATCCTATTTTACATTCTAGAGCTAAGCATATAGAAATAAAACATCATTTCATTAGGGACTATATTCAGAAAGGAATTTTAAACTTGAAATTTATAGATACAGACCATCAATGGGCTGATATCTTTACTAAACCCCTTTCAGAAGATAGGTTTAATTTCATTCTGAAACATCTCAGCATGAAAGTATGCCCAGAATGAAAATGTTTTAATTCCATATTTTTATCTTTCAGAATGTATTTATATTACTGTGAACTTCTGATCAATCTTCTTTCAGAAAGTTAGAACATGCAGATTGTATCAGAGGCAAGTCTAAAGATCTGAGAGTCTAATCTCAAAGACAGACGTGCTGATCACTACATCAAACAAGTGTCATCCAATCATCAGCAAATCCCTGAAGCAGAATGCGTGCACGTTTCTGAGAAGGCAAAGCGCTGATTGGGTGCATTGAGACACATGTCTGGTAACCGTTTTTAAGTATCTTTCTCAAATCCCCCAAAATCAGCAAGCATTAAATGCAAAAGTAATCACGCTTGTTAATGGCAATCATTATTTTTTTCTCTCTCTTAAAAACGTTTTATTTTTCAAAATAATTTTTGAAAATTCTATTTAAGCACATTACTCTTCATTCTTAATCTTTACGCTTTCTCATAATCTCTTAAGAATTTTTCTGCATACTTCTGAGTTTACCATCTTCAAACCTTTTTTCTCAAATCACTCTCAAGCTTTTTGTGTGAGAACAATGGCATCCTCCAGCATTTCTGCAGGAAATCAGAAGAAAGAAACCTCTGAGCAATATCAAGCGCCTACCAGAACTCTTCTCACACCAGTAAAGAATCTTGAGGTTCTCTCTGAGTTAATCATCGATTTCGAAAGTTTGAAGGATAATGGATTTGACCTAACTGAGGAAGTCAAAGCTCAAAAGTGGGAGAGGTATTTCGATAGGTTGGTTGGACCAACTTTCCCAGAGCTTGTCAAGGAATTTTGGATTCACGCCAAGATTCATAAACATCTAGTCATCTCTTCTGTCATGGGAAAGAAGATAATAATTTCTGAAGACCTCATTGCTAGGTTAATTGGTCAAAGTGGTGGTGGAGTCCGTTGTGTGGACATGGCTGATAGATGCCCTGATATAGGTGTGGTAGCCAACTGCATTTTCACTCTTGGTTTTCCCAGCAGCAAAATCAAGGATCTGAAGGATCACTGCAGAGTGTGGGCCAAGATTGTTCTAGGCTGTTTCAATCACAGGAAGCCAACAAGCTCTCCTGACTATATAAACGTGGATCAGCAATTTCTGATCTACTTTATTGATCAGAGGGTGAAGATCAATTTGGCACACTTCCTGTTCAATCATCTGAAGACTAGTGTGAAAGAGACTAGAGAAGAAGAAAGGACCAAAAGAGACTGGATACCGTTTGGGAGGCTCATATCAGATATTCTGACAGAGAATAAGCTGATAGATTATCTGAGCGAAGCTAAAGTGCTGGGCAACTTTGAACCAACTGTTGGAAAACCGCTGAACGCTAAGAACCTGAAGAAGATGAAGCTGATAGAAAATATCAGGAAGGAACCCAGAGCTTCTTCAACTGCTGACATCTCCAGAAGAAGAGTGCCTCTGAGTAATTTCCCAAGTTTTTCTGAAATGGAATCCCAACCTGATATGTTTCCCAAGTATCCAGATTCATACAAGGAAGAAGATGCAGGTTCAAAGCTGAAGATCAAAGATCTGAGTCAAGCTCAACCTGAAGTGACTCAGAAGAAGACAAAGAAGAGGAAAGCAGAAGGATCATCTCATCAGACTCCAAAGAAACGAGGTAATACATCTGCTGCTCCTATTTCAATTTCATCTACTATTCCAACATCTGCTGCCCCTCCTCAAACCTCTCACAGAATATCCACCCCAATCCCTTCTATTGATGAAACCATACCAGAAGACCCTTCTGAGGCCTTACTACTCAGAAGAACCAGAATTAAAATTCCCATTAAAATTACCAAACAACCAACTGTTTCAACAACACCAGCACTTGATAGAGTGCTAGCTGATATTGAGCGTGAACATGTTTCTGTTCAACCTCACTCCGAACCACCAAATATTCCTCCTCCACAACCTGAACCAGAAATTCAACCTGAACCAGAAATACAACCAGAACATCAACCAGAACCAGAACCACAATCTCAACAACCAATCACAGAAGAACCTCTGATCCCTGAGCAATCAGAGATTCCACCTCCTCAACCAGAAAATAATCCTCCCTCACCACAACCAGAGTTTCAACGCTATGAAACCCCATCTCCTCATCATTCTGATCCCCACTCACCTCAACCTTCACCGCTGGCAATACAGTTGCCATGTGGAACCACCATTGTCAGACCTCAGTTACCATCATCAGAGGAATCAACACCTCCAAAAACTCCAACCACTCCAATAGATATATCCTCTGACTCTGATAACCATCCTCCAAAACAAACAGCACCTCAGCAAACCTCTGAAAACCAATCCTCTGAAAACCCCAGCAAAATCTTCATTGACTTAACAAGTCTTGAACGTCTTGCTGATTTAAGACACAAATTGGCCATTCCCAAACCAAAGCAATTAGATGTTGGCTCTGGTATTTTGGACTTTGAAACAGGTATGCTGCAGTGGATTGCTTCCTTGAAGCAAGTCTGCCCGGGGATGATCGACCCAGCTGCTTCTGATCAGCTCTGGTCACAGTTCAGAGTATGGGTTCGTGCTGAAGCACTCAAGCTGCAGGACGTCAACTATGAGCAGGCTCAACAGAACTTTAGCAAGCTGCTGAAGGAAGTTGAGAGTCAGCTGCCTCAAGAAGTTGTGCTCCCTCTGGACTCTGAATCTTGGTCTGAGAAAGAGCAAGCTGCACAGGTGCAACCATCAGAAGAAGACAAGACTCTTCAGGAAGAAAATCCAGCAGAAGATATAGCTGAAAGTTCTGAGAAACTTCCTCCTGCTGAAAGTTCTCAAGCTGCCTTGGACAGGCAGGCTCTGGAAGAACTAAGGCTGAATGACTTGCGTCTACAGCAGCGGATGGAAGAGAATGATCAGAAGATGGAAGCAAGAATGAATGTTCAGGACAGCAAGATTGATACTGTTGTCACCATGGTTCAGAAGCAGAATGAAACTTCTGAAAAGATTCAAGCAATGCTGGAAAGCCTGTTCTCACGCATGCCCCCACAACCTTAAAATCTTTTGTCATGCATAACCTTTTATGTTTTTCTTCATTCTGATGTACTATTTTGACTATGTTTGTGTAATGTTCTTTTGCGCTGAACTACCTTCAATATAATTTGTTTTTCTGATCTAAATTGTTTTAGCACATCACTATCACTTTTTGATTGCTGACAAAAAGGGGGAGAACAAGAATGATATTTGAAATCAATAACGGCTAACTAGACAGAAACTCTCAAACATTCTAACTCTATTACTTGAAATGTTTTTCTGTTTTGTTGTTAAGTCTACAGGCACAAGGAAGATCCGAACACTATGAAGACTAAGAACTAGAAGCTCATGTTGCTCTGATCAAATATGAAGTTCTGATATATGAAGCTCTGATCGACCTAACACTCTGATCCTAAGCAAAGCTCTGACAGGAAAAGCTCTGAAGCTCTGCTTTCTGATAAGTCAGAGATCTATAATCTGATGCTCAAAGATAGAAAAAGATCTGACTCTGAAGAACACGCATATCAAAGGGAAGTAACAAACTCAGGGGGAGTATCTCTTAAACTCTGAATTCTCCGTACTTCTTATTCTGATACATAGCTCTGATAACTTTTCACGTTATTTTTCATTTAAAATATCCAGTTTTTGTCATCATCAAAAAGGGGGAGATTGTTAGAACAATGTTTGAATCTAGTACCCTATATTTAAGTTTTGATGATAACAAAGTGAAAAGATATAGTAGTTAAATATTTCATGATTGAATTATATGCTGCCTAAAATTACTATGCTCTGATTTGCAGATATGCTGATTAAAATAAGCAAGATCACGTTCTCAGCATCAGAATATGTTCTCATACACCAGCATCAGAAGTTGCTGAATCAGAACGTCAAGATCAGATGATCAACGCTTGCACATGCTGAAGCTTGATGAACAGAACTGCGCGTAAAACACTCTGATACAGAATCAAATAGTTCATCAGCAGCGAAGCAGAATCAGAATGAGCCAAGCCAGATCGTGCATTGAAGAAGCAACGGTACTGTGCATTGAACGCTAATCAATTCCAACGGCCTCATTCCAGACAAGATCTGCTCAAAAAGGAAAGCTTGTTAATAGCATTGAATCAAGAATATTTGCTTCAACGTTCATCTTCTCAAGTGCTATATAAATCAAGCTTTGAAGATTATCATGGCTAATGCTTCCAAACTCTCTACACGCACAAAGCTCAACATAATCTTCATCTACCAGTTTTGCTAAACCAACAAACTCTGATACTCCATTAGCGTTTAGCATTCTAAGTTTCTAAGCTTCATTTGTGTAAACATCACAGTTGTGATATAGTTTTTGTAGAAAACATTCACACACATTTGCTTATACCTTTGTAAGAAAGTGTTGCCTTGACAAACCGGATTGTGGTTTGAATCAAGAAGGTTTTAGCAGTTGCTAAAGCAGATTTGTATTCAGTTGAATATAGTGAATTAAGACCTCGTTGGAGAGAGGCAAAATCACCTTGACGGGTGGACTGGAGTAGTTTGAGATCAAACGAACCAGGATAAAAATACCTTGTCATTTGCTTTAAGATTCCAGTTTTACAATTCAACCCCCCCTTCTTGTGTTTTTCACCCCTTCAAGTTCCACTTGTATTTTCAAGTTGTATTTCAAATATGGATTATAGTACATGTTCCAAGCTTTCCAAATTGTCCAAGAACTCCTCAAATACCCTTGTGGTTAGAGAGAATTGAATGCTTGAAGTTGGCAAAAACTCACTTTTGTCCATGGCCAATACATGTTCATACAAACTTGCATTTTCAAATCAGCGTGTTTGGTGCTAGCTTGCAGGCCTCAAAACCTGTTTATACTCCATAATTTAATGCATAACCATTGAGTTAAGGGATTATCTTGTTCATGTGGACATTACATACAAAATTAAGCCCTAAATGGTAAAAGGTATATTGCCATTTTTGCAAAAGTTACTTTATGTCAAAACACTAAGCATTGAGACTTGGACAAAATCTGAGACTGCAAACCAAATTCATGAATTAGAGGGGGCCAAGAGTGTTGTGTGCAGGTTGATAGGAGGGCCTGTACAAGGCTATAATATCACTTCCATTCTCTTGCTTCAAGTGAAAGAAACTTGCAAAAATACAAGCCATAACACACATCTGAAAAAACTAGCTTACAAGAACATTGTGAACAAGTTTTGTACCCCCTAACAATCCAGAAACACGACCCCTGCATCACTCAAACCTCCTCATACACAAAATCCCTGTTTTGCTGCAAAACAGGACAAGTTCTGCAAACTTCAAGCCATAACCAATTTCCATCGTGCGTTTTGTCCAAAGATACTTCAAACACCTTCCAACCAACCTACCTAAACTATCCAGATCATCCATTGCTAGTTGTAACACCTCTAACACACATTGCCATTTTTGTTTCAAAGCTCTGCAGGTTGAGTTCTACAGCACGATTCAAGTTGTTTCAAAATGAGCCAAGCATTGGAAAAGCTTCCTTGGACCTTAAGCAAGCTCAAAAGAAGCTCAAACACCATTGAAGGTTGCTACATTGTCCATCTTGAAGTCAACTGAAACAGGTATTTCATGGACTTCTATCTCTCTATTTAGGAATGGTTAGGCTTAGCTTTGTGAATGAAATGTGTTGTACTCATAGCCCTGAAGCCATGCATATGCTTAGTTTTCATTTACATTAATCGTGCGAAGAGAATTTCACTCATGAACTTTCTGAAAAAAACTAGGTTAGAAATTAGGGCCAGAGAAATTCTCTCTGGTCTTTGAGAGTTAATCCAAGTTTTTTATATGGTTGGGTTCGTTGTTTAATTCTCTACAATATTCATGTTATGAGTTTTGTCAAAAGATCAAAGAATCATGAGTTACAGTTTTGTACATAGCATGCGCGCAGGTTTGTTCAAAGGAAGAAGAAGAAGTGGATTCTGGGTTGGGCCTGGTTTCCTTTACTTTTGACACCCGTTTATTCAGTTTGCACTCCCCTGGCCCATTTATTTAAATATTTATCATTTTGACATTTTTATTTTTTATTCTGAATTTATTATTTTTTTGTCTAAATATAAAAAATGCCAAAAAATTATTTTCTATATTTTTCATATTTATTTCATATTTATTTTTATTTTACTAGTATAAATATGTAAATAAACTATTTTCTTTTTTATTAAAACACAAAAATAATACAAAAAATATACTTATCTTCATTTATAATTTTTATTTACATTTTGAAAACATTTTCTTGGATATACACATTTTTTTTGTAAATAAATACTTTCTATTTTTATATATATTTAATATATTTGATATATATATATATATATATATATATATATATATATATATATATATATATATATATATATATATATATATATATATATATATATATATATATATATATATATATATATATATATATATATATATATATATATATATATATATATATATATATATATATATATACTTATATACTTTATTTTATTAAATAATTAGAACAAAAATACAAGAATATTACATTTTCATTTTTATTAATATTTTGCACTAAAAATATCATTTTCACAATATACTTTTATTTTTTGTATAAGTTAATATATTATTGTATATAAATAATAAATATTACTATTTTATTAAGAATTAGGGTTTTTTCCCTAAATAGAAAAAATAATTAAAATTGACTTTTTCTTTATTTATTTTTACTTCACATTAAAAAAATATACTTTTTTACATACATAAAAACTTTTTGCATATTACATTTTATCTAACATTTATTTGTTGTATTTTATTTAGTCATTGTACATTTAAATATTGCCTATACATTCGATTTGGTTGTAATAACTTAGAATTTAATTTCTTGTCAAATACCCCCAATTCAAATTTGTACCCCCCTCCCTATATCATGTTGTAATAGTGTATCATTTAAGTTCTCGCACTTTTAAATACTCCCAATTATGCCATGCTTAGACTTAGGGTTTGTATGCAAATAAAATCAACAACTAGCTTGACCTAATCCAAGATAAACATGCATGAAAAAACAAACACAATGCATACTTGCACCCCTAGGGTTTCAATCCACTTGTTGCCTTCAAAAATGGGCCATGGTTGCATGTCAAGTACTCTGGAAAAATAAAAACAAAACAAAAGATCATAGTCCCTTGATGACGTTGTCTGAGTTGCCTAAACAAAATGATCAAGTCCCTTAAGAAAAATTGCCAAAAATACTTGACATCATTGCTATCATGGTCTATACGATGACCCGCGCCTGTCCCGTTTAACATCCTAACACAAGGTTGTTCACCAAATACAATGGTGAAACAACACTGTTAAAAGGGTTGAAAACATAAGAAAGATCTTTGAGTAAAATAGGGTAGACGACTCTTAGTTACTTGATCAAAGCTTACAAAAACATCCTTGTTATCTTCAAAATACACTTCACAACACAATTTCAAAACCTTTCAAACATTGAAAACTTTTCAAAATACAAAAACACCTTTGTATACATTCAAACAAGAATCATTACAAAGGTTGCCACAACGATGGCCTCTTTTTAAAACATCTTTCAAAACCACACACAAAGCACCATTTCAAACAATTGAAGAGCACCATTTCAAACAATTGAAAAGCAAAGCAAGTGATCTAAGCAAGTAACTAAGATCCCATGGATAACCATGGATAGAAAGGATGTTAATACCTTCCCTTTCTATAATTTACTCCCCGAACCCAAGAAAACATCTCAAAGGTCTTTCCTGTGCTTTTTGACCTTTCCTTAGGATAAAATAAAAAGTCGATGGCGACTCTTGCTAAACCGAAACATTTGCGAACACAAACGCAAAATCCCAAGTCAGTTCTCCCACCGTATCACAGAACTGGCGACTCTGCTGGGGACAATAACTAAAAGTGGAGTAACCTTAGGGATTAGATCACCCTTTGCATGATTATTGTTTGCTTTGATTGCTTTACATTTTGGTTCTCTTGTTTGGGCTTGAAATCCTCTACCCGGATTTGGGAAACATTCATAGGTAAATAGCAATACGTTGTGGAAACTGTGCGGGGTATACCGACATGGTTGAAACAATAGCTATATTAGTGCGACATATTTGTGAGTACCGGTATCCTTTGAGTCAATCAAAGAGAATACGGGGCCGCTGAGTGATGTCATAAAGCACTAATGAACTCTTAGAACCTTACTTGACCATCTTGGCCTTTCATTAGGGGTAGTGAGATAACCGGCTTTGGTGCAGTCCGAAGTTGGTAGATACTCGATACTACACTCATTGAGGGTTATTTTCTTGGAATATTTTGGTCGCTAGTTAAGTGGCTAAACCAAAACAATGAACATAGAAAACAATCCAGTGATATTGAGCTCCTTATAACCCGGTTACTATTTATAGGACAGGTTTGAGCCAACTAAACTCAAGAGGGTATTTACCTTTGGAACCTCATGCAAGCCTGAAACTAGGGTTTTGTGTGACTTGTTTGTACATGTGTTTGTGCATACATCATGAACATCATAAAGCATCATATGCATCCACTAACCATTTCAAGGGTTTGGATCTTCATCTTTGTTCTTGTTTTGTAGGTCATGGAATCTCTTCGCAGGAAAACAATCCAAGTCAACCTTGTGAGAATCCCTCCTCAACTCAAGGAGCTTACATCCAGGATTCTAGAGAATTCTCTCTTCAGTGAAAGACATGGTAGACTCCTCAGCTTAGTCAACACCAACATTGAAGAAGACATGGTTAAATTTCTCTTCCAGTTCTTTGACCCCCTACACCACTATTTCACATTCCCTGACTACCAATTGGTGCCTACTTTGGAGGAATTTTCTCAACTCTTGAGAATTCCTATTCTTAATCAACTACCCTACAACGGTACAGAAAAAGAACCAAAGCCTGAAGATGTTGCTCAAGCATTACACTTGCAACCATCTGATATCAAGGGACATTGGGAAACCAGAAGTGGTGTCAAGGGTTTATTGGCAAAGTTTCTGTTTGAGAAGGCACAAGACTGTTGGAATTCTCTTGATTTACAAGCCTTTGAAGAGATTGTGGCACTCCTCATTTATGGGTTGGTCTTGTTCCCAAACCCTGATCAGCTTATAGATGTGAATGTTGTCAAGATTTTCATATCCCAGAATCCTATACCTACATTTCTTGGAGACATCCTACACTCATTTTACACACGAACAATGAGGAAAAGAGGTGTTCTCATGTGCTGTACTCCTCTCCTGGAAAGGTGGTTTATTTCTCACCTTCCACAATCAGTTTTGAAGAATGAGAAGGGTTTAAGGTGGTCACAACGATTGATGACCCTCACACATTCTGATGTACATTGGTGTTCTCGGTCCAGAGAAAATGTCATCATCATTGATCGTTGTGGGGAATTCCCTAATGTCCCACTACTTGGCATTAGGGGAGGCATCACCTACAACCTCTGTCTAGCTTTGAGACAATTTGGATATGCTCGGAGGGATGGCCCTCATGACATGCTGATTTCGGACCTAGTTTTTGACTTCGACAACAATGCGCAAGGACTTCGACAAAGGTTCATCAGAGCTTGGAGGATGCCTAACAAGGTGGATAGTAAGACACTGGGGCACAAGAATTCCATCCCCTTGAGCCTTACCTCAAGTGGGTACGAACCCACTCCTAGAATCTTATAATGCCATACCCTCACATTCTCCCCTTGATCAAAGAGCCTGTTACGGAAGGAGAGGTTCCATACACCATCCTACATCCTGACATGCCAACATCATGGGAAGAAATGCAAAAAAGTTGGATCCAACTCAAGGAAGAACGGGATACTTTTGAAGCCAGCTTTTATGCCAGTGAGAAGAAGGTTTTGGAGCTTACCTGCCGACTTCACGAGGAGGATACTCTCAACACTTACATCGCACCAAAAAGGTTGCGCAATGTCGTTTTACATTAAGATTTTTGTAATATTTGGCCCATGAGGCACTTATGTACTAACAAATTTCTTCTTAATATGACGTGCGTTCTTTTTGTTCGCAACAAATTTGAATTTTTGAACCCTTGAATGCATTACATGAATAACATACCATTCATCATATGCATAAACAAGTCTTCATGCCAGGTTTCCTTATCTTTCTGCTGTTTATTTCAGCAAGATGGATTTGGAGCAAACGGTAAAGGATCTGCAGGCACAAAATTCACAGTTCCAGCAACTCCTCATGACCTTGGCAAAGAGTCAAGAGGACCTCAAAGTTTTGTTGGAGAAGAATAAAGAGAAAAAGAAAAAGAGACCCGGAGTAGCCACTTTGGGAAGAAGATTTGAGCATCAGGCCAGGAGAGTTCTTGAGTTCCCCTCAACGTCTGACGAAGGGGCCGGTAAAGGGAAAGGGACTGTTGTGCCTTATGAATCCGAGGTTGAAGAGGAAGAGGAGGAAGAAGACGAAGACTACTCAGAACAACAGTATCCACCAGCGGATGATAAATATAAGAACCTTGAAGATAGACTGGCAGCTATGGAGTTGCAGAGGGTGCCCGGATTAGATTTTGAAGAACTAGGGCTGGTGGCTGGGATTGTTATCCCTCCCAAGTTCAAAGTGCCGACATTTGCCAAGTATGACAGTCTGTCGTGCCCAAAGATGCACCTGAGGTCGTATGTCAGAAAAATCCAACCCCATTCATCCGATAAAGACCTCTGGGTACATTTTTTTTAAGACAGCTTATCTGGCACGCAGTTAGACTGGTTTTATCAGCTCGAAAGATCAGAGGTTCACAATTGGGAAGACTTGGCAGCTGCTTTTTATCGCCAGTATCAATACAATGCTGATTTGGCACCCACTCGTACTCAGTTACAAAGTATGGGGATGGCATCCAATGAAGGGTTTAAAGAGTACGCCAGAAGTGGCGTGATCTGGAGGGAAGGGTGCAGCCACCGCTATCAGATAAGGAGTTAGTTGACATGTTTCTGGGGACCCTGTCTGGCCCCTTCTTCAATCATAGGATCGGAAGTTCTTCCGCGGGATTTACTGAACTGATTTTGACCGGCGAAAGGGTCGAGGCCGGTATTAAGAATGGAAAGATTCAAAAGGATGCTTTCGCATCCACGACAATTAAGAAACCTTTCCTAGCCAAGAAGGAAGCATCTGCTATGTATTCTCAGAAGGGACATGGAAGGACTGAGCGTCGGCCTACTGTAGGGGGTGTGATGATTCAAAACTCATCAAATGATCAACCTCGTAACAATCAGTCGAGACCTAATCAACAACAGGTGGAAAGGCCACAACGGCAGTTCACCCGCATCAACATGACGCCCGCTCAGGTACTTCCTTATTTGTTAAAGCTGAATCTGACCAGTTTGAAGGAAGCGCCAAAGAACCCTAACACCTCCTCTCCCTACTACCACTCCAATGCCAAGTGTGCTTACCATTCTGACAGTGCTGGGAACGATACCAATAATTGATGCACGCTTAAGAACAAAATCCAAGACTTGATTGATGCCAAAGAAGTAGAATTCGAGACGCCTGAGAAGCCCAATGTAATATCTGCTCCGATGCCCAAGCACGGTAATAATGTTCATGCTGTTATGGAGGACACTCATGTTACTGATATTGTTGACCTATTGACGTCGTTACTTGTGATTAAGGAAAATTTGTTGAGAGCTGGGATCTTTCCTGGTTGTGGTAAAGACTGCTATTTTTGTTTGAACATACGAGGTGATTTCCCAATATTGAAGTCAGGTGTACAACGCCTGATGGATACCCAAGAGATACTTTTCCAGAAAACCCCTGTTGATACCTTCAATCTTGTTACTCCTGATACTTTTGCTACTTCAACCAACGATATTGCAATCATAACCATTTCCGATAATCCTCCCAAGGCTTGCAAAAGGCCTGTCAGGATTACACCCAACTCTGAATGTGTACCTTTAAAGATCACCATGCTGGGACCTATCCCGTACCAATCCATCAAAATGATACCATGGAACTATGGGGGAGAAATCTTCTACCATGGTATCAAACAAATCTAAACAGTCCAAGAGATTTCTGAAGAAGGAAGCCCTGATATAGGGAATATCGCGGGTACAAGCAAGATAAACCGCAGTGGCCGGATCTTTTCTCCGGAGATTGCTCCCCCTCAAGCAGTTTTCGGACCCTTGAAAGCTTCTGCACCTGCTGGACCATCTGTGCAAGGCCCAGTGATTGAAGAAATAGATACTCCTGAAGTAAGACCACCTGTTGAAACTACCGACAAGGGTAAGGGGATACTGGAAGTGCCTGTCGGGACGAAGGCCCATGCTGTGGTTGTCCCCGAAACCACTCAGAAAGAAATGGATGAAATCTTGAAAATAATCAGAAAAAGTGACTACGACATTGTGGAACAGTTAGGGCAGACCCCTTCTAAAATTTCAATGTTGGCTCTTCTGCTCTGTTCTGAGGCCCACGCTAAGGCCCTGATCAAATTCTTGAAGGCCACACATGTTCCCTAAGAGACTTCGGCTGACCAGTTTCAGGAATGCGTGGCCAGTCTTACTACTGATAATGGCCTTGGCTTTTCCGATGCTGACTTAACTCCCAAAGGAAGGAAACACAACGATGCGTTACATGTTTCAGTTGAATTTCGGGGAACCACTCTCGCCCATGTCTTAGTTGATACTGGTTCTTCCTTGAATGTGCTGCCAAAGAAAGCCTTAGACCGCTTGGACTGCGAAGGACTGACTCTCAAGCCTAGTAACATCATTGTTAGGGATTTTGATGGTTCCAAGAGAATGGTTCATGGAGAGGTTGATATTCCTATCAAAGTAGGCACAGAAGTCTTCAACTCAACCTTTTACGTGATGGACATCCGTCCGTCATATTCATGTTTTCTAGGAAGACCGTGGATCTATTATGCCGGGGCAGTTACCTCCTCTTTGCACCAGATGTTGAAATATCCTGTTAAGGGTAAAATTATAACGGTGCACGGTGAGGAAGAGTACATGATAAGCCACCTCAACTTCTTCCGTTATGTGGAGCTGGATGGCGAGTTCATCGAAACGCCTTTCCAGCATTTTGAGGAAGTTTCTCCCGAGGTAGCAGTTGCGAAGACAATGGTTGAGGCACCCATCATTCCCAAGCTTGTGCCTAGGATGGCATCTCTCAAGGACGCGAAAGCGGTGATCAAAGAAGGGATGAGTACAGCATGGGGGCAATTGCCTGATTTTCCCCATAAGACGGACAAATTTGGACTAGGGTTTACAGCTGCAGGACAGAAGGTTATGCGTCGTTCCAAGACTGGAGGGCCACTTATAAGGATCACTCATCACGGAATTAATGTTGTTGAAGATGAAGATGAAGAGAACGACTTCGAAGATTGGATCTTTCTGACCGTCGAAGGGGGTCTAAGCAATTGGGAAGCAAAGGATTTTGTTCCTATCACCTTTATCAACCAGTAATTTTATCTTTATACAATTTCCCATTTTTATGGTCTGTAATAACTAAAACAATTCGCACACTATTTTCACCGCATGCCTTGCCCAGGGCATGCAGGTCCATTTGTAAGGGCTTGATTTTCTTCATTATCATATGCCATGTTTTAATGAATCATTGGACGTTTTTCATCTATAAACTACTGTGTTCATTTTTCTTTCCTTTTGCATTTTTGTTTGTTTAAGGATGGCTATCCCTTACACACACCCACACTCACAAATGCAGGTACCCATCCATTCTGGATTTCATGGACAACTGTTCTGTTTCAGCCTTCAATAACTCTGAGGATTTGGTCAATCACACTGAGTACGAAGTTGACGAAGATTGTGAAGTGCCGGGAGAGTTAGCCAGACTTTTGCAACAAGAAGAGCGGGCTATTCTGCCTCACGAGGAGTTGCTAGAAACCATCAACTTGGGGACAGAGGAGGACATGAAAGAAGTAAAAGTGGGTGCCAACCTGGAACCAGGTGTCAAGAAGCGCTTAGTGTAGTTGTTGAATGAATATGTTGAAATCTTCTCCTGGTCTTATGAAGACATGCCAGGTCTAGACACATATATTGTGGTTCACCGTCTCCCTACAAGAGAGGACTGTCCACCGGTCAAGCAGAAGGTCCGCCGAATGAGGCCTGACATGTCTGAGAAAATCAAGGATGAAGTAATGAAGCAATTCAACGCTGGCTTTCTGGCTGTTACAACCTATCCATAATGGGTTGCTAATATTGTGCCTGTACCCAAAAAGGACAGCAAGGTCAGAATGTGTGTGGACTATCGGGATTTGAACAGGGCCAGCCCTAAAGACGATTTTCCACTACCGCATATTGACATCTTGGTTGACAACACAGCTCAACACAAGGTTTTTTCCTTCATGGATGGATTCTCGGGCTACAACCAGATTAAAATGGCCCTCGAGGACATGGATAAAACTACCTTTGTCACGCAATGGGGTACCTTCTGCTATAAAGTGATGCCATTCAGACTGAAGAACGCAGGGGCAACCTATCAACGCGCCATGGTAGCTTTATTTCATGATATGATCCATCATGAGATCAAAGTTTACGTAGACGACATGATAGCTCGATCACAGACAGAAGAAGAACACCTTAATCATTTGCAAAGGCTGTTTGCCAGGTTGAAGGAGTATAAACTCAGACTGAATCCAAGTAAGTGCACTTTTGGAGTTAGGTCTGGTAAACTTCTGGGATTTATTGTCAGCAACAAGGGCATCGAGGTTGATCCAGCTAAAGTAAAGGCTATACAAGAAATGCCTGCCCCCCGTACTGAAAATGAGGTTAGAGGATTCTTGGGACGCTTGAACTATATTGCAAGGTTCATCTCTCACCTGACATCTACCTGCGAGCCAATTTTCAAACTGCTGAAGAAAGATCAGGTAGTTGAATGGAACGATGATTGTCAAGTTGCTTTTAATAAGATTAAGGAATACTTACTAGAACCTCCTATTCTGATGCCACCCATCGAAGGAAGGCCTTTGATCATGTATCTGACTGTTTTGGATAACTCAATGGGGTGCGTACTGGGCCAACATGACGAGTCTGGCTGAAAAGAGCATGCCATTTATTACCTTAGCAAAAAGTTTACCGACTGTGAGACTCGCTACTCACTGCTCGAGAAAATTTTTTGCACTTTGGTATGGGCTGCTCGCCGGCTAAGACAGTATATGTTGACTCATACCACTTTGCTGATTTCCAAGATGGATCCGATCAAGTATATCTTCGAGAAGCCGGCTTTATCTGGAAGAATTGCTAGATGGCAAATGATCCTGACTGAATATGACATCCAGTATACTACCCAAAAAGCTATAAAGGGGAGTGTACTAGCTGACCATCTAGCTCATCAAGCCGTCAAAGATTATCAGTCTATGAGATTCGACTTCCCTGACGAGGACATCATGACATTGGACAACATTGAAGGAAACGGACCGTATGACAGACCTGAACAAGGATCCCGATGGACCCTATACTTTGATGGTGCTTCAAATGCGCTTGGAAACGGTATCGGTGCAGTACTCATTTCTCCAGATGGTTGCCATACACCCTTCACTGCCCGACTTTGCTTTAGTTGTACCAACAACATGGCTGAATATGAAGCTTGCATCTTTGGTCTCAAGGCTGCTATAGACTTGGGAATCAAATCTTTGGTCGTATTTGGGGACTCGACTTTGGTTATCAGTCAAGTCAAAGGAGAGTGGGACACTAAACATCCTAATCTTATCCCATACAAAGAACATGTCTTGACATTGTTGCCTCATTTCGAGCAGATTACCTTCGAGCATTTCCCGCGAGAAGAAAATCAATTAGCCGATGCTCTGGCTACAATGTCTTCCATGTTTAAACTCAACTGGGATAACGAGGCTCCCCAAATTACCATCGAGCGAATGGACGAACCTGCGCACTGTCATGAGATTAATACTGAAGAAGTAGTGGAACAACCTTGGTTTCATGAAATCAAAATGTATCTCCAGACCAGAGAATATCCTGAAAGAGCTTCCGTCAATGACAAAAAGTTCTTAAGGAGATTTGCTGCCAAGTTCTTCCTAAGCAATGGCATCCTTAATAAGCGCAGTCATGATTGTGTTCTACTTCGTTGTGTGGACAAGGTTGAAGCAGAGTTGATCATGACCGATATACATAGCGGCACATTTGGCACCCACTTGAGAGGATATACAATGGCTAAGAAGATTCTAAGGGCAGGCTACTACTGGTCTACCATGGAAGTTGATTGTCATCAACATTCCCGCACCTGCCACAAATGCCAAGTCTACGCCGACAAGGTACATATTCCTCTTGTTCCTCTCAACGTTCTGACAGCTCCTTGGCCATTCGCAATGTGGGGCATTGACATGATTGGAGAGATCAAGCCCACGGCATCCAATGGGCATCGCTTCATCTTGGTGGCTATTGATTACTTCACTAAATGGGTCGAGGCAGCTTCCTGTGCCTCAGTTACAAAGAATGTGGTTGCGCGCTTCATCAAGCAGAACCTCATATGCCGGTATGGTATCCCCGACAGGATCATCACAGACAATGGTACAAATTTGAACAATACTATGATCACCGCTCTATGCGAGCAGTTCAAGATTTATCATCATAATTCATCTCCCTACCGACCGAAGATGAATGGTGTTGTTGAAGCCGCGAACAAAAATATTAAGAAGATCATTCAAAAGATGACAGTCACCTACAAGGACTGGCATGAGATGTTACCGTTTGCTCTGCATGGATATCGTACCACGGCACGTACTTCAACAGGGGAAACTCCATTTTCTTTGGTATATGGCATGGAAGTTGTTTTGCCTATGGAAGTTCAGATTCCTTCCTTGAGGATTATGAAGGATGCCAGTTTGAGTGAAGATGATTGGATTCAGACCCGGCTTGATCAACTTAATTTGATCGACGAGAAACGACTTACTGCTGTTTGTCATGGTCAGACGTATCAAAAACGGATGATCAAGGCTTTCAACAAGAAAGTTAGACGTCAGGTATATCAAGTCGGAGATCTTGTAATCAAGCGGATAATCTTACCGCAAAGTGATCCCAGGGGCAAGTGGACTCCTACTTACGAAGGACCATTTGTGATCAAGAGCATCTTCTCTGGTGGGGCAATGATTCTGACCACCATGGACGGTGACGACTTGCCACACCCTGCGAACGCAGACATAGTCAAAAGATACTACGCATAAAATGACCCGACAAGTTGAAAACCCGAAAGGGCGACTTGGGAAAAAATGGGCATCCTGGTGAATCGAAAACCCGAAAGGGCGGTTCAGGTAGGGATAAAACAAAAAAATATGTACACCCGGCAAGTTGAAAACCCGAAAGGGAGACTTGGGCAAAAAAGGGTTTCCTGGTGGATCGAAACCCGAAAGGGCGGTCCATGCAAAAGTTAGGGAAGTAAAGTGTATGACTATGTCTCGTCGGATCACTTTAAGAACAATCTCTTCACCAATAAGCTCCAAGCTTCTGATCAATCCAATCATCTACGGACGAAGCAACTAATGGACATACGCTCAGAGTTGTGAAGGTTATAGCAGGACGGGAACCCCATGGAATTGTTACACATAGCCATATTTCTTTTTGTATAAAAATTGTTCAATTTTTACGACAACATTCTCTTACTAGGATGTCTGTCTCCTTTGTACAAAGATACTTACAAAAATTAATACAAAGATACCTCAAAAGTGCAGAAATTTGCTTGCCTTTCTTTTTTCTTTTTACACTTATGTTTTATTTGAAAACGTCCAATGTTTTGTTAAATAGGCATATGCATTTGAATATAATCACTGCTTACAAATAAAACAAAATTGGGAAAGGATAGTTACTGATAGGTTGAAAGTGTAGGAAGATATCTTTATGCCATCCAGGAAGAGATCCTCTGCATTACTTTGTTCAGATCCTCAACAAGGCTAAAACCTCGGAATACATGCCCCCAACAGAGTTAAGCTTCAAGATCCCCCGACGGGGCCAGTACATTCCAAACTGGATTCCCCATCCGAGTTAAGTTTCAAAGTTCCCATCAAAGTTCAAACTCCCGATCACCAACGGAGCCAGAATAATCTAAACCTCCTTCCCCAGCGAAGTCAAATTTCCAACTAATTAAATTCCCTCAATTTCTCCAATAGTTAGGATGATTCCCCAGTAGATTGGCATGCAACCCAAAGCTCCTGATTTCACCGACCGAGTAAACATTCCCTCCTATAGAGTTATCTCCCAGCAGATCGAAGATTCTCGATCCCGTTTCTCTATACAGAAACCTCCTGGGTCTTAACTTCCCAATAGAGATTTTCCCCGTTTTCCAGGAAAGTCAGGTAGGATTCTCATTCCCCGCAGAAGTTGTCAGAACCCTTGTAGATCCCCATAAGTCGCCGAGGACCCTCAATCTCCAGCAGTGGTTCCAGGATTTCTCATTCTCAAAGAGCTTTAATCCCCAAGCAGTCAGCAAGGATTTCTCATCTTTAGTAATCAAAGATTTTTGGAATCCCCAGCTTCGGTCAAGGATTTACTTTCCCTGGAAGCAGTCAAAGATTTCATTATCTCCAGCTATCAAGGATTTATTTTCCTCAGCAAGACAGCTACTCAGCTTACATGCATAACCATTACATTCATATATCATAAACATGGATTATAATTCATTGTATCATACACATCATGCAATATAACTTCGTGTTTTAGCTAACATTTTACCCTTTTCAGGATAAGATTAAAAGGCTATCATTAACAATTATTTGGATACAGTATGGATACACCCCAGACACGGCGGTCATTCTATTACTCATTCAAGAACTTCAAGTCAAAATACAGTACCGATACCCCCCAGACACGGCGGTCATTCTATTACTCATTCAGACTTCAGCAATCAGATACAGACTAGATACGCTCCTAACACGGAAGCCATTCTACCTCTCATTCAGATTCAACTATCAACTACAAGTTCAGATACGCTCCAAACACGGATGCCATTCTGGCCTTTGCACCAGCAGTGTGATTTCCCCCAATGCAGTCGCCATGGAAATAATTTTGTCACTTATTCAAATCCCAGTTACAGTACGGATACACCCCAGACACGGCAGTCATTTTACTACTCATACAAATCTCAACTTCAGATACAGTCCAGATACGCTCCAGACATGGTGGCCATTCTGTCACTCATTCATAGTTTATCCCCAGCATACAGTTGCTCCATACGCAGATGTTTCTCTGTTACCCAAATACAATACAGATACACTCCAGACACGGCAGTCATTCTGATATTCATTCAAAGTTCAAATACAGTTACAGCTCAGATACGCGCCAGACACGGATGCCATTCTTTGCTCATACAGACTTAGTCTCTAAATACAGTTCAATGGCATCCCAGGCACGGATACCATTTTGATGCTCATTCTTCTGACCTACAACATTACAATTCAACAAACATTCTTGGATGGCATCTTTAAGCCCATCTCCAGCAAGATTCTACTATCTCCAAATGGCATCTCTAAGCCCATTTCCTCAGATATATTTTGACGAGTGCAAATTTACGGGCACTCTAGTGTCCAATCCTCTTTTACCTTCGAGTCACGAAAGGCAAACTTGCCAATCTAACTCTTCAGGTTCAAGAAGATTGAACAGGGGAAATGGTTGTACCCCAAAATTTTCCCTCCCATTTCATCAACATTTTCTCATCACAAGACTCTTGGAACTGAAGATCAAGCTAGGGTTTGCTTTGCTCAAGACACTTCCTTGCACTGTTGACCTAAACTAGGGTTTGAGTTTGCACAGGGATGTTTTGACCCACAATGCCCAAAGTTACTTTCATACTTCATGTTGGACTCACAAGTTTGTCCTTACCAAGTTTCAAGCCTTGATTCAAATCTTTGCCCAGTCAATTGGACAATTGAACTAGAAATCAACTGTATTGGGGGAAAAGTCAACTGTGGCCAATTGAAAGTCAAACCTCATGATTTTTGACCCACATCAACATAATAAACTCATATATGTCATTTGATCAAGTTTGGATCACAATTCCATAAGAAATTTGATCAAATCACCAAAAGGGCAAAATGGTCATTTTTAGGGTTTTTGACTGTACAAAGGCAATTTTTTACTGTTTGACCTAACCAATGGCAAATTAAGCTCAACCATGGACACAAGGACTCAATGATATTGTCTTGACCCATTCAACAAATTCAAAAGATCTCAAATGCATAGGATTTGCAGATGAATTTTTCAGTCAACTGATCAAAATTTGACTGTATATTGAAAAGTCAAACTTTGACTTTTTGGTCAAAATCAAGTGCCAAGAGTTATTTTTCATCAAGACATGTCAAATTATGAAACTTGTTCATCAAGAAACCAAAAAATGCAAATTAGGGTTTTAAATGAAAAAATTTCATAACTTAGAAATTTTCTAAGTTATGAAATTTTCTTATTTTTTCCTAACTTTGTCCCATTTTTTCACCAAGAAGAAAATGGATTCAAACAAAACTTGCAAAATGAAAGTTGTAGTCCATCACCAAGTCTACAACTTTTATTCACAAAGTTTTCTCAAAAGAGGCTTGTATCTCAAGTTATGATATTTGTAACAAGGGTACCTAAAACTTTTAACTTAGAGAAAATTTGCCCTAATCTAGGCAGGATTTTGACCCATCTTCTTGGCCACTTTTCACATAGTTCCACTTGGAGTTTCAAGTTGCATTTCAAATATGGATTATATTACATGTTCCAAGCTTTCCAAATTGTCCAAGAACTCCTCAAACACCCTTGTGGTTAGAGAGAATCGAATGCTTGAAGTTGGCAAAAACTCACTTTTGTCCATGGCCAATACATGTTCATACAAACTTGCATTTTCAAATCAGCATGTTTGGTGCTAGCTTGCAGGCCTAAAAACCAGTTTATACTCCATAATTTAATGCATGACCATTGAGTTAAGGGATTATCTTGTTCATGTGGACATTACATACAAAATTAAGCCCTAAATGGTAAAAGGTATATTGCCATTTTTGCAAAAGTTACTTTATGTCAAAACACTAAGCATTGAGCCTTGGACAAAATCTGAGACTGCAAACCAAACCCATGAATTAGAGGGGGCCAAGAGTGTTGTGTGCAGGTTGATAGGAGGGCATGTACAAGGCTATAACATCACTTTCATTCTCTTGCTTCAAGTGAAAGAAACTTGCAAAAATACAAGCCATAATACACATCTGAAAAAACTAGCTTACAAGAACATTATGAACAAGTTTTGTACCCCCTAACAAGCCAGAAACACGACCCCTGCATCACTCAAACCTCCTCATACACAAAATCCCTGTTTTACTGCAAAACAGGGCAAGTTCTGCAAACTTCAAGCCATAACCAATTTCCATCGTGCGTTTTGTCCAAAGATACTTCAAACACCTTCCAACCAACCTACCTAAACTATCCAGATCATCCATTGCTAGCTGTAACACCTCTAACACACATTGCCATTTTTGTTTCAAAGCTCTGCAGGTTGAGTTCTACAGCACGATTCAAGCTGTTTCAAAACGAGCCAAGCATTGGAAAAGCTTCCTTGGACCTCAAGCAACCTCAAAAGAAGCTCAAACACCATTGAAGGTTGCTACATTGTCCAGCTCGAAGTCAACTGAAACAGGTATTTTATGGACTTCTATCTCTCTATTTAGGAATGGTTAGGCTTAGGTTTGTGAATGAAATATGTTGTACTCATAGCCCTGAAGCCATACATATGCTTAGTTTTCATTTACATTAATCGTGCGAAGAGAATTTCACTCATGAACTTTCTGAAAAAACTAGGTTACAAATTAGGGCCAGAGAAATTCTCTCTGGTCTTTGAGAGTTAATCCAAGTTTTTTATATGGTTGGATTCGTTGTTTAATTCTCTACAATGTTCATGTTATGAGTTTTGTCAAAAGATCAAAGAATCAGGAGTTACAGTTTTGTACATAGCATGCGCACAGGTTTGTTCAAAGGAAGAAGAAGAAGTGGATTCTGGGCTGGGCCTGGTTTCCTTTACTTTTGACACCCATTTATTCAGTTTGCACCCCCCTGGCCCATTTATTTAAATATTTATCATTTTGATATTTTTATTTTTTATTCTGACTTTATTATTTTTTGTCTAAATATAAAAAATGCCAAAAAATTATTTTCTATATTTTTCATATTTATTTCATATTTATTTTTATTTTACTAGTATAAATATGTAAATAAACTATTTTCTTTTTTATTAAAACACAAAAATAATACAAAAAATATACTTATCTTCATTTATAATTTTTATTTACATTTTGAAAACATTTTCTTGGATATACACATTTTTTTTGTAAATAAATACTTTCTATTTTTATATATATTTAATATATATATATATATATATATATATATATATATATATATATATATATATATATATATATATATATATATATATATATATATATATATACTTATATACTTTATTTTATTAAATAATTAGAACAAAAATACAAGAATATTACATTTTCATTTTTATTAATATTTTGCACTAAAAATATCATTTTCACAATATACTTTTATTTTTTGTATAAGTTAATATATTATTGTATATAAATAATAAATATTACTATTTTATTAAGAATTAGGGTTTTTTCCCTAAATAGAAAAAATAATTAAAATTGACTTTTTCTTTATTTATTTTTACTTCACATTAAAAAAATATACTTTTTTACATACATAAAAACTTTTTGCATATTACATTTTATCTAACATTTATTTGTTGTATTTTATTTAGTCATTGTACATTTAAATATTGCCTATACATTCGATTTGGTTGTAATAACTTAGAATTTAATTTCTTGTCAAATACCCCCAATTCAAATTTGTACCCCCCTCCCTATATCATGTTGTAATAGTGTATCATTTAAGTTCTCGCACTTTTAAATACTCCCAATTATGCCATGCTTAGACTTAGGGTTTGTATGCAAATAAAATCAACAACTAGCTTGACCTAATCCAAGATAAACATGCATGAAAAAACAAACACAATGCACACTTGCACCCCTAGGGTTTAAATCCACTTGTTGCCTTCAAAAATGGGCCATGGTTGCATGTCAAGTACTCTGGAAAAATAAAAACAAAACAAAAGATCATAGTCCCTTGATGACGTTGTCTGAGTTGCCTAAACAAAATGATCAAGTCCCTTAAGAAAAATTGCCAAAAATACTTGACATCATTGCTATCATGGTCTATATGATGACCCGCGCCTGTCCCGTTTAACATCCTAACACAAGGTTGTTCACCAAATACAATGGTGAAACAACACTGTTAAAAGGGTTGAAAACATAAGAAAGATCTTTGAGTAAAATAGGGTAGACGACTCTTAGTTACTTGATCAAAGCTTACAAAAACATCCTTGTTATCTTCAAAATACACTTCACAACACAATTTCAAAACCTTACTTTCAAACATTGAAAACTTTTCAAAATACAAAAACACCTTTGTATACATTCAAACAAGAATCATTACAAAGGTTGCCACAACGATGGCCTCTTTTTAAAACATCTTTCAAAACCACACACAAAGCACCATTTCAAAGAATTGAAGAGCACCATTTCAAACAATTGAAAAGCAAAGCAAGTGATCTAAGCAAGTAACTAAGAGCCCATGGATAACCATGGATAGAAAGGGTGCTAATACCTCCCCTTTCTATAATCTACTCCTCGAACCCAAGAAAACATCTCAAAGGTCTTTCCTGTGCTTTTTGACCTTTCCTTAGGATAAAATAAAAAGTCGGTGGCGACTCTTGCTAAACCGAAACATTTGCGAACACAAACGCAAAATCCCATGTCAGTTCTCCCACCGTATCACAGAAGGCATCATTTGTGTGTCCTTTGAGTAGGCCTTACTAGGTGTCAAAAGGTGGAGAACCGTGTGTTAAGGATTTTAGATGTGGAATCGAAACCGTTTCAAAGGGAGCCATTTCCCAGTCGAAACTAGCACAAAGGAAGCCAATGCCTTGTGAATGCTAGCATGAGGGAGGCCAAATCAAGCATAAAAGAGGCCATTTCCTAGTGAATCGAATCAGGCACAGAGGATGTATTTGTCTTGTGGGTCGAAGGAAGCTCTTTGCCTAGTGGATTGAAGGAAAATCTGAAGAAGTCTTAGCCTTGTGTGCTGAAGGCACGCACAGGGGAAGTCATTTCCTTGTCAATAGAATCAGGCATGAAATAGCCCATGCTCAGTCGAAGTCTTGTGAACCAAGCTTGTGTCAAAGGATTTTGGACACTCGGTCAAAGCTCCTTGTCCAGATGCCAATTAAAGGACAACCTACTCAGATTTCAATCGAAGACACCTTGTCCCAATGCCAATCGAAGACACCTTGTCCCAATGCCAATCAAAGACACCTTGTCCCAATGCTAATCGAAGATACCTTGTTTATCTTCAAAATTATTATTTTCTTTAAGCAAGTGTTTGTAAACACCCATTTAAGAGAAAATCTTGGAAAACATAAGAGGGAAAATTTTGGGGTACAACACCTATGAATAAATAGTCATTTCCCTCGAATATGGGACACTTTAGCAAAGACCCTCGATAAAAAGATATTATTCCCAAAATGACCCTTCAATGTTGCCTTCGGTAAAACGATCTTAGTCCCTACAAAAATTGCTAAAGTGTCTCATAAGTTTCCTTCTATGACTATACAACGACCCACGCCCATCCCTTCACATCCAAAGATAGAGCTTCTTATCAATCAATGGTAAGGTAGCAATATCCAAAGGAGGAGGAAAAGAGCAAAGACCTTTTTAGTAGGTAGGAAGCTCGTAGTTTCTTGTTCACAAACTAAAACCATCTCCACACTCACGCTTTCAAAACATCTTCAAAAACAAACATCTCTTTGATCTATTTTCAAAAACCAATCCTTTGTATACATTCTTATAGAGATGAGAATCATTACAAAGTTTTCCGAAACAAAGGTGTTTTCAAAATATTTTCAAACTTACACCAATCACAAACACATTTCAAACAAAACATTTTCAAAGTGATCAAGCAACTAAGAGCCCATAGATAACTATGGATGAAAAGGGTGTTAACACCTTCCCTTTTAAAAATCTACCCGCCGAACTCAAGAAAATTCTCAAAAGGTCTTTCCTATTCTTTTAACTCTTTCCTTTATTAGATAAAAGAAAAGTCGGTGGCGACTCTTGCTATCCGCAACAATTGCAATAAAACACAAAACACTCAAGTCATTTCTCCCACCGTATTACAGCAGTAGAAAGCGGTGGCCAGAACTTCCCAAGTATGAATGTTGGAACCCTCCAATTGGTAAAACCATTATAACTGAGTCCCAAACAGACTCTCTTGAAAGAAGTGTATCCAGAGCTTCTTGTGAGTGGTATGCGGTTGTATTTTATGGACGTAGGACCTTAAGTGAAGTTTTGGGCATGACACTCCATCGTACTTAGGAAAGATTGGAATTTTGAACTTGTGATGGATAACAACCCCAGGAACTAATCCCAAATCACCAAAATCCAAGCCAGACACAGCTTGAATTTCCAGAGCTTTCAACCTATCCTCCAGTTGCTTGTATTTATGCTCAGCTGATGGATAATGTTCATCAAAGTAGTCTTCATTCTCAGACGCTTGATCATTTTCAACCCCAGCATGGGTGCTCCTTGTGTCTTCCTCCTGGTTCTCGTCTTCCTCGGAGGAGTCTTCTTCCACTTGAACATGTCGGACGGGCCCTTGAATCTCTTCCCCATGTTGATTACGACTTTCTTCTTGGTTTTCTTCCTTGCAACCAAATGTGACATCAGTACTTGTTGCCCTTTGGCCAAGGTGAGAAAGGTTTCTTGAAATTAAGAATTCTACTTCTGCAAGTCTTTCACGGTCTGCTCGATATCCATCTTACTGAAATAAACAGTAAAAAGATGAGGAAACCTGTGTCTGAAAACCTGCTTATGTTATGATGCATTAAATGTGTATGTGTTGTACCCAAAAAATTTCCCTCTCAATTTATCAAAGATTCTCTCACGAAATCTCCATTGATTCAAGACTGCACCAAGATTGATCAACTCAAGATACCTCCCCAAACACTAATAGTCAAAATTAGGGTTTTGACTAAGAAGGCTTGATTTTGGACTTTCAACTCAAAAACATGACTTAATGGTTTGAGACATGATATCAAGAATCCAAATGCATCATTTTAAACAAATAGCATGGTTCAAAACATTTCTCAAGATTAATTGATTGATAATTGAAATTTGGTCAACTAATGAAAAAGTCAATTGTATACTGAAAAGTCAAACTTTGACTTTTGGATCAAAATCAAGTTTCAAAAATCATATTTCATCAAGACATGTCAAAGTATGAACATTTGTTCATCAAGAAATCAAAAGTCAAGATTAATTTGAAAAAATTCAAAGTTCTAAACACTTAGAAATTTTTTTAAGTGTTAAGAACTTTATGATAATTTCATAACTTTGGGCCAGGTTTTCATCATGATGCAAGATGATTCAAGAAAAACTTCCAACATGGAAGTTGTAGATCTCAATGAGATCAGAAACATTTCAAGGCAAAACTTCTTCTAGAAATGCTTGGATCTTAAGTTATAAGTCCACAAAGACATGTCCATGAAACTAAAACACTTAGTAAAATTTTGGGTGTTTTAAGTCAGAATTTTGACAGAACTTATGAGACAATTTTCATACAGTTACAATGGGAGTTTGCAAAAGTATTTCAAAGAGGGATTGCAGAGCATGTTACAAGATTTCTAAAATGTCCAAGAAATCTTTCAGATCATGCTGGAGCAGGGAGAATCGAAGATCAAAAGTTGGACATTCATTCTTAAATTATGAGTCATGTTCATGATGAGCATATGATCCAATTCCAAGAAATGCTGCATAATCCCACTTTTCAAGCCCTCTAACGTGTGTATCTATCCTTAATAATAAGATTACACAAACTTCTGAGCTATGAACCACTTGACTTAAGCTTTTTCCAATACACCTTTCCATTTAAGGAAGAAAGTTCACACTTCCATGATGGAAAAGTGACTTTAATCACAAAGTCCACTCTCCTTGAACTTTGTGTTTGTTCTTTCTGCACAAGCATCCCCTTCAAACTCAGAACATGCGTGTTTAAAGTTGCTAGCCACCCTACCTTGCCTTGGAACAATGATTGTCTAAGCTTGCTTCAAAAACAAGTCAAAATCCACAACATGTGATTTTGTACTTCTGACTTCACCAAGCTTCCAAACCCTTTACCTATAAATTAGACCTTCATTTGAAAACTGAAAGAGGATTGGACAAGACCTGGAACTCACTGAAACTCCCTAGAACTAGGAACTGCAACATAAACATAAAAACTTGTCATTTATGATTTTTGAATCCAATCTCCAAAATCCCTCGTGTGTTTCTTGGCCAAACCATCCACAAAGTTTCTGATACACATATAGAAGTTATCCCAACCTCTGTTTTCATATTGTAACATCACCTTCACCAACCTCCATTTTCAAAAATAGAGCATTACATCTTGACTCCTTCAGAACATTCCAGCCATCCATAGCTCAAGCAAACCATTGCATTAGCTTCCTGGGAGCTTGAGGAAGTTGACCAGATCATCACAGCAACTTGAATCAAGCTCTAATTCAAAACACGATCTCCAGCTGCAAAGGTAAGTTCTTCTGATTTTCAACTCATTATTTAGGCATTGTTAGGCTTGCATTTTCAAAGACAAAATGTAGATATCATTGCTCTGAAACTGTACATATCCATAGATTTTATTTATATGGCTTGAGTATAGAGAATTTAGGATCAGAACTTCTTGAAAAAATAGGGTTCATGTTAGGGCTAGCAAAATTCATGTTTGTTTCTGATTTATAGTTTTAATGCTTTATAGTTCTGGAACCATTATGAAATTTTCCATAACTTTCATGTTTATTTTTTCTATTTTGGTTGAGAAATGAATGAGTTGCAGATGCTCTGGCTGGTGCGAGGAAGAAGATGAAGTTCATCATCAGAACTAATTTTGTAATATATATTTATGGTTTGGTTTCTAATACCTGATGTATAGTCACCCCAGTGGTAGAGAGCGCGCGCATAAGGAATTAATGTTAAGGGTCCCGGGTTCTAGCCCCAGGAGCACCTTTTGTTGTTTTTATTTCTTAACATTTTACCCCATTTACCTGTTAACAGCACACCTGGGCCAGAACTTCTAGGTTATCCCATTTCCATTTACCTGTTAACAACACACCTGGGCCAGAACTTCTAGGTTATCTCATTTCCATTAATCTGTTAACAACACACCTGGGCCAGAACTTCTAGGTTATCTCATTTCCACTTACCTATTAACAGCATGCATGGGCCAGAACTTCTAGGCCTTCTCATTTTTGCCTCCAGCATCACCCCCTCCTTATACTTGTTAACAGCACGCCTGGGCCATAACTTCTAGGCTTTCTCATTTTCTGCCTCCAGCATCACCCCCTCCATATACTTGTTAACAGCATGCTTGGGTAAGAACTTCTAGGCTTTCTCATTTTCTGCTTCCAGCATCATTCCCCCATTTACTTGTTAGTAGTGCGCCTGGGCCAGAACTTCTAGGCTTTTTCTCCTTTCCACTTCCTAACGCCGCCCCTGATTTTATTTTTATTTTTATTTTCTTTTTTTATTATTATTATTTTTATTAATCAAAAACACCAAAAATATTATATTAAAATTTTTAAATTATTTAGTTTATTTTTATTTAACTTCTTAAAATAAAAAAGACGAAAAATGTTTTCTTATTTAACTTCTTTTCTTTAACTTAATATTAAACTTAGATTCAGTTCATTTTCTTTGTTTAATTAAAATTAACTTAGCTTAATTTTCTTACTTATAACTATTTATCTTCTTTTAGAAAATTAGGTTAAAATACTTTCTTAACCAAAATCAAAACAAATTCATTTTCTTTTCATTCATGTCTTGTACATTATATACATTTCAATTCTTGTACATTATTCAAGTTCAACATGGTTGTAATAGATAATTAGGTTTAATTTCTTGCAATTCCCACTTGTAAATTTGTACACCCCATCTCGAAATGATGTAATAGCGTAGGATATTTACTTTCCATAATTTATCGCTTTCATATAAATGCTAGTAATTTAGGGTTTGTATGGAAAGATAAAATCAATGCTTAGAAAACCCTAATACAAGACAAAATAATGCCTGAAATCAAAACACTTGCACACTTTCCACCTCTAGGGTATACTCAACTTGTTTCCTTGAGAAAATAGTCATGATATGCATGTGAGACATCTTAGCAAAAACAATCGAAATACAAGATCATAGCCCCTCGATAAGGCTACGAATGTTGTCTTACAAATGATCTTAGTCCCTTAAGATAAAATGCTAAGATATCCCACAACATTGCATTTTATGACTATACGATGACCCACGCCTGTCCCTTTACATCCAAAGATAAGGCTTCTTACCAATCAATGGTAAGAAATCAATATCAAAGGAAGAGAGAAATGAAAAAAAGACTTTTGAGTAGGTAGAATGTTCTTGGTTGCTTGCTCACAATCCATCTTCAAAAACAAACATCTTTTCAAATACACTAAACACTTTCAAAAACATGAAATATTTTCAAAAAGTCCAACATTTTGTATGCATTCTTATAGAGACGAGAATCATTACAAAGTTTTCCTAAACGAATGCGCTTTTCAAAAATACTTTCAAAACCCACCATGAACACATTTCAAACAAAGCAATTTCAAAAGTGATATAGCAAGCAACTAAGAGCCCATAGATAACTACGGATGAAAAGGGTGCTAACATCTTCCCTTTTCATAACCTACCCCCCGAAATCAAGAAAATATCTCAAAGGTCTTTCCTATTCTTTTCACCCTTTCCTTATTAGATAAAAGAAAAGTCGGTGGCGACTCTTGCTATCCGCAACAATTGTGATCAAACGCAAAACATCCAAGTTAGTTCTCTTACTGTATCAAAGAATTGGCGACTCTGCTGGGGAATACTTAAAAGTGGGGTTACCTTAAAGCTATATCACATTTACTTGCTTTCATTGTTTGATTTGTTTGCTTTACATTTATGGGTCCTTGTCTGGGCTTGTATTGATCCTCTACCCGAATCTGGGAACACCATTAGGTAAATAGCAAAGATTGTGGAGATTGTACGGCGTAGACCAATATGGTTGAGACAATAGCTATGTTAGTGTGACATATTTGTGGGTACCCGTGATCGGTGGGAATGAGAATTGACTGTTTTGGAATGCTGGTTCGCGTTTGCGTTTGTTTTCGTAAAATGTCGCGGTAAGCAAGAGTCGCCACCGTCTTTTATTTTATCCAACAAGGAAAGGACAAAAGAATAGAAAAATTACTTTTCGAGATGTTTCTCGGGTTCGGGAGGTAGATTATAGAAAGGGAAGGTGTTAGCACCCTTTCTATCAATGGTTATCCACGGGCTCTTAGGTACTTGCTCACTATGTTTTCAAAAGTTTGCTTTTCTTTGTGTTTGTGGGTTTGAAAAGAGTTTTTGTTTTAAAAAGAGTGTAAGTGTGAAAAGTTTTGTTTTGTTTTAAAAGGAGCAAGTACTTAAGAACCTCTACCTACTCAAAAAGGAATTAAACTGTGTAAGTGTCCTTTAGACAGTGCTATCCCACTATTGAGGAGTAGGTAGCACCGTCGTTGGAGTTTTTCGGGTCAATTCGATTTAAGGGACGTGTGGTCACTAAAGTAATGTTAGGACGCCTTAGTGGTAACCCTAATGTCTTAGATCATTTTTCTGAGGCAACCGTTTCAAGGCAACTTATGATATTTGGACAAGAGGGCGACCTCTAAAATATCCTATACTCAATGACCACGTTCGAGGCAACCAAGTGGGGCGTACCCTAAGAGTGAAATGTGCGAGTGTGTCAATTTTCAGTTTATATTATCTTTACATGTCATGGTGAGCTACTGTTGATTTTAAGTCTTGTCATGCAATCCTAGTTAGCATACATCTAAACAGTTAATATATGTACATGAATTTAAAGTGTGAGAATTGTAAATCCTATGCTATTACAAGGCTTCAGGGAGGGGGATTATTTACATGTCCAAAATTGGGGGAATAGAGCAGTAAAGTGTAAAAGTCTTAGTTAAGCTATTACGAACCAGTAGGCAGTTACAATAAAATAAACGCGCATGAATCTGAAAATAACCTCTAAAAATCCTAAGAATAAAATCTTTTTGTTGTTTTATTTTATTTTGGGAAAATGATCTAAATCTTCTTAATTTTAGTTTTGAGAAAATGTTAAGATAATTAAATGATTAATTAACAAAGTTAATTTAACAAAAAAACTAGCCTAATGTTTTTGTGGTTTTTCTTTTTAATTGATTTTATGTTGATTAAAAAAAAGAAATAAAATAGTCAAAACAAAGATGAAATCGAAGGAACAGGCAGTAAATGTATAATTCTAGAGGCCTGGATCGAAAGAGGTGTGGGCTGTCTTTTGATCCAGTGAAGAGGCTTGATCGAAGGTGCATGGGGGGCTGCACTTTGGGGGTATTCGATCTGGATATGTTATTCTTCAATCTGGGAACCCTGGATCTAGTTCAAAGCTAAGCAGCTAAGCTTCGAAGCTCTGAACAAGATTCTGAGAATATATTTCCTGCAAAACGAGACAAATGTTAAAGATCCAGGGGAGACTTTACCCCCCTTATTCGAATCTTCACCCAATTAGAATCCTTCCTCAATTGGAATCTGCTGAATCTGGGCCTGGGTTTGTTTTATCCTGAGATTCGAAGGAGAAACTTAGATCGTGCCCAAGCAATGCCATGATCTCATCTTTGCGCTGTAGCTTACATGCAACATAATCAGTAATAACAAGAATACATATGCAATGTGTATTTAAATGTCATGAAGGTGCAATTTTGGTTTTGCAAACCCTTACCAATTGAAGAAGTATGATCTGTGGCTTTGGGTGTGGAGATGTTTGCAGAATGGCTGCTTTGGCTTGGATTACTTCTGAAAATGTTGACAACCTTTGGTGGGTTTGTGAGCAGCGTATCTCCAAATTCTCCCTGTTTCTTTTTCTCCTTTTTCCGTTCTGTTCTTTTCGTCCCTGGCACTATATGCTGGCCCTTGTATTTATATCAGTATGATGGTCTAGTAACGGCAAGAGACAACCAATTAAACAGGCCTTTAAAGCCATGAGACAAGAATCAGACATATTAAAATATTTCCTTTTTTGAAATATTCATGTCTCTTTGGAATCTTGAATGAACCTAGACACTTTTGATTTTCGAATGCCTCCAGGCCATGTTCTTCGATTGGTCTTGAGTTGCCTCCTTCGAATGGACTTCTTATGTGCCCTTCGAATGGGCCTTCTGAATGCTTCGACTACTTGATTTGAAAAGAAACACTCTGGTCGAATCAGCTCTTGTGGAGTTAGGAACAGAAAAGGCGAGAATCTGGCCTTTAACTCAGGAATTGAATCCACAATCAGCATTTAATTATTTCCATATTTTCAAGGGATACATGCCATTGTGAACTTTGGGTGAACCTGGACAGGTTAGGATATGTGTTTTTGCTTAGTCATGCCAGCCTACTTCATTCCTTCGAATCTGCCTTCTTTGCCAGCTTCAAAGTCCAATTCGAATCTATTTAGAACATTCCCTATTAGACAACTTCGACCAGCCCTTGGCCTTGTGATGAGTTTAAGTTCTGATTCGAAGTGTCTAGAACTTCCTTCATCAGAGCATCTTAGATTAAGATAAACTCTGCACTGAAATGTCATTCGAAGGTCATTTCGTTCTGATGTTCTGCTTGAGGTAAAGTATGAAGTTCCAGTCGAAGGACCCTCTGAAGTACTAGTCGAAGCATTATGAAATTGACTTGATCGAAGGGGTCCAGCGCTCAATCAAAGACTTGCACACCAAAGCTTGATCAAAGGGTTCCAAACACCTAATCGAAGCTTACTAATCAAAGCCTGATTGAAGAGTGCCAAATGCCCAATCGAAGACTGGTGAGTCAAGCCTGTATCGAAGGATTTTGGATACCCAATTGAAGACTTTTCCCAAATGCCAATCGAAAGACACTTTGTTCATCTTCAAAAAACTTTATTTTCCTTAGGCAAGAGTTTGTGACCAACCATGTAAGGTAAGACCTTTGAAAACATGAGAGGGCAAATTTTGGGGTACAACAGTTGCCCCTGTTCAATTTTCTTAAACCTGAGGATATAGATTGGCTTTCGAGCCTTTCGTGATCCGAAGGTGGAAGATAATTGAACACTAGAGTGCCCAGAAATTTGCACTCGGATGGTGTAGTATCAGCATTGTGATGTCGGGAATGGGCTTAAAGATGCCATTTGGAGACGGTTGGTAGGAGGATGGGCTTATAGATGCCATCTGCAGGAGTGTTGATCGCGTAAGAGATTCCTTATCGAGAACTTGCATACCTGTTGTTTGTAGAAGATTCCGCTGGGGAAGTCTAACCTTGTTGAGATTTAGGAACCTGCCTAAACTTCAACTGAGAGAATGCTTCAGCTGGGTTTTAAGAACCTGTTCATAATTCAATTGGGGGGAAACATCTTCATCAAGATCTAGGAACTGTCTCGTGCTCACTGGGAGTATACCGTTGAGGTTATAGAACTCGTCCACACTATGACGGAGGAAAACATCAAGATCTAGGAACTGACTCGTGCTCAATGGAGTATATTGTTGAGGTTATAGTACTCGTCCATACTATTACGTAGGGAAACATCTTCATCAAGATCTAGGAGCTGTCTCGTGAAGGAGTCTGGAATAAGTATCAGAATGTCAGCCATATCTGGGTCGCATCTGAACTGAGAAGGAACCTAGGTAAGGTTGCTCCAGGATGAGTCTAGTTGAAACTTCATCAGGAAAGAGAAGGAACCTAGGTAAGGTTGCTCCAGGATGAGTCTAGGTGAAACTACATCTGAACTGGGAAGAAACCTAGGTAAGGTTGCTCCAGGATCAGTCTAGGTGAAACTTCATCGGGAAAGAGAAGGAACCTAGGTAAGGTTGCTCCAGGATGAGTCTAGGTGAAACTACATCTGAACTGAGAAGGAACCTAGGTAAGGTTGCTCCAGGATGAGTCTAGGTGAAACTACATCAGGAAAGAGAAGGAACCTAGGTAAGGTTACTTCGGGATAAGTTTGTGTAAAACTTCAGGAGGAACCTGGGTAAGGTCGCTCTGTGATAAGTTCGTGTGAAACTTCAGAATGAACTGGGGTAAGATTACTGTGAGATAAGTTTGTGTAAAACTTCAGGAGGAACCTGGGTAAGGTTACTTTGTGATAAGTTCGTGTAAAACTTCAAGATGAACCGGGGTAAGGTTATTTTGAGATAAGTTCGTGTGAAACTTCTTGAGGAACCTGGGTAAGGTTATTTCGGGCTAAGTTCGTGTGAAACTTCTGGAGGAACCTGGGTAAGGTTACTTCGGGCTAAGTCTGTGTAAAACTTCAGGAGTAACCTGGGTAAGGTTACTTTGGGATGAGTTCGTGTAAAACTTCATTCAGAAATATATGAGAAAGGACCCGTGTAGGATTTTTCAGGATAAACCCATGTGAAGCTGCATTTAGGAGAAACCCGTGTAAGATTTCTTCGTGACGAACTCGTGTAAAGCTGCATTTGATCGTGCAGATAATTACTCTGTTTGGTTTTCGGGGTTAATCTTGAACTTGCTGGAAGTTTTTGATGATAACCATCTTTCCTGAAAAGGTACATGATTAATCGTATATGATGCATGACATGCATTGTATGATGATGTTCTCAAAATAAATGAGATTATGTTGTATGCAATATGTATGCGCACGTCATGATATATGAACATGAAATGCTATTGTGGTACGTCCGAGTTTGGGAAAATAAATCCCTGACTATTGTTGGAGAATAAAGAGTTTCGCTCGCTGGAGATAACGACCGAAGATAATTGGGAGAATAATTCTGCAGGAGAGAATAACTCCACTGGGGAATGGACTGACGAGGAAATGACTCTGTGGGGAGTATATACTCTGTTAGAAGATCTGCTGATTTAGATAAATAAAACTCAGCTGGGGATGAACTACTGTTTGTGAAAGGAATGAACTCCGCTGGGGATGATTTTCCAATGGCGACTTCACTGGGGATAATCTTTTAGACTCTACTGGGGATAATCTTCCAGACTCCAGTGGGGATAGTCTTCCAGTGCTGGTGATAGATAAACTCTGCTTGGGGAGAATCTTGCCGACCCATTCGTGGTTGCGAGCCTCAGCTGCGAAGAATTAATACCACTGTCCTTTTCTTACTCTGTGGGGAGTGTAGATCTTACTGGGACGTGGAATGAGGATATGACAATGACTTTGCATCGAGACTTTTCTGCCCCTGTATCTGCGGGAGAAGGTGCCTGCGGAGGCCTTGTGAATTGAGTATTATTCCAACCTATGAGGTGCTTGGTAATTGCTGATTGAAATGACAAATCTTCTTCTGGTAGGCAAGTGACGAGATGACGGGACATAGTTGTACGCTTTAATCCCTAACTTTTGCCTGGACTGTCTTTTCAGATTTTCAGTCCACCGGGATACCCTTTCTTGCCCAAGCTGCCTTTTCAGGTTTTCGAATTGCCAGGTGTACAAATCTTTTTGTTTTTATCCCTAATTTTTCCCGAACCTTTTTGGTTCGCCGGAATGCCCTTATTTTTGCCTAGGTGTGTCAACCTAGCGGGTCTTTGTTCATGCGCAGTATTTTCTGACCATGTCCACACTTTCAGAGCGTAGGGAGTTGTCATTGTCGGTAGTGTTGTGTTGCCATACTACCAGAAGATGTTCGTTTGATCATACAAGATTCGTTGCTGGAATTCATGTCCAATGCCCCAAGTGATTCAGATGGAGATCTGCCCCTGGCTATTTGGCATCTTTGAGAGACTCCTTGAATCTTGACCTGACTGCCCAAGATGATAGACAATGCTCATGCCGTGCCCCTTGGTTGGAAGTGTTTTTTCCACTTGAGGTGACCCTTTTTATTGAAAAGGTTTTTGTTCACTAGATATTCGTCGTGCGAATTTCTCTGCTGTTGAACAAATAGTCATATGCAAACAATGTTATTTTAATAATGCAAAGCTTATGTCTGTTTTGAAGTTCTTTGAAAATGCAGTTTTCAATAAAACAAGCGAAATTTTGTAAAATGTGATGTCAACTCAGGATTTTACAGGGAGCCCTACAGGAGTCAGGATACCTTTTGTAACAGCATGCTTTCGAACTAACCCGTGCTTCAGCTAGGACTTTTAAGGGTTAAAACGTGGCCTAGTTCACGGTTTAAGAAACAAAGGATAAAGGCTCAAATTTTATTTGTATCCACCCGTTCTTCGTGATGTTCTTCGATCCTAAACTCAGCTAATCGTGCATTAGATCTTGTTTGAGTCTTTTCTCTGACATACCAGTGATGGTTCGGATACTGACAATTTATTTTGAACAGGCAGTCATTTTGTTGAGAGTCTGTAGGATCTCTTTCTTTTTTATTTTATTATCCCTGTCTTTTGCCTAAACTGTTTCTTTTGTAATTACAGTCAGCGGGATGCCCCAGTTTTTTTTGTAAGTCTCCTTCATAGGTTTTGACTTATTAGGCTTTTATTTTGAGAGGTAATGACTGCCTGTCCAACACCGTCTTTTGTTTCAGAAGGACTTCTTTGATGCCATTTATTGTGCACCTGGATTAACTGAGAGAACTACCCTTCCCCAGGTTATAATTAAGGGTTTTAATTCATGAAAAGAAAAACTCCAACTTCTTTGGCTCAAAGGGGTTTACTAGGGATTATCTTCCTTATAACTCCACTGTTTAGGATTTGAAACAATGCCTGTACCTCATCAGCGGGGTCTATTCAAAAGCATACTGTAAAGAACGGGGTATCGTTTTCGTCATCCTCCCTCTAAAGGCTTAGAGTTTTTTTTAATCAAGAGTTGAACATCACAAAAAGGAAATATGAAGCAATTTAAGCATAGTGAAAACAATTAATTCAAAACAGACACGTGCACTGCATTAATGAAAATAAAAAAAGTTTGACATGACAATAATTGTTTGAATAAGCAAAGAAAAATACAATTTCAGAATTCAAATGAACAAAAGTGCTTTCAATCCTAGTCATGTTTTGGCAAGGGAGCAGTGATCACATTGGGAGTCTCAGGAGGGTCGAATTCGATCTCCTTAGCGTCAATCATATTCTGAATCTTGTATTTCAGCACCCAACAATCATTAGTATCGTGCCCCGGGCATCTAGAATGATAAGCACGCCTTACATCTGGGTTGTAGTTAGGAGAAGAAGTCTTAGGGTTCGGATGGGGGTTTATCACCGTGATCAGATTCATCTTCAACATCTGTTGTAATGCTTGTGACAATGGCATGTTGATTTGGGTGAACTGCCTTTGAAGTCTTTCCCCTTTTGGCTGATTATTTCGTTGTTGTAGTCGTTGTGTGCGTGCCGAATTATAGATCAACACTTCCCCCACGGATTGGTGGTAGTCTGTCTGGCTACGCCTCTTCTGGCCATGCACAGCATTAGCTTCCCTCTTTCAACCAAATGACTTCTTCTCTGTACTCGAAGAGGTATCTTTCTGGATCTTACCACTCAGGATCCCAGCTTCTACTCTTTCTCTAGTCAGAATCAGTTCGATGAAACCCACTGACGAGTTGCCGATCAAATGATTGAAATAGGGACCAGACAAAGTCCCAAGAAACATATCCACCAACTCCCTATCAGACAGAGGGGGTTGGAATCTTCCGGCAAGATCTCTCCACTTCTGAGCGTAGTCCTTAAAGCCTTCGCCTGTACCCATAGACATACCCTGAAGCTTAGTACGCGTGGGAGCAAGGTCGACATTATACTGGTATTGCTTGTAAAAAGCAGCAGTAAGGTCCTCCCAGTTGCGGATGTTAGCTCCTTCCAGTTGACAGAACCATTCAAGTTGAGTCCCTGACAGACTATCTTGAAAGAAATGAACCCATAGATTTCTATCAGCAGTATAGGGTTAAATCTTCCTCACATATGACCGGAGGTGTAGCTTTGGACAGGAAGCTCCGTCGTACTTGGCAAAGGCAGGTGCCTTGAATTTATGGGGAATCACCACCCCAGAGGATAGACCTATATCTCCGAAGTCCAGACCAGGCACGTTTTGTATTTCCATAGCGTTCAAACGGTCTTCCAGTTGTTTGTACTTATCCTCAGCAGGAGGATACTGTTCTTCATCATAGTCTGTCTCGTTGTCGGAGACCTTAGGGCTAGGAGCCCTCCTTTCTTGTGGACTGTCTTTCCCTCCAGATGAGGTGGTCAGGTCAACTTCATTCTGCAGCCCGTTTCTAAACCTGCGTCCAGTGTTGAACAGGATGGTCCTCTTTTTCTTCTTCTTTTTCTCTTTTAGAATCAAGGTTTTCAGGTCCTGTTAACCCTTAGCCATATTCATGAACAGCTCTTGAAATTGGGCATTCTGGGCCTGGAGGGCCTTGATAGCTTGCTCAGTTGAAGGTTCAGCAGACATGATGACTGCTGAAATAAACAGCGAAGAAGATGAGAAACCTGCACTAGGAGACATGTTATGCAATGATATGTATGATATATGTATGCAATGTTTTCAAGGATCTCGCGGGGTAAACAAGAAACTGTTAGAATCTGAATCCGGTAGCTTGATTGAAGGAACTTCATGTTGCTAAGAGTCCTTCTTCAAGAGTCAAGCTCACCATATCGAGTGGGTCATAGCCCTTGACTCAAGTTATCATGTTTTGATCTCTAGACGGCATTGGCTAGAGGAAAATAAATTCCCTTTGCCCCTTGCTAGACTTTTGATTTACCATAACCTGCATCACAGACCCTTGAGATCCTTGAAATGGTTAAAGAAATGTTAAGGCATGATGTCATGATGTGTATGCTATGCATTTAAGCAAAAGTGTGAAGTGATGTAAGTAAACCCTGCAATAAGTCCAAATTATCGGATAAGGACTGTAAATAAAACCTAGAAGGAACTCATGTTGTCAGATAACAAGAATGTGCAAGTAGTTCAAGTTTGAAGGACAAACAAGTCACACATACAACCTTAAGTTTAGGCTGGCATGGAGTTTAGGTATTACCCTCTTTCAGTTTCAGTTGGTTAAGACCTGTCCTATAAATAGTAACTGGGTTCTAAGGAGCGCAATATCATTGGATTGTTTTCTATGTTCATCGTTTTGGTTTAGCCACTTAACTAGCGACCAAAATATTCCAAGAAAACAATCCTCAATGAGTGTAGTATCGAGTATCTACCAACTTCGGACTGCACCAAAGTCGGTTATCTCACTACCCCTAAAAAAGGCCAAGATGGTCAAGTAAGGTTCTAGTTCATTAGTGCTTAGTGACATCACTCAGCGGCCCTGTATTCTCTTTGATTGACTCAAAGGCTACCGGTACTCACAAATATGTCGCACTAATATAGCTATTTCTTCAACCGTGTCGGTATACCCCGCACAGTTTCCATAATGTATTGCTATCTATGAATGTTTCCCAAATCCGGGTGGAGGATTTCAAACCCAAACAATAGAACCAAGTGTAAAGCAAACAAATCAAACAATTGAAAACAATATGATGAACTAATCCTAAGGTACACCCCACTTATTAAGAATCCCCAGCAGAGTCACCAGTTCTGTGATCGGTGGGAATGAGAACTGACTGTTTTGGAATGCTGGTTCGCATTTGCGTTTGTTTTCGCAAAATATCGCGGTAAGCAAGAGTCGCCACCGTCTTTTATTTTATCCAACAAGGAAAGGACAAAAGCACAGAAAAATTCCTTTTCGAGATGTTTCTCGGGTTCGGGAGGTAGATTATAGAAAGGGAAGGTGTTAGCATCCTTTCTATCTGTGGTTATCCACGGGCTCTTAGGTACTTGCTCACTATGTTTTCAAAAGTTTGCTTTTCTTTGTGTTTGTGGGTTTGAAAAGAGTTTTTGTTTTAAAAAGAGTGTGAGTGCAAAAAGTTTTGTTTTGTTTTAAAAAGAGCAAGTACTTAAGAACTTCTACCTACTCAAAAAGGAATTAAACTGTGCAAGTGTCCTTTAGACAATGCTATCCCACTATTGAGGAGTAGGTAGCACCGTCGTTGGAGTTTTTCGGGTCAATTCCATTTAAGGGACGTGTGGTCACTAAAGCAATGTTAGGACGCCTTAGTGATAACCCTAATGTCTTAGATCATTTTTCCGAGGCAACCGTTTCAAGGCAACTTATGATCTTTCGACAAGAGGGCGACCTCTAAAACATCCTATACTCAATGACCACGTTCGAGGCAACCAAGTGAGGCGTACCCTAAGAGTGACATGTGCGAGTGTGTCAATTTTCAGTTTATATTATCTTTACATGTCATGGTGAGCTACTGTTGATTTTAAGTCTTGTCATGCAATCCTAGTTAGCATACATCTAAACAGTTAATATATGTACAGGAATTTAAAGTGCGGGAATTGTAAATCCTACGCTATTACAAGGCTTCGGGGAGGGGGATTATTTACATGTCCAAAATTGAGGGAATAGAGCAGTAAAGTGTAAAAGTCTTAGTTAAGCTATTACGAACCAGTAGGCAGTTACAATAAAATAAACGCGCGCGAATCTGAAAATAACCTCTAAAAATCCTAAGAATAAAATCTTTTTGTTGTTTTATTTTATTTTGGGAAAATGATCTAAATCTTCTTAATTTTAGTTTTGAGAAAATGTTAAGATAATTAAATGATTAATTAACAAAGTTAATTTAACAAAAAAACTAGCCTAATGTTTTTGTGGTTTTTCTTTTTAATTGATTTTATGTTGATTAAAAAAAAGAAATAAAATAGTCAAAACAAAGATGAAATCGAAGGAACAGGCAGTAAATGTATAATTCTGGAGGACTGGATCGAAAGAGGTGTGTGCTGTCTTTTGATCCAGTGAAGAGGCTTGATTGAAGGTGCATGGGGGATGCACTTTGGGGGTATTCGATCTGGATATGTCATCCTTCGATCTGGGAACTGTGGATCCAGTTCGAAGCTAAGCTGCTAAGCTTCGAAGCTCTGAACAAGATTATGAGAATATATTTCCTGCAAAACGAGACAAATGTTAAAGATCCAGGGGGACTTTACCCCCCCTGATTCGAATCTGCTCCCAATTCGAATCCTTCCTCAATTGGAATCTGCTGAATTTGGGCCTGGGTTTGTTTTATCCTGAGATTCGAAGGAGAAACTTAGATCGTGCCCAAGCAATGGCATGATATCATTTTTGTGCTGTAGCTTACATGCAACATAATCAGTAATAACAAGAATACATATGCAATGTGTATTTAAATGTCATGAAGGTGCAATTTTGGTTTTGCAAACCCTTACCAATTGAAGATGTATGATCTGTGGCTCTGGGTGTGGAGATGTTTGCAGAATGGCTGCTTTGGCTTGGATTACTTCTGAAAATGTTGACAACCTTTGGTGGGTTTGTGGGCAGCGTATCTCCAAATCCTTCCTGTTTCTTTTTCTCCTTTTTCCGTTCTGTTCTTTTCGTCCCTGGCACTGTATGTTGGCCCTTGTATTTATAGGAGTATGATGGTCTAGTAACGGCAAGAGACAACCAATTAAACAGGCCTTTAAAGCCATGAGACAAGAATCAGACATATTAAAAGATTTCCTTTTTTGAAATATTCATGTCTCTTTGGAATCTTGAATGAACCTAGACACTTTTGATTTTCGAATGCCTCCAGGCCATATTGGTCTTGAGTTGCCTCCTTCGAATTGACTTCTTATGTGCCCTTCGAATGGGCCTTCTGAATGCTTCGACTGCTTGATTTGAAAAGAAACACTCTGGTCGAATCAGCTCTTGTGGAGTTAGGAACAGAAAAGGCAAGAATCTGGCCTTTAACTCAGGAATTGAATCCACAATCAGCATTTAATTATTTCCATATTTGCAAGGGACACATGCCATTGTGAACTTTGGGTAAACCTGGACAGGTTAGGATATGTGTTTTTGCTTAGTCATGCCAGCCTACTTCATTCCTTCGAATCTGCCTTCTTTTCCAGCTTCAAAGTCCAATTCGAATCTATTTAGAACATTCCCTATTAGACAACTTCGACCAGCCCTTGGCCTTGTGATGAGTTTAAGTTCTGATTCGAAGTGTCCAGAACTTCCTTCATCAGAGCATCTTAGATTAAGATAAACTCTGCACTGAAATGCCATTCGAAGGTCATTTCATTCTGATGTTCTGCTTGAGGTAAAGTATGAAGTTCCAGTCGAAGGACCCTCTGAAGTACTAGTCGAAGCATTGTGAAATTGACTTGATCGAAGGGGTCCAGCGCTCAATCGAAGACTTGCACACCAAAGCTTGATCGAAGGGTTCCAAAAACCTAATCGAAGCTTACTAATTAAAGCCTGATCGAAGAGTGCCAAATGCCCAATCGAAGACTGGTGAGTTAAGCATGTATCGAAGGATTTTGGATACCCAATCGAAGACTTTTCCCAGATGCCAATCGAGAGACACTTTGTTCATCTTCAAAAAAATTTATTTTCCTTAGGCAAGGGTTTGTGACCAACATGTAAGGGAAGACCTTTGAAAACATGAGAGGGCAAATTTTGGGGTACAACAGTACCGGTATCCCTTATGGTGAAGTAAGTAGAATACGGGGTCGGTGAGTGATGTCATGAAGCACTAACTAACCTTAAAACCTTTAATCGAACAACTTGGCCATTAGGAAGTAGTGAGATAGCCGATTTCAGTGGAAAGATGAAAATTGGTTGATACTCGATACTACACTCATTGAGATTGGACTTTTGGGATATCTCGGTCGCAAGAAAAGATTGATTGTGTTAAGACAATACCCAATAAATAAAGATCAATGATATTGAGATTCCCTAGAACCCGATTACATTATAGGACATGTTGAACCAACTAAACTTTAAAAGGCTACTTACCTGCAAAACCCATGCAAGCCTAAACCTAAGGTCTTTGTGTGCTTTGTTTGTGATTATTATTCATGTCATCATAAACATCATAACATCATAGGCATTCTCACTAACCATTTCAAGGATTTAGGAATTTATCTTTGTTTTGTTTTGTAGGTCATGACTTCCACTCGTAGGAATACCATCCGAGTTAACTTCGTGAAAGTGCATCCTCAACTTCAAGAGTTAGAATCAAGAGTTCCTGGAGATTTTCCCTTCACCAAGAAATATGGTCGACTTCTCAACTTGGCTACCTCAAACTTCTAAGAAGAAATGATGTGTGTGCTTTTCCAATTCTTTGATCCTATGCATCATTGCTTCACCTTTTCCGACTACCAATTGGTACCTACATTAGAAGAAATCTCTCAATTGTTAGGAGTGCATGTGTTTGATCAAATACCATTCACCGGTTTAGAAGAGGCTCCAAAGCCTGAAGTTATTTCCAAAGCTTTGCATTTGAAGAGATCTGACATTGTGGAAAATTAGGAGACAAGAAGTGGAGTCAAGAGTTTCTTAGCCAAATTTCTGTTGGAGTGGGATCGTTTATTCTGAGAAGATTTGGATTTTCAAGCTTTTGAGGATGTCTTAGCCCTTCTAATCTATGGTTTGGTTCTATTTCCAAATCCAGACCAACTCATATATGTGAATACCATCAAGGTTTTTCTCTCTCGTAATTCCATACCTACTTTACTTGGAGACATTCTACATTGCTTCCACACTCACACCATGAAGAAAAGGGGTACTCTTTGGTGTTGCATTCCATTACTCTATAGATGGTTTATTTCATACCTATCTCGATCAATGTTGAAGAATGAGTAAGGCTTGACATGGTCTCAAAGATTAATGTCACTCACACATTCTGATATTTATTGGTGTGCTCGATCTATGGAGGACCTTACTATTGTTGACTGTTGTGGGGAATTCCCTAATGTCCCTCTACTTGGCACTAGGGGAGGTATCACCTACAATCCTTTTTTAGCTTTGCGAAAGTTTGGATATGCTAGGAGGGATGGCCCTCGTGATGCACTTGTCCAAGGAATTGCATTTGAGTATGAGAGCGATGTCCAAGGCTATTGTCAGAGATTCATACGAGCTTGGGGCATGGTTAACAAGTTTAATAGCAAGAAATTATGGCAAAAGAACTCCATTCCTTTGGAGCCTTATCTCAAGTGGGTGCGAACTCGCGCCCAAAACCTCATGATGCCTTATGAAGCTATCATGTCTATCATCATGGAGTCTGTCGCTGAAGGAGATGTTCCATATACTGTCCTTTATCCTGATATGCCTACTTCTCTTGAATATTTGTAAATAGCTTGGATTCAGCTATAGGGGGAGAGATACACCTTTGAATCCTAGTTTTATGCAAGCGAGAAGAATACATTGGAGCTCACGAGACAACTTCATGAGGAGAGGATCCTGAATTCCTATATCTCTCCAAATAGGAAGCATCCATGGGAGATTTGTGCCATTTTTATTGTATTTTAGTTCATTTGGTTTCTTTTGTTTCAATGTAAGCCCAAGAGGCATGTTGTAATCAATTTTAATTTATTAATACAACTAATGTTTGTTTCTTTTTGTCTAAACAAATTTAAATCTTCTAAGTCCTTGAAATCATTCACATACGCAGTTTGATGCATCATAACATAAACAGGTTTTCCACAACAGGTTTCCTTATCTTTCTACTGTTTATTTCAGTAAGATAGATATCGAACAAATAGTGAAGAACTTGCAAGCGTAGAATTACCAGTTCCAAGAGACCTTGCTGACCCTAGATAAGGGACAACAAGAGTTGATGACTATGTTAGTAGCCAAGAAGAAAACCAAAAAGAAGGCCTTCATCAACATGGGTAAAAGGTTCAAAGGTCTGGTTCGTCAAGTACAGATAGTCGAAGAGTCGTCTGAGGAGGACGAAAATCAAGACGAGGAGGCAAGAAGCACCCGTGCTGGGGGTGAAAATGATCAAGCTTCTGAAGATGAAGACTATTTTGATGAACAATATCCACCTATTTAGGATAAATACAAGCAGTTAGAGGATAGGCTGAAAGCTGTTGAAATTCAAGTCGTACCTGGTTTGAAATTTGGTGATTTGGGCATAGTACCTGGGGTCGTCATTCCCCATAAGTTCAAAATACCGGTCTTCACCAAGTATGACGGAGTTTCCTTCCTGAAACTTCATCTAAGGTCTTACGTGCGCAAGATGCATCCACACACTACCGACAAAAAGCTATGGATCCATTTCTTCCAAGAGAGTCTGGATGGGACTCAACTATAATGGTTCTATCTATTGGAGGGTTCCCGTATCCACACATGGTAACATCTAGCCACTGCTTTTTATCATCAATATCAATACAATGTCGATCTGGCACCAATCATATTTCAACTTCAAGGTATGATAATGGGTACAAATGAGGGGTTTAAGGAGTACGCCCAAAAATGGAGGGATCTTGCTGGTAGGGTCCAACCACCACTAACTGACAGAGAACTAGTTGACATATTCATGGGTACATTAACTGGCCCATTTTTCAACCTATTGATTGGTAGTTCTTCGTCTGGTTTCACCGAGTTGATCCTAACTGGTGAAAGGGTTGAAGGTGGCATTAAGAGCGGAAAAATTCCCATGACATCTTCTTCCGTATCCAACTCTGTAAAGAAGCCCTTCACTGGAAATAAAGAAACAAATGTTATGTATGGGGCAAGGGCCCATACCAAGAAGAATCACCGACCCTATGTTAATGTTGTGTTAATCTCCAAACCTCCGTCTGCTCAAAGGCAATCATCCAAAAATCAACGATCTGAAGTTCCTCAAAGACAATTCACGAGAATAAGCATGTCACTGTCCCAAGCCTTACAACATATGTTGAAGGCCAACTTAGTGACATTGCGCAATCCACCATCCAATCCAGACATTTCATCACCTAAGTACAATCCAAATGCCAAGTGTGCATATCATTCCAACAGCCCCGGACATGAAACTGATCAATGCTGGGCTCTGAAGAATAAGAAGCAAGATCTGATAGACAATAAAACAATTGAGTTTGACCCACCTACTACTCCAAATGTGATAACGGCACCAATGTCTAATCATGGCAAAGGTGTTAACGCAATTGATGATACTAGTTTCGTCTCTTCCATTGAATATTTAACAACTCCATTAATTATTGTGAAGGTTAATTTGCTAAGAGATGGGGTGTTCCCTGGCTGTTCTAAAGATTGTGTTTGTTGTGGTCAACAAGTAAATGGTTGCAAGCGGATGAAGGAAGGTGTGCAACACCTGATAGATAGCCGCGAGATTCTGTTTGAGAAGATTCCTACCATCAAGAGTTTGACCAACGAAACTGAAGACTTGTCCATAATAACAATTTCCAACAAGTATTTTAGGATCCCCTCAAAGGGTCCTATTAGAATTTCAAATGAACCAACCATTGCTCCTTTAATAATCACTACTGTTGGGCCTATCCCCTACTCCTTTGACAAAGCAATTCCATGGAACTATTGTGTCAAGGTTTATTATCATGGGATAAAAAAAGATTCTTGGATCAACAAAGATGAAGCAGATGTCATTAATATTGTAGGTTCTAGTAAAGTGACAAGAACAGGGAGGATCTTTTCCTCCGATATTTCACCATCCACTACTACAACAACTCACGTCCTCATAACCAATGACAAGTCTAGTGCCAACACTAGAGGCAAAGAAAAATAAGGTGAGCCTGCTGGGATAGAGGCACCTACCAAAGTTACTAACACTGAAGAACCCTCCACTCAAGAGATGGAGGAAATACTGAAAATCATAAAGAAGAGTGACTTCAAAATAGTTGAGCAGCTGGTGTAAACCCCCTCCAAAATTTCCATGTTATCATTATTACTCTGTTCGGACGTTCATGGCCAGGATCTAATCAAGTTCTTGAAGAAAGCCCATGTGCCCCAAGAAACCATCGCTAACCAGTTCGAGAACTGTGTAGCAAGTTTAACGACTGACAATGGATTAGGGTTCTCTGATGTTGATTTGACTCCTATGGGAAAGAACCACAACAAAGCCTTGCATATCTCTGTTGAATGCAAGTGGACCACCCTGGCCCATGTCCTAATTGATACTGGTTCATCTTTAAATGTGTTACCCAAAGGTGCTTTGGACCGGCTAGATTGTGAAGGACTGGTATTGAAGCCAAGCGATATTGTTGTAATGGCTTTCGATGGGTCTAAAAGGATGGTTCATGGAGAGGTGGATCTCCCAACTAAAGTTGGCTCGCAGATTTTCAACTCTACCTTTTATATAATGGACACATGTCTCGCATATTCTTATTTACTTGGGCGCCCTTGGATACATAGGGCAGGGGCAGTAACATCCACTCTTCATCAAAAATTAAAGTATCCAGTCAAATGGAAGATCGTTACTGTTTGTGGCAAAGAAGAATTTATGGCGATCCATCTCAATTCCTTCAAGTATGTGGAAATGGATAGTTAATTCATAGAAACTTCGTGCCAGGCTTTTGAAGTTGTTCCTCCTATAGTTGTCGCCGCCAAAATCTCCTCGGACATATCAAAAGCTGATGAAGTTGCACCAAGAATGGTTTCACTTAAGGATGCTCGTGCCGTGGTCGAAGATGGAAATTGTACTCTCTGGGGACAACTTCCCAACATTCCGTTTAAAACAGACAAATTCAGATTGGGTTTCACCATCAAAGCTCAGAAATAAGCCAGGCACGCTCGCGTGGGAAAGCCACCCCTTCGCATCGGGAATCATGAAGTGAACGTTGTGGAAGACTCTGATGATGAAATTACTTTTGAATATTGGATCTATCCTACGGTCGAAGGAAAGCTCAATAACTGTAATGCGAAGGATTTCACTCCCATCTCCTTCATTGAGGAGTAATTAATGCTTACTGTTTTCTGTCAATTCAAGAACTTTTGTCTGTAATCTTAATTTCCAAAACAAAGACTTTTAAGCCATGTGCCTTGCCCAGGGCACTATGGTCCATTTATTAAGGGTTTTGTTCATGTTCATTTATCATATGATCATTTAATATAAACCATTGGACCTTTTTCATTCAAACTTTTGTGTTCATTATCTTTCTTTTCCTTTATTACATTTTTTTCAATAGCCATGTATCTTACATGTACACACACACACACTTGCAGATCTTCATCTACTCCGGATCTCATTGCCAACGACTCTACTATTTCCAGTTATAACTTTGAACATTCAGTTAACCAAGCCGAAGACGAAGGTGAGGAAGATTGTGAAATACCAGGAGAATTAGCCAGACTTCTAATGCAAGAAGAGAAAGCTAGTTTACCTCATGAAGAGCCAATCGAGGTTATCAACTTAGGTACTGAGATAGATAAGAAAGAAGTCAAGATCGGCACTAACCTAAAAGATTGGTTCAGATGTTACATGTCTATGTTGAAGTGTTTGCTTGGTCGTATGAAGATATGCCAGGGTTGGATACCGATATTGTGGTTCATCGTCTGCCCACGAAGGAAGATTGTCCTCCTGTTAAGCAAAAGGTTCCTCGTATGCGGCCAGACATGTCTAAAAAGATAGAGGCTGGGGTAATGAAACAATTTGATGCATGTTTTCTGGCCGTCACATATTATCCTCAATGGGTTGCTAACGTGGTCCCCATTCCAAAGATAGATGGAAAGGTTCGCATGTGTGTAGATTATAGGGACCTGAATAGGGCAAGCCCCAAAGATGATTTCCCTCTACCACATATTGACGTCTTGGTTGACAATGCCGCTCAACATAAAGTCTTCTCATTCATGGATGGATTTTCTGGCTACAACTAAATCAAGATGGCTCCCAAAGACATGGAAAATACCACCTTTGTTACACAATGGGGCAACTTTTGCTACAAAGTCATGCCGTTCGGATTAAAGAATGCAGGGGAAACATATCAAAGAGCTATGGTAGCTTTATTTCATGATACGATTCATCATGAAATAGAAGTCTATGTAGATGATATGATTGCAAGGTCGCAAGTCGAAGAAGCACATCTTGATCACCTACACAAGCTATTTGAGAGGCTGAAGAAGTATAAGTTGAGGTTGAACCCTAATAAGTGCACATTCAAAGTACGGTCTGGAAAGCTTCTAGGTTTTGTCGTCAGTGGTAAAGGCATCGAAGTTGATCCTTCAAAGGTAAAATCCATTCAAGAAATGTTGTTTCCCCTCTCTAAAAAAGAGGTTAGAGGATTCTTAGGTCGTCTTAACCACATTGCTCGCTTCATCTCTCATTTAACTGCTACTTGTGAGCCAATCTTAAAAATATTAAAGAAAGATCAAGTAGTCAGATGGAACGACGATTGCCAAGTTGCCTTCGACAAAATCAAATAATATTTGTAAGAACCTCCTATTATTATGCCTCCAGTGGAAGGAAGACCACTAATCATGTACTTAACTGTGCTATAGAATTCTATTGGGTGTGTGTTGGGCCAACATAACGAGTTTGGTCGAAAAGGGCATGTAATATAGTACCTGAGCAAAAAGTTTACCGACTGTGAAACCAGATATTCATTGCTCGAGAAAACTTGTTGTGCTCTGGAATGGGCTTCTTACCGGCTAAGACAGTATATGTTGACTCATACCACTTTATTGATTTCTAAGATGGACCCTATCAAGTACATCTTCGAGAAACCCACTCTCTTTGGATAGATAGATAGATGGAAATGATTCTAACTGAATATGATATTCAATATACAACACAAAAGGCCATAAAAGGAAGTGTATTAGCATATCATTTGACTCATCAAGTTGTTGATGACTATCAATCTATGAACTTTGACTTCCCGAATGAGAATATCATGTTAGTGACAGACTGTGAAAAACATGGACCGTGTGACGGACCTGAACAAGGATCCCGATGGACTATGGTTTTTTATGGAGCTTCCAACGCTTTGGGTAACGGAATTGGTGTTGTGATAATTTATCCTGAAGTTTGCCACACTCCTTTCACCGCTAGACTTTATTTTGATTGTACGAATAACATGGCTGAGTACGAGGCATGCATCTTAGGTTTGAAGGCTTCCATTGACTTAAGGATCAAGCATTTGGATGTATTCGAAGATTCTGCTCTAATGATCAGTCAAGTCAAAGAAGAATGGGACACTAAGCATCCTAACCTGATTCCTCACAAGGAGCTTGTGTTAACTCTGATTCCATGCTTCGAGGAGATCACCTTTGAACACTTCCCTAGGGAGGAAAATCAGTTAGCCGGTGCTTTGGCCATAATTTCTTCCATGTTCAAAGTCAAATGGGATAACGAAGATCCTATGATTACAATTGAGAGATTTGACGAACCTGCGCACTGCTATGAGCTTGATATTAACAAAGAGAAACCATGGTACCATGAGGTGAGGAGATATCTTGAGGAACAAGAATATCCTGAAGGAGCTTCCATCAATGATAGGAAATTCCTGCATAGATTTTCAGCCAAATTCTTTCTAAGTAACAGAATCCTATACAAGCGCAACCATGATTCTACTCTACTCCAATGTGTGAACAAGAAGGAAGCAGAGAAAATTATGGAAGACATGCATGATGACCTCTTTGGGACCCATTCTAGTGGACACACTATGGACAAGAAAATCCTGAGGGCAGGTTACTATTGGTCCACAATGGAAACTGATTGTCATCAACACTTAAGGACTTGCCAAAAGTGTCAAATCTATGCTGACAAGGTCCATGTACCTCGTATCCCTCTAAACGTCATGACTGCTCCATATCCATTTGCAATGTGGGAATTGATATGATTGGAGAGATCAAACCTACTGCCTTAAATGGACATCGCTTCATTCTTGTCGCTATCGGTTACTTCACCAAATGGGTCGAAGCTACCTCATTTGCCTCTGTTACCAAGAATGTTGTAGCCAGGTTTATCAAGCATAATCTCATATGCCGTTACGGTATCCCCGAAAGGATTATCACCGACAATGGAACTAATCTCAATAATGCTATGATTATGAAACTCTGCACTCAGTTCAAAATCAAGCATCACAATTCTTCTCCGTACAGGCCCAAGATGAATGGCGCAGTGGAAGTTGGCAATAAAAATATCAAGAAGATTATGCAAAATATGGTGGTAACCTATAAAGATTGGCATGAGATGTTACCGTTTCCTCTCCATGGCTAACGTACTTCGGATCGTACGTCAACTGGGGCAACTCCTTTCTCCTTGGTCTATGGCATGGAAGTCGTATTGCCTGTAGAAGTTCAAATCCCCTCTCTAAGTATAATGAAATAAGTAAGTCTAGGCAAAGACGAATGGATTCAGACTAGGTTGGATCAGCTGAATTTGATTGACGAGAAGAAACTGGCTGCTGTTTGTCATGGTCAGATGTATCAAAAGTGTATGATCAAGGCGTTCAACAAAAAGATCAAGCCTCGAGTGTATCAAGATGGTGACATGGTAATAAAGCGCATCATTCTTCCACAAGGCGACCCCATGGGAAAATGGACTCCCACTTATAAAGGGCCATTCATTGTAAAGATCGTTTTCACTGGTGGTTCCATGATGCTGACTACTATGGATGGTGAAGATTTCCCACATCCTGTGAATGCAGACATAGTTAAAAAATACTATGCATAAAATGGCCCGCTAGGTTGACACACCTAGCAAAAAATAAGGGCATCCCAGCGAACCAAAGGGGTTTGGGAAAAAATTATGGATATATGCAAAATATTATACACCCGGCGAGTCGAAAACCCAAAAGGGCGACTTGGGCAAAAGTGGGTATCCCGGTGGGCTGAAAACCTGAAAAGGTGGTCCAGGAAAAAATTAAGGATTAAAAGCATATGACTATGTCCCATGGGATCATTACAACCAACTTTATTACCAAAATCCAAGTTCAAATGATCCAAGATTTATCCAATCAACTTCTATACAATGGCAATGGATAATGTTCATAGACATAGGGGCAATAGTGGGGTTGGAATTCAATGAGATCACTTTCAGATGGCTATTATTTTTGTTTTCACTTTGTATTATTTCCATTCTTTCGATGATTTCCTCTTACTAGGATCTCGGTATCTTTGTACAAAAATGCCTATTCATGGGCAAAACATCAATACAAATATACTTTGAAGTGCAAACCTTATGTTTTTTCTGTTTTGAGTGCAAAATTGTCCAATGACTAAAATTGAATGAACATATGTATATGAACATGATTAAACTTTTAACAATTGTATGCTTAAAAACAGTAACAAGCATCTCCCTAAATGCATTTGAGATATCCCCACAGAGTTATTTCAATAACATTATCCCCACAAATTTGGATTCATAAAATCCACAGCCAGAGTTTCAATCTCCAAAAGATACTCTTCCCAGCTGAGTTGGTCTTAAAAGGAAGCCTTTTAGGATTTCTTCCTAAAAGAGTCACCTCCCTAACAGTTTATCAAATATTCTCTCCAACATGGTTTGTTTCCCCCAACAGACTGCAAATTCCACAGCTTAAGTTTGCCTCTCAGACTATTACAAATTAAGGGACCACAACCCCTAATACCCGTTGAAGTCATCAACAGAGTCAGTGTTATCTCTAAAAATTGCTACTAAGCCTGGACCCGACTAAAAACTAGTTCAACGTCATCCTATTCTCGACTTACTATGAAGACTGGACCCGTCCATATAACAGTTGATCTCAATTTCAAGTTACTAAAACCTAGACCCGACCAGATAATAGTTGATCTTAATTTCAAGTTACTAAAGCCTGGACCCGACCATATACTAGTTTAACTTCTCAAATTGCTTAATCCTGGACCCGACCAGTCAATAATTCAAGTTTGGACCCGACCAAATAACATTTCCAATTGTTGAAACCTAGACTCGACCAGATAACAGTTAACCTCAAGGCTAAGTTGCTATGAAACCTGGACTCAACCAGATAACAATTATGATAATTTCATAACTTTGGGTCAGATTTTCATCATGATGCAAGATGATTCAAGAAAAACACCCAACATAGAAGTTGTAGATCTCAATGAGATCAGAAACATTGCAGGGAGAACTTCTTATAGAAATGCTTGGATCTCAAGTTATAAATCCATGAAGACATGTCCATGAAACTAAAACACTTAGTAAAATTCTGGGCGTTTTAAGTCAGAATTTTGACATAACTTCTGACCCAATTTTCATACAGTTACAATGGGAGTTTGCAAAAGTAATTCAAAAAGGGATTGCAGAGCATTTACAAGCTTTCTAAAAATTCCAAGAACTCTTTTAGATCAGGTTGGATCAAGGAGAATTGAAGATCAGAAGTTGGACATTCATTCTTAAATTATGAGTCATGTTCATGATGAACATCTGATCCAATTCCAAGCAATGCTGAATAATCCCACTTTTCAGGCCCTCTAACGTGTGTATCTATCCTTAATCAGAATATTACATAAACTTCTGAGCTATGAACCACTTGATTTAAGCTTTGTCCAATATACCTTGCCATTTAAGGAAGAAAGTTCACACTTCCATTATGGAAAAGTGACTTTAATCACAAAATCCACTCTCCTTGAGCTTTGTGTTTGTTCTTTTTGCACAAGCATCCCCTACAAACTCAGAACATGTGTGTTTAAAGTTGCTAGCTATAACGCCTGTAATTTAATTTAATTATTTATTTAATTAAATTATTTTGGATTATTTGTGAAGTTGCGAGATATTGAGAATTATTGGTATAAGTTGTTGGATTATTATTAATTGATTAATTAGTGATTTATAATACTTATAATATTGAATTAAAGGGAATATATGAAATAATATTGGGCTTATGCTATTGGTTAGAAGTACTAAAGTTGGAGTGTAGGTTAGGCCCAAAAGGATGGATATATAAGGAGAAGCTAACACAAGGATTTGTTTTAGTTGGAGAATAAGGATTATGTGCGCTGACTGGTAGAGCTACGAGGACGAGGAGCAAGCTGCCCGGTGTTGAGAAGAGTGAATCAAGGATTACGGACAAAGCTTTGGTTGAGCGGCCTTCAATCCAGGTAAGGGTGTGGTTCTGACCTTATAATGGGACTTATGATGTGTATTACGTGGTAATTGGTCATTTTATGATTTTTGAGAATGGATGTTTCTAAATTGCTATTGAAGTTGCTTGTTTATTCATGTTGTGGCCATTGGGAAGAACTGTAAGACCATTTAATGAATCCATTTTAGGAAGTTTCCCGGTTATGTGTTATGGACGTTGTATGTATCTGCGTGACTACCCTATTTAATCGATGAGTAGGTTAGTGTAGATTCTTGCATGTTCTTATGGTTGTTAGGTTGTTATGGTTGTTAGGTTGTTGTGGTTTTTATGAGGGTATGGTCGTTACGATGTTAGGAATTATTGTTGTAGTCGGTCTTGTATGTTGATGAATATGTTGATAGGAAATATAGTTTCCCGTTACTGTGTTACTCCGAACGGTTGGCCGGAAGTTATAAATTATAGTGGTGTGGTCGTTAAGACGTTGTATCGTGACTGTGTTGTTGGCCGAATTAGTGGTCGGGGAGGATACTGAAGTAGTAGGTACCGAGCAGCGTTTTAGGCTGCAAGGCGTGTTGGGGAATGATGCATTGGATTTTTCGAGCAGAATTAGGTTGCAGGATGTTTCGAGGAGCATGGGTCGGTCGTCGCCCTATTTCCTCAGTGCGTGTCGAGGAGTATATATATTAGTTGTTATGTTGTCCTAGATGTCGTGCATGTCGAGGGGCACGTAGTTCCCTATCCCTTTTGCCCATACATGCTGTGTTTTTGGTTGTTAATCGTGATGTGTGAATTATGTTAAGTTGTTGTTTGATTATGTTAATGACTGAAACATTGTTTTATGTGATAGGCTTATGGCCAATGTTGATTTATGTTGAGTTGTTGTGATGTTGTGACTGTTGTTATGAGTTCTCGTTGATAATGTGAAGTGGCAGGGAATTTACATGATGATGAATTACCTCTATTTATTGGTAATAATGGTGATGTGGGCTTATGCCTTGCGATGGATGATGATTATTGTGAGTATGTGATAGTGTATTCATTGAGTCATATACATTTGCATACTCTGTGATGGCCTGGATTGGTAAACTGCAAATAAGGCTTATGCCTTATTGATGCCTCTATTAATTGGCAATTATTAAGATGGGAGTTTTGCTCCGTTTTTAAGATGGGAGTTCTACTCCAATGGAACCACATGCATTTGCATAGTATTGAGTTGCATTCCAAGTTGTATAATTGAGTTGTTGTGATGATAAATTAGTTGTTGTGTTTTGTTGATAGCCTATTGTGATTGTTGTAATTTATAAGTTGTGAAGTGGTGATTTTTGTATGAATTGATTCTAGTGTAATATTTATCATACGTTCTATTATAGTGTTCGATATCTCACTCCTTATGTTTTAATGTTACCCTTATGTTGGTAACGTGCAATTAATCTAGAGTGAAGGCGGTTGACCTTCAGTAGTTCGAGTCGGTGTCATTGCTCTGATACGTAACACTCGGGGGGATGAACACTAGTTGCTTTAGTATTTGTTATTTCAGTTATTGAACTTTAAGTTAATTGTTTTTAAGTACTTGTCTTCAGAAGTTACTTCCATGTTGAATGCAATGGTTTTAAGTTGAATTTGTGGCATCCTGATTCAGTTACATGATTTTTATAACTCTGATTTACATTATATTATCGGGTAGAATTGGGATGTTACAAAGTTGGTATCATAGCAAAGTTTGTCCGTCCGACCAAGTTGTCGAGTCATAAGTTATTTAACAATCGAGTATTGTTGATTTGAGTTCTAACTGTTGTTTATGTTGTAGTGATAAGTTAAGATGGCTGGAAGGAATGATGTTGCACTTGCTACTGCTTTAGAAGCAATGACACATGATATGGAGAATCAGCCGAATGCTGACGGGAATGCTGGATCTTGTAGTTTGGTGACTTTCCAGAGGAAGAATCCGCCTATGTTTAAGGGAAAGTATGATCCTCACGGAGGGTTTGATTGGTTGAATTAGATTGAGAGAATCTTCTGTGTGATGGACTGCACTCCAGTGCAGAAAGTTTGGTATGATACTCATATGTTAGAAGTCGAGTTTGATGACTGGCAGCTAGAGACGTGTAAGAGGATGGAAGCTGCAGGTGAAAATGTCACTTGGGCTATGTTCCGTAGGGAATTTTTGAGGAAGTATTTTCCTGAAGACGTTCGTGGTAAGAAGGAAATTGAATTCCTTGAGCTGAAGCAAGGAAGTATGTCGGTTGTTGAGTATGCTGCAAAGTTTGTTGAGTTGGCTAAGTTTTATCCGCACTATAGTGGGTTAAATGCTGAATTTTCTAAGTGCATCAAGTTTATGAACGGGTTGCACTCAGAGACCAAGAAGGTAGTTGGATACCAGAAGATCCATGTCGTTGCTGATTTAATTGATAGTTGTAGGATTTATGAAGGGGGTGATAATGCTCACTATAAGATTATCAATGAGAAGAGGGGTAAGCACCAACAGAATCATGGTAAGCCTTATGATGCCCCAACTGGTAAAGGTAAACAGAAAGTTGCTCAGGGTCAGAGGACTAGTGGGGGAGATGCTCCTGCTGGTGTGGTTTGTTTCAAATGTGGAAAACCTGTGCATAAGAGTAATGTGTGTGCTGCTAAGGTGAAGAGGTGTTTCCGTTGTGGTAAGACTAGACATGTTGTGTCTGAGTGCACGCATAAGGAAGTGATTTGTTTCAATTATGGTGAAGAAGGACACATTGGTAGTCAGTGTCAGAAACCAAAGAAGGCTCAAACCAGTGGTAAAGTGTTCACTTTGGTTGAGGATCAGGCAGCTACTGAGGACAGACTCATCAGAGGTACATGTTTCATTAACAATAATCCTTTAATTACTATTATTGATATCGGTGTTACTCATTGATTTATTGTTGCTGATTATGTTGAAAGATTGAGTCTTATATTATCTTCTATGAATGGAGAGATGGTCGTCGACACTCCAGCCAAGGGGTCGGTGACTACTTCTTTTGTCTGTCTAAAGTGTCCTTTATCGATTTTCGATAGAGACTTTGCTGTTGATTTGGTTTGTTTGTCGTTAAGAAGGTTGGATGTGATTATGGGTATGAACTGGTTAGAGAATAACTATGAGGTTTTCTACTCCTGGGGAAGAGGAAGTTGGCCTGTTGTCTGCTAGACAGTTGAGGAAGTTGATGCAAGAAGAAGCTCAGATGTTTTCGTTGATGGCGTCGCTATCTGTCGAGAATCAAGCTATAATTGAGGAATTGTATGTAGTGCGTGAAATTCCTGAAGTTTTCCCTGATGAAATCCCTGATGTACCGCCAGAGAGAGAAGTTGAATTTTCTATTGATCTTGTACCTGGTACCATACCTGTTTCTATGGCACCATACAGGATGTCCGCATCTGAATTGTCAGAATTAAAGAAGCAATTGGAAGAGTTACTTGAAAAGAAGTTTATGAGACCAAGTGTATCACCGTGGAGAGCTCCAGTGTTGTTAGTAAAGAAGAAAGATGGAAGTATGAGGCTTTGTTTTGATTATAGACAGTTGAATAAAGTGACGATTAAGAACAAGTATCCACTTCCAAGAATAGATGACTTGATGGATCAATTGGTGGATGCTCGTGTGTTTAGCAAGATAGATTTGAGATCGGGATATCATCAGATTAAAGTGAAGGATGAAGATATTCAAAATACGGCTTTCAGAATGCGTTATGGATACTATGAGTATTCAGTGATGCCTTTCGGTGTTACCAACGCGCTGGGAGTATTCATGGAATACATGAATCGCATCTTTCATACTTATTTGGATCGATTTGTGGTGGTGTTCATTGATGATATTTTGATTTACTCTAAGTCAGAAGAAGAGCATGCAGAACACTTAAGAGTAGTATTGCAAGTTTTGAAAGAGAAGAAGTTGTATGCAAAGCTGTCTAAGTGTGAATTTTGGTTAAAGGATGTTAGTTTTCTTGGTCATGTGATCTCAGGTAGTGGCATTGTTGTAGATCCATCAAAAGTAGATGTTGTGTTGCAATGGGAAACTCCAAAGTCGGCTACTGAGATTATAAGCTTTTTAGGATTAGATGGTTATTATAGGAGGTTTATCGAAGGTTTTTCTAAGTTGGCACTCCCGTTGACTAATTTGACTTGTAAAGGTAGAACTTTTGTATGGGATGTCCATTGTGAAGAAAGTTTTACGGAATTGAAGAAAAGATTGACGTTGGCTCTGATTTTGACGTTACGTAATCCAGGAGAACCTTTTGTGGTATATTGTGATGCATCTAAGATGGGTTTAGGAGGTGTGCTTATGCAGAATGAGAAGGTTGTTTCTTATGCATCAAGGCAGTTGAGGACTCATGAGAAGAACTATCCTACGCATGATTTAGAACTTGTTGCAGTTGTTTTTGTGTTGAAAATTTGGAGGCATTATCTTTATGGTTCTACATTTGAAGTGTTTAGAGACCATAAAAGCTTAAAGTATCTATTTGATCTGAATGAACTGAATATGAGACAACAAAGATGGTTGGAGTTGTTGAAGGACTATGATTTCGATTTGAATTATCATCTAGGAAAAGCGAATGTGGTAGCTAATGCATTGAGTCGAAATACTTTACATATGTAAACAATGATGGTTAAAGAATTGGATTTAATTGAACAATTCAGAGATATGAGCTTAGTTTGCAAAGTGACATCGCGGAGTGTTATGTTGGGAATGTTGAAGATTAATAATGAATTTCTAGAGAGTATCAGAGCAGCTCAGAAGTTAGATGTGAAACTGGTAGATTCGATGGTTCGGATTGATCATTCTGAGAATAGTGATTTTAAGTTGGATGAACAAGGTGTGTTGAGATTTCATAATCGGATTTGTATTCCCGATGATGCGGAGATGAAGAAAGTGATTCTAGAAGAGAGTCATAGAAGCAAGTTGGGTATTCATCCAGGAGCTATAAAGATGTATCAGGATTTGAAGAATTTGTTTTTGTGGCCTGGGATGAATAGTGATGTGGCTCGATTTGTGTATGCATGTTTGACTTGTCAGAAGTTGAAAGCTGAACATCAGAAGCCTGCAGGGTTGATGCAACCGTTAGAAGTTCCAGAATGGAAATGGGATAGCATTTCAATGGACTTTGTGATGGGGTTACCTAATACTTTAAGAGTACATGATTCGATTTGGGTAATTGTTGACAGGCTTATGAATTCCGCTCATTTTATTCCTATTAACATCAGCTTTCCAGTGTCGAAGTTGGCAGAGATTTACACTAGTGTAATTGTGAAGTTGCATGGTGTTCCTTTGTGCATTATGTCAGATAGAGATATGAGGTTTACTTCTGATTTTTGGAAGAGTTTTCAAGAGGCGTTGTGTTCAAAGTTGAGGTTGAGTTCGGCGTATCATCCTCAGACGGATGGTCAGACAGAAAGGACTATTCAATCGTTGGAGGATTTGTTGAGAGCATGTGTTCTTAAACAGGGAGGTTCGTGGGATACCTATCTTCTGTTAATAGAGTTCACTTATAATAACAGTTACCATTATAGTATTGGGATGGCACCTTTTAAAGCGTTGTATGGTCAGAGATGTAGAACTCCTTTATGTTGGCACGAATCTGAAGAAAGTGTAGTGCTTGGACCTGAACTTGTTCGTGAGACTACTGAGAAGCTGAAGATGATTCGGGAAAAGATGACAGCTTGCCAAAGTAGACAGAAGATTTATCATGACAAGAGAAGGAAGGATTTAGAATTTTAATCAGGTGACCATGTGTTTTTGAGAGTTACACCTGTAACTGGTGTTGGGAGAGCATTGAAGTCTAAGAAGTTCATTTCTCATTTTATTGGTCCGTATCAAATTTTGGAAAGAGTTGGGAATGTGGCTTATAGAGTGGCTTTACCGCCTAATCTTTCAAATTTGCATGATGTGTTTCATGTGTCACAACTCTGAAAGTATATTTCTGATCCATCTCATGTGATTCATATGGATGATGTGCAAGTACAAGATAATCTTACTGTTGGAAAGCAAGATGCGGGACTCCTATCCTGAGTTGTTTGAATGAGGTAATTTTTTTAGGACGAAAATATTCTAAGTGGGGGAGAGTTGTAACGCCCGTAATTTAATTAAATTATTTATTTAATTAAATTATTTTGGATTATTTGTGAAATTGCGAGATGTTGAGAATTGGTATAAGTTGTTGGATTATTATTATTTAATTAATTAGTGATTAATAATACTTATAAAATGGAATTAAAGGGAATATATGAAATAATATTTGACTTATGCTATTGGTTATAAGTAGTAAAGTGGGGGTGTAGGTTAGGACCAAAAGGATGGATATAAGGAGAAGCTAACACAAGGATTTATTTTAGTTGGAGGATAAGGATTCTGTACACTGACCGGTAGAGCTGCGAGGACGAGGAGCAAGCTGCCCAGTGTCGAGCAGAGCGAATCAAGGATTATGGCCGAAGCTTTGGTTGAGCGACCTTCAATCCAGGTAAGGGAGGGGTTCTAACCTTATAATGGGACTTATGATGTGTATTACGTGGTAATTGGTCGTTTTATAATTGTTGTGCATGGATGTTTCTGAATTGCTATTGAAGTTGCTTGTTTATTCATGTTGTGGCCGTTGGGAAAACTGTAAGACTGTTTAATGAATCTGTTTTAGGAAGTTTCCCAGTTATGTGTTGTGGATGTTGTATGTATCTATGTGACTGCCCGGTTTAATCGATGAATAGGTTAGTGTAGATTGTTGCCTGTTGTTGTGGTTGTTAGGTTGTTGTGGTTGTTATGAGGGTATGGTTGTTACAATGATAGAAATTATTGTTGTAGTCGGTCTTATATGTTGATGAATCTGTTGGTAGGAAATATAGTTGCCCGTTACCGTGTTACTCCGAGCGTTTGGTCGGAAGTTATAAATTATAGTGGTTTGGTCGTTAAGACGTTGTATCGTGACTGTGTTGTTGGCCGAATTAGTGGTCAGCATTTTAGGATGTGAGGCGTGTTGGGGAATGATGCGTTGGATTTTTCGAGCAGAATTAGGTTGTAGGACGTGTCAAGGAGAATGGGTCACTCGTCTCCCTGTTTTCTCAGTGCATGTCGAGGAGTATATATATATTAGTTGTTATACTATCCTAGATGTCGTGCATGTCGAGGGGCACGTAGTTCCCTATCCCTTTTACTCATACATGCTGTGTTTTTGGTCGTTAACCGTGTTGTGTGAATTATGTTAAGTTGTTGTTTGATTATGTTAATGACTGAAACAGTGTTTGATGTGATAGGCTTATGGCCAATGTTGATTTATGTTGAGTTGTAATGTTGAGTAGAGAGAATTTTGGATCAGAACTTCTTGAAAAAAATAGGGTTCATGTTAGGGATAGAAAAATTAAAGTTTGTTTCTGATTTATAGTTTTAATGCTTTATAGTTCTGGAACAATGATGAAATTTGCCATAACTTTCATGTTTATATTTTCCATTTTGGTTGATAAATGAATGAGTTTCAGATGCTCTGGCTGGTGCGAGGAAGAAGATGAAGTTCATCATCAGAACTGATTTTGTAATATATATTTATGGTTTGGTTTCTAATATCGGGTGTATAGCCACCCTAGTGGTAGAGAGCGCGCGCGTAAGGCATTAGTGTTAAGGATCCTGGGTTCTAGCCCCAGGAGCACCTTTTGTTGTTTTTATTTCTTACATTTTACCCCATTTACCTGTTAACAGCACACCTGGGCCAGAACTTCTAGGTTATCCCATTTCTATTTACCTGTTAACAGCATGCCTGGGCCAGAACTTCTAGGTTATCTCATTTCCATTTACCTGTTAACAGCACACCTGGGCCATAACTTCTAGGTTATCTCATTTCCACTTACTTGTTAACAGCATGCCTGGGCCAGAACTTCTAGGCCTTCTCATTTTTTCCTCCAGCATCACCCCCTCCATATACTTGTTAACAGCACGCCTGGGCCAGAACTTCTAGGATTTCTCATTTTCTGCCTCTAGCATCACCCCCTCCATATACTTGTTAACAGCACGCCTGGGCCAGAACTTCTGGGCTTTCTCATTTTCTGCTTCCAGCATCATTCCCTCATTTACTTGTTTGTAGCGCGCCTGGGCCAGAACTTCTGGGATTTTCTCCTTTCCACTTCCTAACGCCACCCCTGATTTTATTTTTATTTTTATTTTCTTTTCTTATTATTATTATTTTTATTAATCAAAAACACCAAAAGTATTATATTAAATTTTTTAAAATTATTTAGTTTATTTTTATTTAACCTCTTAAAATAAAAAAGACCAAAAACATTTTCTTATTTAACTTATTTTCTTTAACTTAATATTAAACTTAGATTCAGTTCATTTTCTTTGTTTAATTAAAATTAACTTAGTTCAATTTTCTTACTTCTAACTATTTATCTTCTTTTAGAAAATTAGGTTAAAATATTTTCTTAAGCAAACTCAAAACAAATTCATTTTCTTTTCATTCATGTCTTGTACATTATATACATTTCAATTCTTGTATATTCAAGTTCAATATGGTTGTAATAAATAATTAGGTTTAATTTCTTGCAATCCCTATTTGTAAATTTGTACACCCCATCCCCAAATGATGTAATAGCGTAGGATATTTACTTTCCGCAATTTATCACTTTCATATAAATGCTAGTAATTTAGGGTTTGTATGGAAAGATAAAATCAATGCTTAGAAAACCCTAATCCAAGACAATACAATGCATGAAATCAAAACACTTTCACACTTTCCACCTCTATGGTCTACTCCACTTGTTGCCTTGAGAAAATGGTCATGATACGCATGTGAGATATCTTAGCAAAAACAATCGAAATACAAGATCATAGCCCCTCAATGACGCTATGAATGTTGCCTTACTAATGATCTTAGTCCCTTAAGAGAAAATGCTAAGATATCTTACAACATTGCATTTTATGACTATACAATGACCCACGCCGTCCCTTTACATCCAAAGATAAGGCTTCTTACCAATCAATGGTAAGATAGCAATGTCAAAGGAAGAGAGAAATGAACAAAAGACTTTTGAGTAGGTAGAACGTTCTTGATTGCTTGCTCAAAATCCATCTTCAAATACAAACATTTTTCAAATACACTAAACACTTTCAAAAACTTGAAATATTTTCAAAAAGTCCAACACTTTGTATGCATTCTTATAGAGACGAGAATCGTTATAATGTTTTCCTAAACGAAGGCGCTTTTCAAAAATACTTTCAAAACCTACTACGAACACATTTCAAACAAAGAAATTTCAAAATTGATCTAGCAAGCAACTAATAGCCCGTAGATAACTACGGATGAAAAGGCTGCTAACACCTTCCCTTTTCATAACCTACCCCCCCCCCCCCCCCCCCCCGAACTCAAGAAAATATCTCAAAGGTCTTTCCTGTTCTTTTCACCCTTTCCTTATTGGATAAAAGAAAAGTCGGCGGCGACTCTTGCTATCCTCAATAATTGCAATCAAACACAAAACATCCAAGTCAGTTCTCCCACCGTATCCCAGTATGAAAATGATTTCAAGGACTTTTAAGATTTAAATTTGTTGAGACAAAGAGAGAACAAACATAAATTGCATTAATAAGTTCAAACGGTTACAAAAATGCCTCTTGGTCTTACAATGGAATAAACAAAGATAATACAAAATAAACTCCTAAAACAAAAAGGACTCAAACTTCCCATGAGCACATCCTCTTCGGTGCAATGTAGGCATTCAAATTCCTCTCTTCATGAAGTTGTCTCGTGAGCTCCAAAAACTTCTTCTCGCTTGCGTAGAACTGGGTTTCAAAGGTCTCTCTCTCCCCCTTTGAGTTGAATCCATGATCTTTGCAACTACTCGAGAGCAGTCGACATGTCAGGATGAAGAATAGTGTAAGTGGTGTCTCCCTTAGAAACGAGATCCATAATCACAGGTAGGATGGCGGGGTAAGGTATTACGAGACTTTGAGAACGAGTTCATACCCACTTAAGGTAAGGCTCAAGGGAGGTGGAATTTTTATGCCTCAATGTCTCACTATCCACTTTTTTTACCATTATCCAAGCTCGTATGAACCTTATACAATAGCCTTGGTCATCACCCTCATAGTCTAATACCAAACCTTGGATGAGCACATCGTGGGAATCATCTCTTCATGCATACCCAAACTGCCGTAATGCAAGAGAATGGTTATAGGTGATACCTCCTCTAATGCCTAAGAGTGGGACATTAGGGAATTCCCCACAATGGTCAATGATGGTAATATCCTCCAAAGATCGAGAACACCAATGGATATCGGAGTGCGAGAGTGACATCATCCTTTAAGACCATGTCAAGCCTTGCTCATTCTTCAACATTGATCGAGGTAGGTGCGAAATAAACCACATAGATAGTATTGGAATGCAAAACAAAAGAGTGCCCCTTTTCTTCATGGAGTGACTGTGGAAATAATGTAGAATGTCTCCAAGCAAGGTAGGTACGGGATTACCAGAGAGAAAAACCTTGACGGTATTCATATCTATGAGTTGGTCCAGATTGGGAAATAGAACCAAACCATAGATTAGAAGGTCCAAGACATCCTCAAAAGCTTGAAAATCCATATCTTCCCAGAACAAATGATCCTTCTCCAACAGAAATTAAGCTAAGAAACCCTTAACTCCACTTCTTGTCTCCCAATTTGTCACAATGTCAGATCTCTTCAAGTGCAAGGCTTTGGAAATAACTTCAGGCTTTGGAGTCTCCTCTAAACCGGTTAATGGTATTTGATCAAGCATGGGCACTCCTAACAATTGAGATAATTCTTATAATGTAGGCACTAATTGGTAGTTGGGAAAGTTAAAGTAATGATGCATAGGATCAAAGAATTGGAAAAGCACACACATCATTTCTTCTTGGAAGTTTGAGGTAGCCAAGTTGAGAAGCCGACCATATTTCTTGGTGAAGGGAGAATCTCCAAGCACTCTTGATGCTAACTCTTGAAGTTGAGGATGCACTTTCATGAAGTTGACTCAGATGGTATTCCTATGAGTGGAAGTCATAACCTACAAAATAGAACAAAGATAAATTCCTAAATCCTTGAAATAGTTAATGAGAATGCTTATGATGTTATGATGTTTATGATGTCATGAATAATAATCACAAACAAAGCACACAAAGACCTTAGGTTTATGCTTGCATGGGTTTCATAGGTAAGTACCCTCTTGAAGTTTAGTGGGTTCAACCCGTCCTACAAAGTAATCGGGTTCTATGGAATCTCAATATCATTGATCTTTCTTCATTGGGCATTATCTCAGCATAATCAATCTTTTCTTGTGGCCAAAATATCCCAAAAGTATGATCTCAATGAGCGTAGCATCGAGTATCAACCAATCTTCAGCTTTGCACCAAAGTCGGCTATCTCACTACTTCCTAATGGCCAAGTTGTTCAATTAAAGGTTCTACGGTCAGTTAGTGCTTCATGACACTACTTAGCGGCCCTGTTTTCTCCTCGATTAAACACAAGGGATGCCGGTACCAACAAATGCGTCACACTAACGTAGCCATTGCTTCAACCATATCAGTATACGCTGTACAGTTTCCATAATCTATTGCTACTTACCTAATAATGTTCCCTGATTCGTGTGGAAGATCAACAAAAACCCAAACAAGGACCCATAAATGTAAAGTAAACAAATGAAACAATGAAAACATTTAAAGGTGATCTAACTCTAAGGTAACCCCACTTTTAAGTTCTCCCCAGCAGAGACACCAGTTTTGTAATATGGTGAGAGAACTGACTTGGGTGTTTTGCATTTTATCGCAATTGTTGCGGATAGCAAGAGTCACCACCGACTTTTCTTTTATCCAATAAAGGAAAGGGTGAAAAGAACAGGAAAGACCTTTTGAGATATTTTCTTGAGTTCGGGGGTAGGTTATGAAAAGGGAAGGTGTTAGCACCCTTTTCATCTGTAGTTATCTACGGGCTCTTAGTTGCTAGCTCACTTTGAAAATGTTTTGTTTGAAATGTGTTTGTGATTGGTTTTGAAATTATTTTTGACAAGTGCCTTTCTTTAGGCGAACTTTGTAATGATTCTCGTCTCTATAAGAATGTATATAACGTGTTGACTTTTGAAAATATTTCGTTTTGAAAGTGATGGTGCATTTTGAAAGATGTTGTTTAGAAAATGATGTGAGCAAGCAACTATGAACGTTCTACCTACTCAAAAGAGTCTTAGTTCTTTTCCTCCTCCTTTAGATGTTACTATCTTACCATTTATTGGTAAGAATCCCCATCATTGGATATGAATGGACGGGCATGGGTCGTCGTATAGTCATAGAAGGCAACCTATGAGACGCTTTAGAAATTGTTGTGAGAGACTAAGATCGTTTTACCAAAGGCAACACCAAAGGGTCATCGAGGGACTACGATCTTTTTTATCAAGCGTCTTTTGCCAAAGCGTCCCAAATCTGAGGGACATGACTATTTATTCGTAGGAAACAAGTGAGATTACCCTAGAGGTGTGCGTGTGAAAAGCGTGTTTGATTGCATGCATTTTTGTCTTTGAGATTAGGGTTTTCTAACGATTGGTTTTATCTTTCCATACACACCTTAATTACTTACAATTACATTAAAGCAATAAATTGCGGAAACTAAAATCCTACGCTATTACATCACTTGGGGGATGGGGGTACAATTTACAAATGGGGATGAAATACAAGCCTAATTAAATTATTACAACCATATTGAATAAATAAAAAAATATAAAAAGGAAAATAATGTACAAAGAAAGCAAAACAAACTTTATGTATTGACACATATCTTCATGCATCGACACATGCCACTTCTTGTTTCTGAAAAAACAAAATCAACTCAGTATGAGTCGATTAATAATGGTATGTGTCAGCTCATTTCTTGTTTTTGTCAACACATTCGTGTTTTGTGTCGACTCATGCACCTTTTGTCTCTATGTATTGTGCATGGATAACAGTATGCATCGATGCATAAGGCTTTGTGTCGACTCATGCCCTGTTCTGCAACTAATATGAGTCGACTTATGCGTGTTTCGTGTCGACCCATAATCTGTTTTAGACTAAAATGAGTCGACTTATGTGAGTACGCATCGACTTATGCTGCATTTTTTTCCTTTAACATTGTTCTATTGTTTGTACAGTTCAGTTCTCAACATATAATCGACAAAAATTAAAAGCAAGCAAATGGTTAGCTTCAAGGGCAATGGTTACTACATTCTATCTTCACAAGTGAACCAATAATGATGAGTGTATGAAAAACATTTGAAGTCAAGAAGACTTACCTTGAGACTGCAATTTGTATTTTGAATCTAAATATCTTTCAAGATGATGTGATGATCAGAATGGCTTCAGTGAACGTCTAGGAAGTTGCTCCAACCCTTAATTTATATTGAAAGCTACTGAACCAACTCCAACCCAGTCAAGTGGTACAATACTGTTTTTTGTTTGTGTTTGGAAGGTGATGGTAATGGAAAGCTTGCAAGGTGGAACAATGGGTTGAGGTTTTGTTTTTATGAATGAAGATAGAGATGAATATGAGCATAGGTTACAAAAAGTTTTGTTATATTTCTCATATTTTTATCTTTCTCTTTCAACAAACAAACTCTCTTTTTCACGAAAATAAACCCCTCCTTTATGTGTTGTGAAACAGTTTATTTATAAATGAAATTGACTGAAATTTGGGAGGGAAATGGATAAGTTTTTCGAACTGTTTAGGTATACTATTTCATTGCTTTTTAGATGAAGCTCTTATGTGCTAATTTTGTGCAAATATGGGACTGGTATAGTGCAGGCTTGGACTGGGTTAGAGGCAGTATAGCAGGACTGTTTTGTAGCAGTCTTGGAGTGGAGTGGCAGCTTGGTGCGGGGCTGGCTTTGTACAAGACAACAGACTATTTTTAACAAGGTTTTGGGCTAGTAGAAGCAGGCTTGGAGTTGGAAGAATATTTGTTTTTGGGACTTTCCTGGACAACAACATTTGTAGCATGAAAAAGTCTGGTTTTGTGGACAAAATTATGCAGCTTGTAACAAAGACAAGGCATATTTGTGGATAGCATAGTGGCAAAGTTTGAAGATTGAGTCAAAGGGAAAAGTTCAAACAAGACAAATTATTGGATTTATGACTTGTAACTTAAAAATGCAGCTTTGTTGTTTACTTGAAAGCTTGTAACAACTTGAATGGTGGTGAAAAGATGTCATGAAATTAACATGCATAAAAACAACTTAGAAAAATTTCTAAGTCTTGCAAAGCTTGATTTTTGATTTTCTTGATTTCCTGATGATCAAATTTCATATTTTGAATGTCTTGATGAAATTTGATCTTTAAAACTCAAATTTGATCAAAAAGTCAAAGTTTGACTTTTCAGTATACAGTTGACTTTTTTCATCAGTTGACCAAATTTCAACTATCAGTCCACTAATCTTGGGAGATGAATTGTGTTGTACCCCAAAATTTGCCCTCCCATTTCTCATTGATTTCTCATCACAAAGCCCTTGAAGATCAGGGTCCAGTTAAGGTTTCATCTGCTCAAGACTTCTCCTTGCACTGCTGACCCAAATTAGGGTTTATATTTGCACAAAGATGTTTTGACCTAAAATGCCTAAGATAACTTTCTTACTTCATATTGGACTCATAAGTTTATCCATGTCAAGTTTCAAGTCTTGATTCCAAGTTTTGCCCAATCAATTGGACAGTTGACCCAGAAATCAGCTGTATTGGGGAAAAAGTCAACTGTGGCCAATTGATAGTGAAACCTCATGAAAATTGACCCATATCAACATTATGAACTCCTATGAACCATTTGATCAAGTTTGGATCACAATTCCATAAGAAATTTGATCAGATCACCAAAAGGGCAAAATGGTCATTTTTAGGGTTTTGACTGCACAAAGGCAATTTTTGACTGTTTGACCTAACCAATGGCAAACCAAGTTCACATATGGACTCAAAGACCCCATGGAATTATCTTGACATGCTCAACAAACTCAAAAGATCCCAAGTACACAAGATTGACAGTTGAATTTCCCAGTCAATTGATCAATTTTGATTGTATACTGAAAAGTCAAACTTTAACTTTTTGGTCAAAATCAAGAGTCAAGATTCATTTTTCATCAAAACATGCCAAATCATGAAACTTGTTCACCAAGAAATCAAAAAATGCAAATTAGGGTTAGAAATGAGAATTTTTCATAACTTAGAATTTTTCTAAGTTATGAAAAACCCTAATTTTTTCCCAACTTTGCCCCACTTTTTCACCAAGATCTATTTGGATTCAAACAAAAGTCAAAACATGAAAGTTGTAGCTTGTTTCATAATCTACAACTTTGATTCACAAAGTTTTCCCAAATGAGGCTTGTATCTCAAGTTACAAATTTTTGAATAAGGGCATCAAACCATTCTTAACTTAGTGAAATTTTAACCTATTTTGACAAGGTTTTCTACCCAACTTCAAGGCCATTTTCCATACACTTCCACTTGGAATTTCAATTTGCATTTCAAAGATGGATTGTAGTACACATTCCAAGCTTTCCAAAATGTCCAAGAACTTCTCAAACAACCTCATAACTTGAGAGAATCGAATTTCACAATATGGCAAAAACTCACTTTTGATTAGGCTAAGTTACATGTTCATAACACTATGCATTTTCAAAACTCAGCATGCCCCTTGATTACAGGTCCTTAAACCATCCAACACTCAATAATTTAATCCATGTTCATTGTGCTAAGACCTTGTTTCATGAGTTCAAGCATTGCCTAAAGGATTAATCCCAAATTGGAAAAAGCATTATATCCATTTTTGCAAAAGTTTCACTTTATGTCATGATGTAAATCCACAAGTACAGATGAGATCTAATTGGCACAAGATTATGAGAAAAACACTCTGATCAAGGAGAGATTATGCAGCACATTAGGGGGCCTCTACTGACCTAGAACACAACTTGGGCATTTGTTGCTTAAAGTGTAAGTAACATTGCATTTTGTAAGTCAACTCTCATATCAGCTTACAAACACTTAAGCAAACTTGAAAAACACATCCAGGACATCCCAACTAAGCTAGTACACGACCCTAACATCCCTCATACACTCCCAATCCCAGAATCACCTTCAAACTGCAAGAACAGGGCAGGGCCTGCAGTTTGAGTGTCATCTCTCATTCCTCTCAAGCTTTCTTGCCCAAACCAGTTCACACACCTTCCATACCATCTATGCAAGCTAACCAAGACTTGAAACACGACCTGTAATTCCTCTAACAAGTTCCACCATTTTCACTTTTTCATTTTTGCAGTTGAAGTTCCACAGCTCGATTCAAAGTGTCTCAAGGCAAAGTAAATATTGGAACAGCATCACCACACCTCAAGGAAGCTATACCAACCATCACTTTGCACTGAAAGCTTCCCCATTGCCAGATAGAACTTCAACTGAACAGGTACTTTGGTGAACTTCTAACTCTTAGTATAGGCATCATTAGCTCTAGGTTTGTGAATAAGGAATGTTCTACTCATACCACTGAATCTGTACATGCTTTTACTTTTCATTTCTTTTGTTTGAGCTGTGAGAATTTAAGGTTTGAAAATGGCAGAAAACTTAGGTCAGGATTTGGGATTGTTAAAATTCTCTCTCATTTCTGAGAGTTAGGATGAGTTTTTTATATATTTAGAATCGTGATTCAATGCTTAACATTTCTTATGTTGGAAGTTTGTTCAAAAAATCAAGGAATCAGGATATTCGAATGAAGGTTCTTGCGCGCGTTTTTTTGAATAGCTTTGTTCAGAGGTTGAAGAAGGTGCCTCATGGGCTGGGCCAGCTTTTGTTCTACTTTTTACACCATATTTTGTGATCCATACCCCCCTGAGCCCATTTGTTTGATTTAATGTTTTTTTTATCTTTCTTTTTTATTTCTGACTCATTTATTTTTTCTAATAATGTTTAAAACTTGAAAAATCATTTTTACACCATTTTTGCATTTTTTTAAGTATTTAATTGAATATATGGACATTTATACACAAATATATATATACTATTATTTAGAAATATTAGAAAAAATAATGTAAACATATTATATTTCTGATTTTTATTTCATTTTTCCCTTTTGAAACATTTTGTATAAAAAATATTTTTTTATAAAAAAATTAGATATTATTATTTTGTGCATATTTAATATATTTTGTAAATAATATAAATAAATATATATATATATATATATATATATATATATATATATATATATATATATATATATATATATATATATATATATATATATATATATATATATATATATATATATATATATATATATATATATATATATATATATATATATATATATATATATATATATATATATATATATATATATATATATATATATATATATATATATATATATATATATATATATATATATATATATATATATATATATATATATATATATATATATATATATATATATATATATATATATATATATATATATATATATATATATATATATATATATATATATATTAGTACACCTAGAATAAAATACCAAAAATATACATATTTTTATTTTATTAATATTTAACATTAAAAAATATATTTTTACAAATATACTTCATTTTTATTTTATTCTTTGTATATAAATAGTAAATATTATATATATATTAAATAATTAATACCCTTTTGATTAAAATTAGGGTTTTGCCCTAAATATGAAAATACTCCAAAAATAATACCTTTTTTATTTCTTTTTTTATTTTACATAAATAATACTTTTTCATGCATATAAAAATTCTTTTTACATCTTGCATATTTATTTCATTTCCATTTAATTTATGCCTTTAATTATATTGTAAATATTCAAAGAAAATGATGTAATAGCTAGGTTTAATTTGTCTAAATATCCCCCATTTGAAACATTTGTACCCCCCTCCCCATATTATTGTGTTGTAATAGTGTAGGAATTTAAATTTCGCACTTTAATGCTTTCTAAACATACCATGTTAGAATTAGGGTTTGTATGCGAATAAAACGAACAAAATAGTTTGACCTAATCTCAAGATAAACAAGCATGAAAATGGACAACACATCTCACACTTGCACCCCTAGGGTATTCCACTTTGTTGCCTTCAAATAATTGGGCCATATTGCATGTTGGGTTTCTTTGGGTAAGACAAACAATCAAATGATCATAAGTCCCTCGATGACGCTTTCTAAAACTTGCCTAAAATGATCAAGTCCCTTTCAAAGAGAAATTTCCCAAAGAGACTTAACACTATTGCAATTATGGTCTAAACGATGACCCGCGCCCGTCCCTTTCACCTCCTAATACAAGATTGTCCACCAAAATGCAATGGTGGAACAAAATTGTCAAAAGGTTTTAAAACACAACAAAAATCTTTGAGGAAAACTTTAGGGTAGATAACTCTTAGGTACTTGTCAATTTGCAAAGAAAACACTTGCCTATTTTCAAACCCCACTTCACAAACACTTTCAAAACAAACTTTCAAAAACCTTGAAACATCTTTTCAAAAGACAAAACACCTTTTTGTAAAACATTCGAGTAAAGAATTGTTACAAGGGTAGCCTATACAAGGCATCTTTTCAAAACATTTTCAAAACCACACACCGAGCACCATTTCAAACAATTGAAAACCAAGGCAAGTTGATCTAAGCAAGTACCTAAGAGCCCATGGATAACCATGTATAGAAAGGGTGCTAATACCTTCCCTTCCTATAATCTACTCCCCGAACCCAAGAAAAATCTCAAAGGTTTTTGCTGTGCTTTTTAAACCTTTCCTTAGGATAAAATAAAAAGTCGGTGGCGACTCTTGCTCAACCGAAACATTTGCGAAAACAAACGCAAAACCCTAGTCAGTTCTCCCATCGTATCACAGAACTGGCGACTCTGCTGGGGATAATTTTAAAAGTGGAGTAACCTTAGGGCTTAGATCACCCTCTTGCATGACAAATTGTTTGAATTGTTCGCTTTATATCTTGGCTCTATTGTTTGGGCTTACAATCCTACACCCGGATTTTGGGAAACATTCATAGATAGCAATACGTTGTGGAAGTTGTGCGGGGTATACCGACACGGTCGAAGCAATAGCTATATTAGTGCGACATATTTGTGAGTACCGGTAACCCTTGAGTTCAATCAAGGAGAGTACGGGGCCGCTGAGTGATGTCACTAAGCACTAATGACCTAGAACCTTACTTGACCATCTTGGCCTTTCATTAGGGGTAGTGAGATGACCGGCTTTGGTGCAGTCCGAAGTTGGTAGATACTCGATACTACACTCATTGAGGGTTGTTTTCTTGGAATATTTTGGTCGCTAGTTAAGTGGCTAAACCAAAACAATGAACAATGAAAACAATCTAATGATATTGAGCTCCTTAGAACCCGGTTACTATTTATAGGACAGGTTTGTAAGCCAACTACACTCAAGAGGGTACTTACCTATGAAACCCCATGCAAGCCTGAAACTAGGGTTTGGTGTGATTTGCTTGTACATATGTTTTGTGCATACATCATAAACATCATAAACATCATAAAACATCATATGCATTCACTAACCATTTCAAGGGTTTTGGATCTTCATCTTTGTTCTTGTTTTGTAGGACATGGAAATTCCTCGCAGAAATACCATTCAAGTCAACCTTGTGAGAATCTCTCCTCAACTCAAGGAGCTCACCTCAAGAATTCTGGAAAATTCATCCTTCAGTGAAAGACATGGTAGACTGCTCAGCCTAGTCAGCACTAACATTGAAGAAGACATGATGAAAGTGTTGTTCCAGTTCTTTGACCCTCTTCACCACTGTTTCACTTTCCCTGATTATCAGTTGGTACCCACTTTGGAGGAGTTTTCTCAACTCCTGAGAATTCCTATCCTTAATCAACTACCCTTCAACGGTACGGAAAAGGAACCAAAGCCGGAAGATGTTGCTCGAGCATTACATCTACAACCATCCGACATCAAGGGGCATTGGGAAACCAGAAGCGGCGTCAAGGGATTCTTAGCAAAATTCTTGTTTGAGAAGGCACAAGAATGTTGGAATTCATTGGACCTACAAGCCTTTGAAGAGATTGTGGCACTCCTTATCTATGGGTTGGTCTTGTTCCCAAATCCTGACCAATTGGTAGATGTCAACGCCATCAAAATCTTCTTGTCCAGAAATCCAATACCAACATTGCTTGGGGACATCCTTCACTCATTTTACACACGAACAATGAGAAAGAGGGGTGTTCTCATGTGCTGTACTCCTCTCCTTGCAAGGTGGTTTATTTCGCACCTTCCACAATCTGTCTTGAAGAATGAACAAGGCTCAAGGTGGTCCCAACGGTTGATGACTCTTACTCACTCTGATGTACATTGGTGTTCTCGGTCCAGAGAAAATGTCATCATCGTCGATCGTTGCGGAGAGTTTCCTAATGTTCCTTTACTTGGAATTAGGGGAGGTATCACCTACAACCCTTGCCTAGCTTTGAGGCAATTTGGATATGCACGGAGGGATGGCCCTCATGACATGTTGATTCTTGACCTAGTTTTTGACTTCGACAACGATGCGCAAGGACTTCGCCAAAGATTCATCAGAGCTTGGGGAAAACTCAACAAGGTTGATAGCAAGACTCTGGGACACAAGAACTCCATCCCTCTTGAGCCCTATCTCAAGTGGGTACGAGCCCGAGCCCAAAGTCTAATGATGCCTTATCCTCATGTACTCCCAGTGATTAAAGAGCCCGTCAATGAAGGAGAGGTTCCCTACACCATCCTACATCCAGACATGCCTACATCGTGGGAGGAAATGCAGAAAAGTTGGATTCAGCTCAAGGAGGAACGGAATACTTTTGAAGCTAGCTTCTACGCCAGTGAGAAGAAGGTTCTAGAGCTTACCCGCCGACTCCATGAGCAAGAGGCCCTCAACACCTATATCGCACCAAAGAGGATGTGCAATGTCTTTTTGCCTTAAGAAGTTATTTTGTAATATTTGGCCCATGGGGCATTTATGTACTAACAAATTTCTTCTTATTAATATGACGTGCGTTCTTCTTTGTCTGAAACAATTTTGAATGTTCTAAATCCTTGAATGAATTGCATACATAAGCATACCATTCATCATGTGCATAAGCAGGTCTCACTCCAGGTTTCCTTATCTGTCTGTTGTTTATTTCAGTAGGATGGATCTCGAGCAAACAGTCAAAGACCTACAAGCTCAGAATGCACAGTTCCAGCAACTCCTGATGACCTTGGCTAAGGGTCAGGAGGATATCAAGACTCAATTGAGGAATAAGGACCCAGTGAAAAAGAAGAAAAAGAGGATCGGGGTGGCTACTTTGGGGAGAAGATTTGACGGAGAAGCTCGGAGAGTGCTTGAGTTTCCTCCTACTTCTGATGAAGGGACCAGTAAAAGAGATGGAGTTGCGGTGCCTTCCGAGTCTGATGCGGAAGAAGAAGAGGTTGAAGAGGATGAAGATTATTCTGACCAGCAATACCCTCCAGCTGATGATAAATACAAGGGTTTAGAAGACAGATTGGCCACCATGGAATTACAAAGAGTACCGGGTTTGGATTTTGAAGACTTGGGTTTGGTTGCCGGGATTGTGATTCCCCCAAAATTCAAAGTGCCAGTGTTTGTGAGGTATGATGGGCTGTCCTGTCCAAAAATGCATCTCAGGTCCTAGTGAGAAAGATTCAACCCTATACGGCAGATAAAAACCTTTGGATTCACTTCTTTCAAGACAGCCTTTCTGGAGCTCAGTTGGAGTGGTTTTATCAACTAGAGGGAACCAGCGTCCGAAATTGGGAAGATTTGGCCACCGCCTTCTACAAGCAATACCAGTATAATTCTGACCTTGCTCCTACTCGTACCCAACTTCAGGGTATGTCACTAGGAACAGGCGAGGGATTCAATGAATATGCACAAAAATGGAGGGATTTGGCTGGCAGGGTGCAGCCTCCCTTAACCGACTGTGAACTCGTTGATATGTTTCTTGGGACCCTATCTGGGCCATTTTTCAATCATCTAATTGGTAACTCTTCCGCGGGGTTTACCGATTTGATCTTAACAGGCGAAAGAATAGAAGCTGGCATCAAGTCAGGAAAAATCCAGAAGGGTGTTGCTGCAAGTGTTGAGAAGAAACCTTTTAAGAAGGAAACAGCTGTGGTATATTCTCAGAGAAGAGCAGGGAAGACGGAGCGTCGGCCAACTGTGGGGGCCGTAATGATTCAAAACACTCCAAATGAGCAGCCTCGCTATAACCAGTCCAGACCAAATCAACAACGGGTGGAACGGCCACAACGGCAGTTCACCCGTATTAATATGACTCCAGCGCAAGTGCTTCCCCATCTATTGAAGTTGAATCTCGCCACCATCAAGGAGGCACAAAAAAATGTGAATACGTCCTCTCCGCATTATCATCCTAATGCTAAATGCGCCTACCATTCTGACAGTGTTGGGCACGACACCAATGATTGTTGGGCACTCAAGCATAAAATCCAGGACCTGATAGAGGCTAAGGAGGTAGAGTTTGACGCTCCAGAGAAGCCTAATGTGATATCTACGCCCATGCCAAAGCACGGCCGAAATGTCAATGCCATTGAAGAAGATTTGTATGTTGCTGATGTCAGCGATCTGACTACTCCATTGCTAACCATTAAGTTGAATCTGTTGAGGGCCGGGATCTTCCCGGGATGTAAGGAAGACTGCTATTGTTGTTACTCTCTGCCGCTTGATTGTCCGTTACTGAAGAAAGGCATCCAAGGCCTTATGGATAGTCGACAAATTTTGTTCGAAAAAGTTTCTGTTGTTCCAGTTCATACTGAAGATGTCTCAATCATAACCATTCACGCCAATCTTTCCAAGGCCGTCAAAAAGCCTGTTAAGATTACACCAGCTACGAAATCTGTTCCCTTGAAGATAACAATGCCAAGGCCTGTTCCCTATGTTTCTGAGAAATCGATACCTTGGAACTATGGCGGTGACGTCTACTACCATGGTATCAAGCAAATCGAAATAATTGAAGAAAGTTCGGATGATGAAGAAGCCAGCATTAGTAACATTGCGGGCACTAGCAAAATCACCAGGAGCGGGAGAATATTTTCTCCAGAGATTGCCCCTCCAAGAGCAGTCTTTGGACCCTCATCAGCTGACAAGGTCGTGCCTGCACCAATAAAACTTTCTGCTAGAACTCCTTTGATTGAAGACGTTGTTGTTCCTAGTACTGTCTATCCTACCGCTGCTGATAAAGGTAAGGGAATCCAAGATGAGCCCGTCAGGACGAGGGCTCAACCCTTGGTTATCCCGGAAACCTCCAAGAAGGAAATGGATGAGATTTTGAGGATAATCAAAAGAAGTGATTACAATGTAGTAGAACAGCTGGGGCAAACCCCCCCCCCAAGATCTCCATGCTGGCACTACTACTTTGCTCGGAAGCACACGCTAAAGCTATGATAAAATTCCTGAAGGCAGCCCATGTGCCCCAGGAAACCTCTGCGGATCAATTTCAAAATTGCGTGGCTAGCCTGACTGCGGACAATGGATTAGGTTTTTCTGACGCCGACCTAACTCCTAAAGGCAGAAACCACAATGATGCTTTGCACATTTCAGTCGAGTGTCGAGGAACTACTCTCGCACACGTCTTGGTCGACACTGGTTCGTCGCTGAATGTATTGCCTAAAAAGGCCTTGGACCGACTAGATTGTGAGGGGTTGGAATTGAAGCCGAGTGATATTGTTGTCAGAGCTTTCGATGGTTCGAAGAGAATGGTCCATGGAGAGGTTGAAATTCCCATCAAGATAGGCACTGAGGTGTTCAAATCCACTTTCTATTTGATGGACATCCGTCCGTCATACTCTTGCTTGCTGGGTAGGCCTTTGACACACCATGCTGGGGCAGTCACGTCCTCCTTACATCAGATGTTGAAGTATCCTATCAAGGGAAAGATCATCACTGTCCATGGCGAAGAAGAGTACATGATTAGCCACTTAAATTATTTCCGGTATGTGGAGGTTGAAGGGGAATTCATTGAGACGCCGTTTCAACATTTCGAAGAAGTCCTTCCTGAAATAGCAGTGGCAAAGTTGGCAGCTGAGGCACCGAGACAGATGGCCAGGATGGCATCTCTGGAGGACGCAAGGGCCGCAATAAAAGAAGGGAAGAATTCGGCATGGGGGCAGTTACCTGACATTCCACATAAGACAGACAAATTTGGATTAGGGTTCACGGCCGCTGGCCAGAAAGCTATGCACCGTGCGAAGATTGAAAAGGCGCCAGTCAAAATTTCTCCCTACGGAATCAACGCTTTGGAGGATGAAGACAAAGAGAGCAACATTGAAGAGTGGATTTATCCAACTATCAAAGGAGGATTGAGCAACTGGGAGGCAAAAGACTTTGTCCCCATCACTTTTAGTCATCAGTAATTTATCTGTTAAACATTTCTTATTTGGTCTGTAATATTTACTTTCAAACAATCCGTACACTATCTTTTCACCTCCTGCCTTGCCCGGGGCATGTAGGTCCACTTGTAAGGGTTTTGATTATTTTTCATATCCATATGCCATGTTTAATGATTCATTGGACGTTTTTCATTTGATAAATTGCTTGTGTTCATTTTCTTTCCTTTTGCATTTTTTGTTTAAGGATGGCTATCCCTTACACACACCCACACTCACCAATGCAGGTACCCATCCACTCCGGATTCCATGGGTGACTATTCTGCTATATCCTTCAATAACTCTGAAGATCTGGTCAATCTAGCCGAGTATGAAGATGACGAAGGTTGTGAAGTACCCGGGGAACTAGCCAGACTTTTGCAACAAGAGGAAAGGGCCATCTTACCGCATGAAGAGTCATTGGAAATTGTCAACTTAGGGACCGAGGAAGACCGGAAGAAGGTGCAAGTGGGTGCCAATTTGAAACCAAATGTCAAGGAAAGCCTGATACAGTTGTTGAATGAGTATGTTGAAATCTTCGCTTGGTCTTATGAAGACATGCCGGGTTTAGACACGGACATCGTGGTTCACCGTCTCCCCACAAGAGAAGATTGTCCACCGATCAAGCAAAAAGTTCGCCGAATGAGGCCTGACATGTCCGAAAAGATCAAAGCCGAAGTAATGAAGCAATTCGATGTTGGCTTTCTGGCTGTTACGTCCTATCCTCAATGGGTCGCTAACATTGTGCCAGTACCTAAGAAAGATGGCAAAGTCAGGATGTGTGTGGACTACCGGGATTTGAATAGGGCCAGCCCCAAGGATGATTTTCCACTTCCACACATTGACATTTTGATCGACAATACAGCTCAGCACAAAGTGTTTTCCTTCATGGATGGATTCTCGGGCTACAATCAAATCAAAATGGCTCCCGAGGATATGGAGAAAACAACTTTTGTCACACAATGGGGCACTTTCTGTTACAAGGTGATGCCGTTCGGGCTGAAGAACGCAGGGGCAACTTATCAACGCGCCATGGTAGCTTTATTCCATGATATGATACATCATGAGATTGAAGTTTACGTAGACGATATGATAGCTCGGTCACAAACAGAGGAAGAGCACCTTGAACATCTATAAAAGCTGTGTGCCAGGTTGAAAGAATACAAGCTCAGGCTGAATCCAAGTAAATGCACTTTTGGAGTTAGGTCTGGTAAACTCCTGGGATTCATTGTAAGCAACAAAGGCATTGAAGTCGATCCGGCAAAAGTAAAAGCAATACAAGAGATGCCTGCTCCCCGTACTGAGAAGGAAGTTAGAGGATTCTTGGGGCGCTTAAACTATATTGCCAGATTCATCTCGCATCTGACTTCTACCTGTGAGCCAATTTTCAAACTCTTGAAAAAAGATCAGGTAGTCGAGTGGAACGACGATTGTCAAGCTTCTTTTGATAGAATCAAGGAGTATTTGCTAGAACCTCCTATTCTGATGCCACCCATCGAAGGAAGACCATTGATCATGTATTTAACCGTCTTGGATAACTCAATGGGGTGTGTTTTGGGCCAACATGACGAGTCTGGTCGAAAAGAGCATGCTATTTATTACCTTAGCAAAAAGTTTACCGACTGTGAGACTCGCTACTCACTGCTCGAGAAAACTTGCTGCGCTTTGGTATGGGCTGCTCGCCGACTAAGACAGTATATGTTGACTCATACTACCTTGTTGATTTCCAAAATGGACCCTATCAAGTATATTTTCGAAAAGCCCGCTTTATCTGGAAGAATAGCCAGATGGCAGATGATTTTAACTGAATATGACATCCAGTACACCACCCAAAAAGCTATAAAAGGGAGTGTACTAGCTGACCATCTGGCTCATCAGGCTATCGAAGATTATCAACCCATGAGATTTGATTTCCCGGACGAGGACATCATGAATTTGGACAACATTGAAGGTAACGGACCGTATGACGGACCCGAAAAGGGATCCCGATGGACCCTGTACTTTGATGGTGCTTCAAATGCACTGGGAAACGGTATCGGCGCGGTACTCATTTCTCCGGAAGGTTGTCACACACCTTTCACGGCCTGACTTTGCTTCAGCTGCACAAACAACATGGCTGAGTATGAAGCTTGCATCTTTGGTCTCAAGGCTGCTATAGACTTGGGGATCAAATCTTTGATCGTATTCGGGGACTCGGCTTTGGTTATCAGTCAAATCAAAGGAGAGTGGGATACCAAGCATCCTAATCTTATCCCATACAAAGAACATGTCTTGACATTGTTGCCTCATTTCGAGCAAATTACCTTCGAGCATTTCCCGCGAGAAGAGAATCAGCTAGCAGATGCTCTAGCCACAATGTCCTCCATGTTTAAACTCAACTGGCATAACGAGGCTCCCCAAATCACCATCGAGCGAATGGATGAACCTGCGCATTGTCACGAGATTAATACCGAAGAAGTAGTGGAACAACCCTGGTTCCATGAAATCAAAAGGTATCTCGAGACTAGGGATTATCCTGAAGGAGCTTCCGTAAATGACAAGAAGTTCTTAAGGAAATTCGCTGCTAAGTTCTTCCTGAGCAACGACATCCTTTACAAACGAAGCCATGATTGTGTATTACTCCGATGCGTAGATAAAGCTGAAGCAGAGTTGATCATGACTGATATACACAGCGGCACATTTGGCACTCACTTGAGCGGGCATACAATGGCTAAGAAGATCCTAAGGGCAGGCTATTACTGGTCTACCATGGAAGCTGACTGCCATCAACATTCCCGTACTTGCCACAAGTGTCAAGTCTATGCTGACAAAGTTCATATCCCTCCGGTTCCTCTCAACGTCCTGACTGCTCCATGGCCCTTTGCAATGTGGGGCATTGATATGATTGGAGAGATCAAGCCCACGGCTTCCAACGGACATCGCTTCATCCTGGTTGCCATTGACTATTTCACCAAATGGGTCGAAGCAGCTTCCTTCACCTTTGTTACTAAAAATGTGGTTGCCCGCTTTATCAAGCAAAATCTCATATGTCGGTATGGTGTTCCAGACAGGATCATCACAGACAATGGTACAAATCTGAATAACACAATGATCACCGCTTTGTGCGAACAGTTCAAGATTTATCATCACAATTCATCTCCCTATCGGCCGAAGATGAACGGTGTTGTTGAAGCTGCGAACAAAAACATTAAGAAGATCATTCAGAAAATGACAGTCACTTACAAAGACTGGCATGAGATGTTACCGTTTGCTCTACATGGATACCGTACGACGACACGTACTTCAACTGGGGCAACCCCATTTTCTTTGGTTTATGGCATGGAAGCTATTTTGCCTATGGAAGTCCAGATCCCTTCTCTAAGGATTATGAAGGATGCAGGTTTGAATGAAGATGATTGGATGCAGACCCGACTTGATCAACTTAATCTGATCGACGAAAAGCGACTTGCTGCTATATGCCATGGTCAGACGTATCAAAAGCGGATGATCAAGGCCTTCAATAAGAAAGTCAGACGTCAAGTGTATCAAGTCGGAGATCTCGTGATCAAGCGGATTATCTTGCCACAAAGTGATCCCAGGGGCAAATGGACTCCTACATATGAAGGACCATTTGTGATCAAGAGCATATTTTCTGGTGGTGCAATGATTCTGACCACCATGGACGGCGACGATTTTCCGCACCCTGCGAACGCAGACATAGTCAAAAGATACTACGCATAAAATGACCCGACAAGTCGAAAACCCGAAAGGGCGGCTTGGGCAAAAATGGGCATCCCGGTGGATCGAAAACCCGAAAGGGCGGTTCAGGCAAAAATTAGGGATAAAAACAAAAAAAAATATGTACACCCGGCAAGTTGAAAACCCGAAAGGTCGGCTTGGGCAAAAAGGGGTTTCCCGATGGATCGAAAACCCGAAAGGGCGATTCAGGAAAAAGTTAGGGAATTAAAGCGTATGACTATGTCTCGTCGGATCACTTCAAAGACAATCTCTTCATTAACCAGTTCCAGGCTTCTAATCAATCCAGTCATCGTCAAGCGAAGCATTGAATGGACAGATATTCAGAGTTGTGAAAGCTATAGCAGAATGGAATCCCATGGAATTATTTCACATAGCCATCCTTACTTTGTATAAATCTTTCAAATATTTACGACAAAATCCTCTTACTAGGATGATTGTCTCCTTTGTACAAATATAATATAAAATCAATACAAATACTTTTCCCAGAAATTTGTGTCGTTTCCTTTTCTTTTCTCTTGCACTATTTGTTTTATTTTGAGAAACGTCCAATGTTTTGTTAAATAGGCATATGCATTTGAACAAAATCATTTCCTTATGAACCAAGAAAGAGGATTACTGATAAGTCAAAGGTGCGGTTGGATATCTTGATACCCTTTCAAAGGAAACCCCCAGGAGATTTGGAGTCCATATCCTCCAACAAGTCTTGAAGCTTATCCCCAGTAGATTCCAAGCTTATCCCCTACGGAGTACGGACGTCTCTCCCGAGTTTTATTCAAAATTATTCCTCACAAGGGCTTATAACTGGGTTATCCTCAGCTTATTGCCACGGAAGATCGCACTCGCCAAATTCTTCCTATCCCCAGCGGAGTCCATCAAGATTCCCCAACATAATTTATCTTTACAATCCCCCAGCCAGAGGATCCTCCGGAATTCAATTCCCCTCAAAGTTTAAGTTTCAGAATTCCCAGCGAAGCCAGACTAATGAGTCTTCTCCCCACAGAGTTTTAGGAGAACAAATCTTGAGTTCCCCGGCATGAGTCTACTAGATTGGTACTCCCCGACAGAAGTCATCAGGAATTCCCCAGAGGTTTGGTATACAACCCAAGCTCTTATTTCCCCCGGTAACAGCCAAGGAATTATTCTTCCCGGCAGCAGTCAGGATGCTTTTATCTTCAGCCATCCAGGATTCATCTATCCCCAGCAAGACAGCTCATCAGCTTACATGCGCATTCATTACATTCATATCATAAACATTGATATAACATATATTGCATCATACATTTCATGCAACATAATTTTGTGTTTAGCTAACATTTTGTCCTTTTCAGGATAAGAATAAAAAGCTATCCTTAACAGTTTCAGATGCAGTTTTACGCGGACTCATCATCAAGTAACCCTACACCGGTTCCTATTCAACTTCAAGATTTCTGAAAACAGTTTACGGGTTCGCCAAGTAACGGATGGTAACCTATCACTTGTTCAGTTTCTTCTCAAGACTTCTGAAAACAGTCTATGGATTCTTCCCAACAACGGATGTTAATCTATCACTTGTTCAGACGCAACCTTTTGAAAAACAGTTTACGGACGCTTCCCAACAACGGATGCTGCTCTATTGCTTATTCAACTTCAAGATTTCTGAAAACAGTTTACGGGTTCGCCAAGTAACGGATGGTAACCTATCACTTGTTCAGACTTCTGAAAACAGTCTATGGATTCTTCCCAACAACGGATGTTAATCTATCACTTGTTCAGATGCAACCTTTTGAAAACAGTTTACGGACGCTTCCCAACAACGGATGCTGCTCTATTGCTTATTCAACTTCAAGATTTCTGAAAACAGTTTACGGGTTCGCCAAGTAACGGATGTTAACCTATCGCTTGTTCAGTTTCTTCTCCAGACTTCTGAAAACAGTCTATGGATTCTTCCCAACAACGGATGTTAATCTATCACTTGTTCAGATGCAACCTTTGAAAACAGTTTACGGATTCCTCCCAACAACGGATGTCTATCTATTGCTTATTCAGACCCCCAGTTCGAAGATGGTCCAAAGCATGGACGCCTTCCTGATACTCATTCCAGATGGCATCTCTAAGCCCATCTCCAAATGGCATCTCTAAGCCCATTCCCGCATCCATTGCTTTGACGAGTGCAAATTTCCGGGCAATCTAGTGTCCAATCTCCTTTTACCCTCGAGTCACGAAAGGCACGCTTGCCAATCTAACTCTTCGGATTCAAGAAGATTGAACAGGGGCAACTGTTGTACCCCAAAATTTTCCCTCCCATTTCTCATTGATTTCTCATCACAAAGCCCTTGAAGATCAGGGTCCAGTTAAGGTTTCATCTGCTCAAGACTTCTCCTTGCACTGCTGACCCAAATTAGGGTTTATATTTGCACAAAGATGTTTTGACCTAAAATGCCTAAGATAACTTTCTTACTTCATATTGGACTCATAAGTTTATCCATGTCAAGTTTCAAGTCTTGATTCCAAGTTTTGCCCAATCAATTGGACAGTTGACCCAGAAATCAGCTGTATTGGGGAAAAAGTCAACTGTGGCCAATTGATAGTGAAACCTCATGAAAATTGACCCACATCAACATTATGAACTCCTATGAACCATTTGATCAAGTTTAGATCACAATTCCATAAGAAATTTGATCAGATCACCAAAAGGGCAAAATGGTCATTTTTAGGGTTTTGACTGCACAAAGGCAATTTTTGACTGCTTGACCTAGCCAATGGCAAACCAAGTTCACATATGGACTCAAAGACCCCATGTAATTATCTTGACATGCTCAACAAACTCAAAAGATCCCAAGTACACAAGATTGACAGTTGAATTTCCCAGTCAATTGATCAATTTTGACTGTATACTGAAAAGTCAAACTTTGACTTTTTGGTCAAAATCAAGAGTCAAGATTCATTTTTCATCAAAACATGCCAAATCATGAAACTTGTTCACCAAGAAATCAAAAAATGCAAATTAGGGTTAGAAATGAGAATTTTTCATAACTTGGAATTTTTCTAAGTTATGAAAAACCCTAATTTTTTCCCAACTTTGCCCCACTTTCTCACCAAGATCTATTTGGATTCAAACAAAAGTCAAAACATGAAAGTTGTAGCTTATTTCATAATCTACAACTTTTATTCACAAAGTTTTCCCAAATGAGGCTTGTATCTCAAGTTACAAATTTTTGAATAAGGGCACCAAACCATTCTTAACTTAGTGAAATTTTAACCTATTTTGACAAGGTTTTCTACCCAACTTCAAGGCCATTTTCCATACACTTCCACTTGGAATTTCAATTTTCATTTCAAATATTGATTGTAGTACACATTCCAAGCTTTCCAAAATGTCCAAGAACTTCTCAAACAACCTCATAACTTGAGAGAATCGAATTTCACAATATGGCAAAAACTCACTTTTGATTAGGCTAAGTTACATGTTCATAACACTATGCATTTTCAAAACTCAGCATGCCCCTTGATTACAGGTCCTTAAACCATCCAACACTCAATAATTTAATGCATGTTCATTGTGCTAAGACCTTGTTTCATGAGTTCAAGCATTGCCTAAAGGATTAATCCCAAATTGGAAAAAGCATTATATCCATTTTTGCAAAAGTTTCACTTTATGTCATGATGTAAATCCACAAGTACAGATGAGATCTAATTGGCACAAGATTATGAGCAAAACACTCTGATCAAGGAGAGATTATGCAGCACATTAGGGGGCCTCTACTGACCTAGAACACAACTTGGGCATTTGTTGCTTAAAGTGTAAGTAACATTGCATTTTGTAAGACAACTCTCATATCAGCTTACAAACACTTAAGCAAACTTGAAAAACACATCCAGGACATCCCAACTAAGCTAGTACACGACCCTAACATCCCTCATACACTCCCAATCCCAGAATCACCTTCAAACTGCAAGAACAGGGCAGGGCCTGCAGTTTGAGTGTCATCTCTCATTCCTCTCAAGCTTTCTTGCCCAAACCAGTTCACACACCTTCCATACCATCTATGCAAGCTAACCAAGACTTGAAACACGACCTGTAATTCCTCTAACAAGTTCCACCATTTTCACTTTTTTATTTTTGCAGTTGAAGTTCCGCAGCTCGATTCAAAGTGTCTCAAGGCAAAGTAAATATTGGAACAGCATCACCACACCTCAAGGAAGCTATACCAACCATCACTTTGCACTGAAAGCTTCCCCATTGCCAGATAGAACTTCAACTGAACAGGTACTTTGGTGAACTTCTAACTCTTAGTATAGGCATCATTAGCTCTAGGTTTGTGAATAAGGAATGTTCTACTCATACCACTGAACCTGTACATGCTTTTACTTTTCATTTCTTTTGTTTGAGCTGTGAGAATTTAAGGTTTGAAAATGGCAGAAAACTTAGGTCAGGATTTGGGATTGTTAAAATTCTCTCTCATTTCTGAGAGTTAGGATGAGTTTTTTATATATTTAGAATCGTGATTCAATACTTAACATTTCTTATGTTGGAAGTTTGTTCAAAAAATTAAGGAATCAGGATATTCGAATGAAGGTTCTTGCGCGCGTTTTTTTGAATAGCTTTGTTCAGAGGTTGAAGAAGGTGCCTCATGGGCTGGGCCAGCTTTTGTTCTACTTTTTACACCATATTTTGTGATCCATACCCCCCTGAGCCCATTTGTTTGATTTAATGTTTTTTTTTATCTTTCTTTTTTATTTCTGACTCATTTATTTTTTCTAATAATGTTTAAAACTTGAAAAATCATTTTTACACCATTTTTGCATTTTTTAAGTATTTATTTGATTATATGGACATTTATACACAAATATATATATACTATTATTTAGAAATATTAGAAAAAATAATGTAAACATATTATATTTCTGATTTTTATTTCATTTTTCCCTTTTGAAACATTTTGTATAAAAAATATTTTTTTATAAAAAAATTAGATATTATTATTTTGTGCATATTTAATATATTTTGTAAATAATATAAATAAATAAATATATATATATATATATATATATATATATATATATATATATATATATATATATATATATATATATATATATATATATATATATATATATATATATATATATATATATATATATATATATATATATATATATATATATATATATATATATATATATATATATATATATATATATATATATATATATATATATATATATATATATATATATATATATATATATATATATATATTAGTACACCTAGAATAAAATACCAAAAATATACATATTTTTATTTTATTAATATTTAACATTAAAAAATACATTTTTACAAATATACTTCATTTTTATTTTATTCTTTGTATATAAATAGTAAATATTATATATATATATATATATAAAATAATTAATACCCTTTTGATTAAAATTAGGGTTTTGCCCTAAATATGAAAATACTCCAAAAATAATACCTTTTTTATTTCTTTTTTTATTTTACATAAATAATACTTTTTCATGCATATAAAAATTCTTTTTACATCTTGCATATTTATTTCATTTCCATTTAATTTATGCCTTTAATTATATTGTAAATATTCAAAGAAAATGATGTAATAGCTAGGTTTAATTTGTCTAAATATCCCCCATTTGAAACATTTGTACCCCCATCCCCATATTATTGTGTTGTAATAGTGTAGGAATTTAAATTTCGCACTTTAATGCTTTCTAAACATACCATGCTAGAATTAGGGTTTGTATGCGAATAAAACGAACAAAATAGTTTGACCTAATCTCAAGATAAACAAGCATGAAAATAGACAACACATCTCACACTTGCACCCCTAGGGTATTCCACTTTGTTGCCTTCAAATAATTGGGCCATATTGCATGTTGGGTTTCTTTGGGTAAGACAAACAATCAAATGATCATAAGTCCCTCGATGACGCTTTCTAAAACTTGCCTAAAATGATCAAGTCCCTTTCAAAGAGAAATTGCCCAAAGAGACTTAACACTATTGCAATTATGGTCTAAACGATGACCCACGCCCATCCCTTTCACCTCCTAATACAAGATTGTCCACCAAATGCAATGGTGGAACAAAATTGTCAAAAGGTTTAAAACACAACAAAAATCTTTGAGAAAACTTTAGGGTAGATAACTCTTAGGTACTTGTCAATTTGCAAAGAAAACACTTGCCTATTTTCAAACCCCACTTCACAAACACTTTCAAAACAAACTTTCAAAAACCTTGAAACATCTTTTCAAAAGACAAAACACCTTTTTGTAAAACATTCGAGTAAAGAATTGTTACAAGGGTAGCCTATACAAGGCATCTTTTCAAAACATTTTTAAAACCACACACCGAGCACCATTTCAAACAATTGAAAACCAAGGCAAGTTGATCTAAGCAAGTACCTAAGAGCCCATGGATAACCATGGATAGAAAGGGTGATAATACCTTCCCTTCCTATAATCTACTCCCCGAACCCAAGAAAAATCTCAAAGGTTTTTGCTGTGCTTTTTAAACCTTTCCTTAGGATAAAATAAAAAGTCGGTGGCGACTCTTGCTCAACCGAAACATTTGCGAAAACAAACGCAAAACCCTAGTCAGTTCTCCCACCGTATCACAAATTGAAATACGCGATTAGGTTCAAATGATGTACTTGAATCCTTGAGATCATGTTTCAAACCAATAAGTCATGTACTGGGTCAAAAGTCAAAGATTGGTTGTTTTCAATTAAAACCCTAATTTTGACCATTTTGCCCTTTTGATGATTTGAACAGTTTTCTTGGAGAATTATGGTCCAATCTTGATCAAAAGATACATATGACTTCAACATGTTGATACTGGTCCCAAATCTTGAAGTTTGACTGTAGGTTGACCACAGTTGACTTTTTAACCAATATAGTTGATTTTAAACCACCTAATCAATTGACGGAGCAATCTTGTGATCCAAGACTTGAAACTTGACATGAGCCATCTTTAGGGTCCATAATGATCCATTAAAGTCATTTGAAATATTAGAAGTCCAACTTTCTTTTTGAAAACTTAAACCATAATTTGAGGCATCAGTGCTTCGGAGATGATTTTATTTGATCAATTCCTTGAGAATCCTTGAGCCTCGGAGATCCTTTGTGAGGAATATCTTGAAAAAGAGAGAGAAAATTTTGGGTTACAACAGTGGGTATCTCCCCTTTTATGAGGTAGTTGTGTACATGGGTTAGATGGGTTTCGTTCAGCTGGAAGGTGGTGAACAGCAGTTGGGTGTACATGATGTCCACTAAGCTTCCTTGATCGACCAGGATGTGCCGAACATCGAAGTTTGCCATGCGAACATGCACGAGCAGTGGGATGGTCGAGTTGGAAGCTCTTCCTGGCAATTCCTCTCGGTAGAACGTGAGGAGATGAAAGCCTCCCCTGAACTTGTCAAGGGTAGTGTCCATGTCGGAGTTGGCTTTAATAAGCTGATCAAACCTTCTCTTTACGAACCCCACTATGTGCTTATTAAATTCTCCGCCAGAAATGACCATCGCAAGAAAGACTCCCAAGGACTATGAGGAAAAGTATAAGGGGATATCCTCCATGTCCGAGAAGTAGAAATCTTATGCTCGCGTGATGCTCATGGCGACCGACATGATTTTGTTGTCGGTGACTCCTTCCCCTCTTAGACGCTCTTGGTTTCTGGAGGCTCCTCGTGGGCATCCTCTTTCTTCTTCTTATACTGCTTGAGGTGCCTGTCTCAGATCAGTATCTCGGTCGCATCCTTGAGATGGATGCAATTGTAGGTGTTGTGACCATAGCTTTTGTGGAACCTACAGTCCTTGCTCTTGTCGATTCCAAGCTTGGCAAGCGTCTGACGAGGAAAGCGCACCCTAACCTATTTGAATTCTGAGTTGGCGCATTCGGTCAGAATACGCTCCCTTGAGGTGGTCAGAGGGGTGTAGTCCTGAAATCGACCAGCAGGCCCCTTGTAATATTTATAGTCTCGGGATCTATCTTCCCGCTTCTCCCCCCCCCCCCCCCCCCCAACGGGATGTCGAGGGATTGTCACTTTTCAAGGACTTGGCACTCTCCCTCTACCTTGAATCCCTAGCATTGTTGGATGCTTCTTTCTCCTTATAGTGAATGTATGCTTGAGCCTTGAGGATGAGGGATTTGAGCATGGCTGGAGTTTTGATGCCCACAACCTTTGCAAAGTCGCTGCAGGGACGAAGCCCTTATTCAAGAAGGTACTTCTTCATGGCACTGGTCGTTGAGACCTGCATAACTTCTTTATTGAATAGCTCGATATATGCTCGCAGAGACTCATCTCTTCCTTGGATAATCGCTTCTAGAGACGCCTCTGATTTCAAATTTCGGCAGGAGGCAGTGAAGTGCCTCAAAAATATCTTTCCCCTATATTTCCAAGAAGTGATAGATTTAGTGGGAAGAGTCTTTTACCAAGCCCTGGTACCTTTTCTTAGAGTGGTCGGGAACAACATGCATTTGATCAATCCCTTCACACCTCGGTAATCAAGTTGAGCATCAACGTCTCTATATGGTCATCTGGATCGGCCGTACCGTCGTAGGATCCCAACAGGGGTGACTTCTCGAGCCCGACCGGGAGTCGTGCCTCCATAATTTCTTTCGATAACGGACCGTGGGGCTCGTCGTCATTGGTCTCTTCTGGCGATGATGGTGGGTAGTGATGGTTTCTTCCTCATTGGGCGTCATTATCTCGTCGAGGGGAGGGGCTCTGCCCTTGTCGCCTCGGTTTGGGTTATAGTGACCTGCTGCGATCGTCTTTGCACGTGCTCCTCATCTTATTAGAAAGCGAAGAGTCTTTATCATTCTTGGGAGATGCTCGATCATGTTTCTTGCAAAAAGAAACATCAAGCCTTTCCTTTCTTGGAGGACGCCCACCTCGGGGAGGTGATATGCTGGAGGAGTTATGTCATCGGTCTCTCCGAGGGAGAGACCTTGGCTGTTTCCGTTCAGATCCCCCATCCTTTTACTCTGCTGGAGGATGAGGGAGTCGATTTGGTTAAGGGCAACGATCATTGCTGCTATAGATGGGTCGGTGTTCTGTGGAACAGGGACCGATTGTAGAATCTCGGGCTGGTCTTTGACAAGGTTCTTGGGGAACTGTTCGTCCAAGAAATAGATTATTGTTGCGGTCAGCATCGATAGAATCTGGGGATGTAATATGTCTATCACGGGTGCCGAGTTATCCTCGAGGTGAGAATGTTCTTAGCTTTCTCCGGTCTTACGTGTCAGGGAGAGCACATTCTTTCCAGATAGATGGTGATCATCATGGGCGGCCATGATTGATGAATGAGGAGGATCTTTTATCTTCAGATTCCGGGGAACAGAAAACGGGTAAGATATTTTCCCACGGACGACACCACTGATATTACTGGTTGACCAGAACCCGCAAGTTGGCTAGAGGATGATCTTTGACGGGCTGGAAAGTTGAGGAGAAAAGGAGGTTGTACCTGCAAGGCACTCCAATGATCAAGTAAGTGTAGGAGCAAAGAGATACAAGCAAAGTCTTAGGGTTTCAGAGACGAATAGTGATACCTGGCCCTTACAAGTGTGTGGGTTTATATAATACCCCTGGCGCGTAGCCATTGATTCCTATTTTTGGGCCTAGATATTCGGGTCCGTGAAAATAGGAATTGTCAGGACTCAGTCAAACCGGGAAGAGTGCTTGCAACTAGTCATTGGTCTCGAGGAGGAGGTGGGTTACAGGCAATGATCTGGTCAGTTCCTGGTTGTCTGGCCGACTTGATGTTGGGCAGATGAAGAAGTGATTGTCGGACGCTGCTAGTCTCGCTGGTCTAGGAGGGCAATTGACCGGTGGTTCTCGATGTAGGGAGGGGACTTTGGGCCATGGTCGTACGGGAAGTGCTGAAGGTGGAGTATAGATTGGGCCCATTCTAGTCATTGGGCTAGTCCAGAACAAATATCTATCAAGAAGCCTTATTAAGCCTCTTCGTATTGAAGTGAAGATCAAGTCTCAAATGAAGGTATAAGCTCTCCATGTCCGTGTCGAGTGATCTGTTTCTATAAAGGTATAAAATTAACTCTTAAAATTACTAAGGAAGATTACACACACACACTTATTCGAATTATCTGAAATCCTATATGCTTTATTAAAATCACCATATTTTTTTACGTAAGTAGCTAGTTGATTACTAGCTCTAATAACCCTTTATGAGTGTAGTTTATACTAAATAATTGATTAGAACTTTGACTTTATATATCATCTCTTTTGTAACTCCTCATAGTATATTATTAGGGTTTATAGTCCATTATTGATAATGCGTTTTAAAAAAACTCCCATTTTGTACTACATAATCGATTATTGGATTTGAATAATCAATTAGGAGCATTGAAAAGGTCATGGATTTTTTTTCATTTTTTATCCACACCTTCTCATATAAATAGAGGGTTTCCTTCATTTATAAGCATACCATAAAACATATTTTGAATACCCCTCTCTATCTATCTATCTATCTATCTATCTATCTATCTATCTATATATATATATATATATATATATATATATATATATATATATATATATATATATATATATATATATATATATATATATATATATATATATATATATATATATATATATATATATATATATATATATATATTCACTTTTTCTTAAGTTCTTTTTAGAGTGAATCATTTACCTTTGTGAGATGTTTGGTTCTGGTTTAGGGCTATGTTGTAATATCTCTTTTATGAGAATATTATTTTTCATTGTGATCTAAACCATTTGAAAATATATTGTTTGGTTTATGAGATGAACCTGGTAAAACCTTTGTTTGGTTTTCAATATTAGCCTGACAAAATCTCGTGTATGGTTAAGAGGTCTCTATTGTTAAAACTCTGATTGGTTTGTGAGCTCAACCCGGTGTAAAAAGTTTTCTCTTAGTTTGAGATTGTTCTGGTGATAAAATATCTTGATTGGTTAGGATGCCTCTGTAGTTAAGACTTCATCTTTGGTTGAGAGGATAGAAAGTGTAAAGTTCCGGTCCTTTTGTAACGAGGTTCATGGACTACTCTCAAGAATGAATTATTAGGGAGAGAAATGGGTCACATTATTAGACTAAATTTTATAAATCTCCAGTTCTTTTCTCCCTTCCCTTATATCTTCACTTTTCTGTCATTTATTTACTTTTGTCGTATTTATTTTTTTTCACTATGATTTTCGTAATTTCGCTGCTTTTATCTTATTTGTTTTACAAACATATTTTAAACACTAATTTTATGAAAGATTTTTATTTCGATACCGTTTTTCAAACCTACACAATTCACTTTTCTCTCTCTTGTGTTTAGATTTTTTGTCCAACATTTAACACATAGAACTATATTCTCCTCTCTTTTTTTTTTATAATTACAATGCATCTCTCATTGAGGTAATTAAGATGATTTAAGATAAATTGAAATTTTGGATTTTTAAATTCCCTTAAAACACAGAATAAATAATCAAAAAACTAGCACACATAATAGATAGAGCAAGAACAAGAAAAAGAAACATATTACATATAGAAAAAGAAGCACACAAAACAAATTAATCAATGTCTGACCGGTTTAATATTCCTAATTCAATTATTAATAGAAAAAAATTTAGTAATAGGTTTAGTAAAAATGTCTTCCGGTTAATTATATGAATTCAAAAAGTCAATTGTGCAATTCCCCTTTTCAACATAATTTCTATTAAAGTGGTGTCGAATTTCAATGTGTTTGGTTCGAGAATAAAATATCATTTTTTAGTGAGATTTATGGTATTAGTGTTGTCACACTTAATCAAGATGCAATAAGATAAAGAAGAGAATCATCGTACTTTAATATTTGTTTTCTTTTATTGACTTTCCCCCCTTAATTTTTTTTTATCTAAATAACATAATATGTTCATGGGAGTTGATATTGGTTTTGCTTTTTTATTTCAAATCTTTTTAAAAGTTCTTTGTAATATTTACCTTGGTCTATTTAATATGAAAAATTCTTTTTTTTTATGTATTTGTAGAATAAGAAAATACCAAAGATCATTCATCTTTTATATTTCAAACTCATCTCGCATCATATTAGAAAATTCCTTACACAAAGATTTGTCGATAGCACGAAAAATAACATCATCAACCTAAATTTCTACAAGTAAAATATTATGTTTAGATTTTTATGAACAAAGTCGTATCAACCTTTCCTCTTTAAATTTTTTTAAGTAGAAACTTTCTTAAACGCTTATATCAAGCGTGAGAGATTGTCTTATATCGTAAAAAGCTTTTTTTCTTTCAAATTGAACTATTAGAAATTTTATCAACATATACTTTCTCTTGAATGTAATCATTTAAAAACACGATCTTTACATAAATTTGGAAGAGTTTGAAATCTATGATGCAAGAGAAAGCAAGAAACATTCTTGTGAATTCTAATCTAGCTACATGGTCATAAATCTTGTCGAGATCTATGTATTCATGTTACTTGTATCCTACTACAACAAATTTTGTTTTATTTCTTAAAACAATGTCATTTTTATCAAAAAATTTGCGAAAGATCCATTTGATTTCAATAACTAAATTAGTTATAGGTTTGAGAAAAAGTTATGAAATATTATTTCTCTCAAATTAATATAACTCTTCTTGTATAGAAAGAGACCAATATTCATAAATGAGAAATTCTTTAACGTAATTTGTCTTAATTTAAAAAAAAAAGTCATAAAGATACATATCTAATTTAGAGAGTATCAAATAGTTACCCCTTATAAGATGTCACTTATTACATTTTGAATTGAATGGTCTATTGACATCCTTGTTGGAATAATATAGTAAGTGTTAGTAAGTGGGGAAATAGTCTCACATTGAACATGAATGTAGAGACTTAAGCATATATAAGTGGGAGAACCCACTTACCTATCTCCTTAAGGTTTTAGGTGGATAAGTGGTGTGTCTCTCACAAAGGTGATTATTTTTACACTATGTATCGATGCTCCTAGTAACTCCCCCTAACATGGTATTAGAGTCTTTGGTTCGTGAAAGGGACCAGAAGAGTGGGGAAACATTGTGGACTCACACTTGAGGGGGAGTGTTAGAATAATATAGCAAGTGCGAGTAAGTGGGAAAATAGTCTCACATTGGATATGAATATGGAGACTTAAGCATATATATAAGTGGGAGAATCCACTTACCTATAAGTAGTGTGTCTCTCACAAAGGTGCTTATTCATACACTATGTATCGATGCTCCTAATAATTCCTCCTAACATGGTATAAAGAGATCAGAAGAGACTTATATCTGTCAATGACGGTACAAGTGGGAGAGCATTGTGGACTCACACTTGAGGGAGAGTATTGGAATAATATAACAAGTGTGAGGGGAGTATTGGAGTATTGGAATAATATAACAAGTGTGAAAGGAGTATTGGAATAATATAACAAGTGTGAGTAAGTGGGAAAATAGTCTCACATTTGATAGGAATGTAGAGACTTGATAATATATAAGTGAGAGAACTCACTCACATATAACCTTAAAGTTTTAGGTGGATAAGTGGTGTGTCTCTCATAAAAGTGTTTATTCTTACACTATGTATCGATGCTCCTAATAATAACTCCCTTTAACATGGTATCATAAGTATTTGGTTCGAGAAAGGAACGAGAAGAGTGGGAGAGCATTATAGACTCACACTTAAGGGGAATGTTAGAATAATACTCCCACTAGCAATCTTCTATTCTTATCTTCATTTGTATCTTTGTCTTTATTTTCTTTTCTTCTTTTTGATCTTTTTCTTTACATTATTTATCTTCATTTTTACTATTTTTTACTCCATTCTTATTTTTTTAACGAAATATTTAAATTATATTATTCTTTGTTAAATGATTATTAAATTACATTCCACTCTCATTGATTGTTAAAATCTATTCAATTTTTTATAGTTATTTATTTCGTTTTAATATAATCAAATTTATAATACATATTTAGGATTTACACTATCATTTACATATAATTTTAATCTATATTATAAATGAGTACTTCACTTTAAACAAATTGATTAATTACTAAAATCAATAAAGAAAACTTATTTAAAATCAAATTTTATATTCTAAAAATCATAATATCAATTAAAATTTTGAAAGTTAAAAAAATACATTAGAAATCATAATGAAAGAAAAAATGATTTCTTAAATGAAGAATCGAATGTTTTTTTCTAATAAAAATGTTTTTTAAAAATAATTGTTATTATAAAAAAGAGTGGGTGGAGCAACGATGCCGGATTCAACTCTTAATAGTAATATTTCTAAAAATAACACAATAATTTAACTATATTTAAAAAAGAAGTGCAATTTACTCAACATAATTACTTTTCTAGAAATTGAAATGTATAACATAAAGGAGGGGCAAAATATAATTCAACCTTCTCCCATGAGAAAGAGAGGTGTAATGATAACAATGGTTTATTTAAAAAGATTTTAAAAAAATCTCTTTCCATTTAAAGTAATACACGGGTCAATTTGAGTTGAGTTTGATCAAATTCAATATTAAATTTATATCAGATATTTTGATTTAAAGGAGTGAAATAACCACATGTTACAATAATGAATTAGTTTGGGCAAAATTATTAATTTTTGAGTTAGATAATACATTGTCCAAATGATTTTTCTGTTTTATTAATATTAAATAATTAAATGATGAGTTATTATTTTTTTTCATGCAAATTAATCAATATTTTTATCTTTTTAAAATCAATTAAATAATATATTTTTATTATTTTTTAACAACATAAATAATATATGATAATTTCAACTAATAAAAATAATTATAAAATACTAGCAATAAAATAAAATTGCATAAGGTAAAATTGTATTAACATCAAAATACTCAAAGAGTAAAATATATAAAATTTGTTAAAGTTATGATTCATTAAAATAATAAATATTTAAGAGAATAAATATGCTTTAACTAAGCTAGCATTCATCAAAATTATTAAAATTGTAATAATAAATATTTGATTAGTAAGTGAACGAATTTTTTAAATTTGAGTATGATTTTACTCGAAATCTAATTTTTAAATAAATTTTTTAATTTTTAAACTTATATCTATCCAATTATCTTATTCAACGCGTATTTTTAGATTTTTTTAATGAACTTGAGTGGATTTTATGGGTCAACCCAATCCATATTATCTCTATTTGTGTGACTCCATTAAAAAGTGAAAGAATAAAAAAGTAATTGTAAAAATATTTTCATATTCGAATCAAATGTATATTTGAAATAATTTAATTTATATTTAAAATAAATTTTAAAATAAATTATGATCAAGTTTGTATATTAGTTTTAAGGCTTTCAAATAAAAATATGAAATAATTTATGAAACAAATTATTTTATCATATTTATTGTTATTATTTTCATAAATAGTTTTATATATTTAGATTTTTTAAACTTATTAATTATCATAAAGTTTTTTCAACACATTAGTCAATTACAAATGATTTTTCTTAGGAAAGTCACAAACAAAAATAAGCCACAAGACTACGATGATATTTTATCAGCTGGACCAATAATGTAGGCTGTTTAGTAAGTCCAAATTATATTATTTTATTTGACTTTGAAGAGATAAGTTCAAATGTGATATGAAAAGCTATTGATTTAAGTATTTTTTATGTAAATTTAGTCTCTGTTTGTTTTAATTTAAAAATTTAATTTTTTATTTGTATTTTTAAAAATAATTTTTATAAAAATAATTTTTGAAATGTTATAGAAATTATTAATTTTATTATGAATTAAAAGACTAGATTTAATATTTTTTAATATAAATATATATTATTGAAAATTAAAACATAGTCAAAATCACGTATTTAAAAAAATATATCTTAAAAATTATTTTTATGAAAAATTATTTTTTTTAATAAAATTATATACACCAAAATGTTTCAAAGAGAGTGACTACCCTACCGATCCATCAAAAAGTAGTTAGCCTAAAAGAAGACATGCATAACCTATTTTGTACAATTATCCTTCATAATGTATATTGGGATAGATTCAAAAATGGTTGGTCAGAAAATTACAAGTGAGACTTAAGTTAGTAAAAAAGTCGGTACAAGAATTTTCTTCTTCTTCTCTATAGATATAAGAGAGATGAAGATGCGTTTATATGCAAAATAAGTCATACATTGTTTTGAATTTTCCAAGGTAACAATTGCAATTTATGAAACGCTACAATGCTTGAATCAGTTTCTATCCAAAGTTCATGCTAACCCATTTTCATAGCTATTTCTATTGATCTGGTGAGTGTAACAAATTCGGCAAGGTATGGAGAAGACCAAATGATTTGATCTGCAAAAGCCAAAACAAAATTATCATGCCTATTTTGAAAAGTTCATCCATAACGACTAGAAGAAGATTATGGTTGTATGCGTTATCGCAATTGCATTTGATTCAATCGAGAGAAGGAGGATGCCATATCACTTCAGTAATTTTTTGTGCTCTTAGAGGTTTAATAGGAATGTTGAAAGCCTTGATGATTTTGAAATCATCTCAAAAGGAGGATGCAATTGTTTAAGACATGACTATTGTGATCCTGATGCTTGGAAGAATGTTCCTGAACATGTTCCAATTCCTTGTTTCCTAAAGATTTTATATAATGCATATGGTGACAACTTTTAGGACCAATGAACATTGTTTTGACCTGTTTATGGTGCAGACAGTCCATCAATCCTCAAGAGTATAAGAGGACTAACAATGTTAGGAGTGTTATAGAACCAAGTCCAAACTTGCTTGACAAAGGGGGCAATTGAAGCACAAGAATTATGCAGTTTCTTCTACTTTTCTGCAAAAATTTCATTTAGTGGCCATGTTACATCCTTTTTGCTTCAATTGATCATCAGTGGGGGTCTTATCATCACGAGTCTCCAAGCAATCATATATTTCGAAGGTGGGATATCAAGACACCAAATAATATTTGCCCATGGTTGAGGAGAAGAAAGAGCCTTGAATTGATATGCATGTTCCAAATCAAGGGAGCCCGGCTGAGATAGAGGCCAAATAGTAATGTCTTTAAAGTTTAAGTTGTGAAAAATATTTTAGTGGTTTCTTTGATGAAGAAAAGGAAAAATGTTGTTCCAATTTCTATGGAAGACCCAGATGCCTTATGAAATAAACTTTGCCTCTTTAGAAATACTAGAGATTCCATGACTATGAATAAGATCTAGACTGGTTCCCTACAGATGTGGAGGACCACACCAAGCATCCAGCCAGCATTTAATGCAGTTACCTCTACCAAGGGACCAGTTAGTTTTGGAGAATATAATGCTCCATTCAAAGTTGATGCTAGACCATAGAGAAGAGAATATGTGATGTTTTATCACGCCATGATATTTTATGACTTTACCTTTAAGGATTGTGGACAAAATTTAATTGATAGTTGATAAATCCCAACCAAGTTTCAATATGGATGCTTCATTGACCTTCGAGAGGGACCCTATACCTAGTCCTCCATGAGATTCAGGGATACATTTTATTCCAAGATACCATTACTAGTTTGCTTTTGTTGACTGCTCCACTTGAAATAAAAATCCTAGATTCCTTCTCAATGTCCATTAGAATAACTATTGGCCAAGAGTAACAAGTGATTGTGTGAGTGAGCATGCTTTGGATGATTGACTTGACCAGCAAAATCCTACCAACCATTGATAGATATGAACCTTTCCAAGCATCTAGTTTTGAAATGATCTTGTCAGCAATATACTTTAGGTAAAGGGCTTTGAATCCCTTAAATATTGAAACTCCAAGGTAGATGAAGGGTGATAACTCATATGCTATGAAATATTTAAGCCCTTAACACTTGAAACAATGTTGCTTCATTTTATTTTAATTTGAGTATTTAGTTGAGTTTTTTTTGTTTTTAACTAGATTAATATAGAGCTCACTAGCTGATCTCTTTTGTGAATTTTATGTGTTTTGTGCTTAAGTTGGAGTCACTCTGGTGACGAGTTCTGTTGCGCTAAGACAATTCACTTTCAGCAGGCTTTAGGGCCAGAAGATGCTATAAAATCTTGTTGGTGTGATTCATCAACAAGTGTAACTCATGTTAAATATGATTGAAAATAATAGGATATGCATGTTCACTAGAATAGTTACTTTAGGCATAAAGAGCTACAATCATAGGGGAAATTTGTAATGAAACCAGACATGCATTAAAGTTAAATGTGAGGCTTAGGAATTTGTCCCCTTGCTTTCTTGCATATGTACTATGTTGCAGGAATACACCATAAGATCATGTTCCAACCTCATTCGGAATGACATATCACACCTTATACACACATAAGATAAATTATATTAAACAAATCATTTCCCAACATATACTCCATTACTGATTTCACTTATTTACTTAAAATTATTTCTATCATTGTCTACTTAAAAATTGAACCTACGATAACCATCAATAATTGTTACCTTTTCTCATGCCCATTCATAAAAGACAGTTTTGCAAATCAATCTAAGTTATTACACTCCTTGTAGGAACAATATTCTTAATTTTTTTCACTTGCTACTATGAACTGTGTATACTTGCATGTTATATAGTTTTCACCAAACAAATGGTAAAGCTCCTCTAGAAAAACCAATCATGTTCATAAAGAGATGAAACCTAGTAGAAGGGATGGAACCTGAATAGATGTAGGACTTTGAATTGTTGACCTTCTAACCAGAAGCAAGAGAATATTTATTAAAAATAGATATCATGTTTTGAAGTTTGGATATGTTATCTTTACAAAAGGTTAGTGTGTCATATGCATACATTACATGATATGGGATACAAATGTCTTTGGTACTTTTGATCAGCTTCAAAGAGCCCAAATCTACAAGCTTGTTAATACTTGTACTTAACACCTTCTCTGTTAAACAAAAAATAAGAGGAGATAGTGGATCACCTTGTCTAACCCTCTACTACAGTTGAAGAATTCATGACGTGTACCATTGATTGAGACTGACAGGAAAGATGATCACATAATGCTTTGAATCTAGTTGCAAAAAGTTATGTTAAAATCAAATTTTTGTAGCACTTGTAAGAGAGCCTACCAGCTAAAAGTTTCAAAGTCTTTTGCTATGTCAACCTTAAGGGATAAGTTCCCACCAAATGCCTTGTTCTCCAAGTGACTAGTGGCTTAAGAGACAAGACATGTTCAGTCATTTATGCATCTACCTTAAATGAACCCCCTTTATTCCAAGTAAGTCAGAATTGGCACGAAAGTAGAAAGCCTATCTGCAAATATATTTATGATTACTGTGAACTTAAAATTTTCTAGGTAATAGGTCTAAAATTTTCCATTATGTTGAAATCTACGTTTTAGGAAACAATATTATAGTATTTGAATGGTATTTTGGAAGAATCTAACCTATTTTGAAAAATTCCAAGACTACATTGATAACATCTTGTTGAATGATGTGCCAATATGTGTGGTAGAAAACCCCTCCAAATCCATAAGGGACAGGAGTATTATCCTTTTAATATTTAAAATTTCCAACATAATCTCTTCAACAGAAGGAATTTTCTTGAGATATTTATTCATATTTGAGTCTACAAGATATGAAATAACTTCACTAATGATTGAGAGATATTGAGATTCCTATGCAAAACAAAAGATGTTAGTGAAATAATACACATCATGGCTTGCCAACTCCTCAGGATCAGTGACCAGAGTATCATTATTCCCCAAGCAAGTGATTATGTTCTTGGAGTTTCTGATTTTAACAGTGGTGTGAAAGAATCCATTATTCCTATCCGGCTCCAAGTGCCATTTTGATTTTGGATTTCTCTAGCTAAAACATTTTTTCCCTATCAAGGTACTACAACATATCTTGTTGAGTCTTGGTTTCTTATTCTCTAAGGTTCACATTATTTCCATCTAAGATGAGTTTGTTTTGAATGTTTTCTTGGTTTTCAGTGGAGGTTTTGACTAGGTTATGCATGCTCCCATAGACATATCGATTCCATATTTTGATAATAACCTAAGGCATCTGCAGTTTCTTGTTAAGAAAGTACATAGGGCATCCTATAATAGAAATAAATCGGCAGCTAGCAATGAAATCTTCACATTTCTCATGCATAGTCTATATTCCAAGGAATTTAAAACTAGTTACAAGTTTATGTTGAGAGAAGCTAGTTTCCAAAAGATAAAGATAGTGATCAAATCTTATCTTGGGTAAGGTTGATACATTTAAAGTAGTGTATATGGTTAGCCAACTATTATTGCAAAAGGTCTATATCCAATCTCTTTTCTACAAAGTTTCTTTCCTGTATGATATTGTTCCAAGTGAAAAAGATCCTTTAGTTGGGATGTCTATAACATTATTGCTCTCTGACCAATTGGTAAACTCTTGCATATGTGTTTTGTTAGGTGTATGTTTTCCTTTATATCTCATATAGTGTACTAGGGTATAATATTGTTGTTCAGGGTAGAAGAGAGATTTAGCCACTTATTTCTTCTAGAGATATGACAAGTATTATAGGCATAAATAAACATGATCCTAATATTTATGAACTCTTAAATGAAAGAGAAGGAAACACGTTGGTATGAAATTGATATTACTTTCGTGTTAAGGAACTTGTTACAGCGGCACTAATGACTAGGGAGAAGGCCAATCTAAGGTTATAAGCAAACACTTTTAGGTTTAAGGATTCAAAGAAGTTGTAGGGTAAACTATTAATGGTCATCTAAGGTTTAAAGATGAAGCAAAAATCAAGTTTATGTGTTTTTATATGTTTCTTTAAAGCCAAATTTTTTTTCTTGATTTTGATATTGCCAATTGGAAACCTTGATTGTGTGTATTTTGATCTTCATTTGTTTTAGATAAATACCCATCATCATTCATCTTAGCCATGTTAGCCCAATATTTCATCAAGAAATTTTCATATATCTTTTGTGTTATACCTATACAATCCTCCAAATATGTGGTTAGAGTTGAATCCACAAATTCAGAGTCATTTGGTCACTTCCATGATAGCTAGTTGCTTGTTGTGTTATATGTTGCTCTCCATTATTCTGTCTTTTTCTAAGTTTTTAGATACCATTTCCCCTATTTTGAGTGTTTTTCCTTTTTTGTATCAACAATTGTTGGATTTACTTGAATGATGCTAAGAGGTCCATGCTCATTTGCATTATCATTCTCAAAATATTTTTTGACACCACTTGTTTCCCCTTCCACATTCATATTTCTTGTCTGATCAGTTTTATGAGTAATTTATTTCTTGTGCTTAACAGGGACATAAGATTTATATCCATCTACCATGTTTTTGGTCTTGTTGCCTTCATTTGCAATCATGTTTCTTCTTCTACAAGCACCAATGGAGTGGCCAATTACATTGCAATGAGAATGGAAATATGGAAGTTTCTCATATTAAATTTCAACAAAGAATGGAAAACCAACCCTTTATACAAGAATTTTGTAGGTTAATTCTTTGTGTAAGTCAATATCCACCAAGACTCTAACAAGTGCCAAATGGTCTATTAAAGGTTGGTTTGCTTGATGTAGAGTCTATTCAAATGGGTGTGCCTAAGCACTTGGCTATTGAGAAAATGATTTTAGGCCTCCAATATTCTTGTAAAAGGCCACAGATCTTGAATCAGGCCTGAGCAGAGGTTTGATTGACATTAGAGTGGACAAAATCCTTAGACCTGTGAAGGAGTTTGAGCATATATGGGTTTAAGCTCCAAGAGCTTATGACCTGACTATTTGTACATCTTCGAGACAAGACAAAGTGGTCTCGTAGAATATCTTTCCTAGAGAAGTTATTACCCTATTTACAATGGATGACCAATATGTAGATAAATTGGTTCTAACATTAGCTACAATCAACGGCGTTGCACCTTTAGTCCATAATATCCTTCTATGGAAGTTATGCTTGCAAGCTTCAAGCCCTAATTTGAATTTTTCTTCTAAAATTATAAAGGGTAGACAATCTCTTTTAAGACATGGAACATGAAGTCGACTTTATGGAACAATACAAGCATTAGAAACTACATCAGTAAAAGTTTTTGGCTTAGTTGTTTCCTTGGGTTTTTTGTTTGAATTTGTAGTGGTAGAAATGTTGAGACTAAGCCATTGGATTGACTTGAGTTGCACAGATCAAATAAAAATCGCCACCGCGCTTTATTGTTTCTAGAGGAATGGGAAAAGAGAAAATAACCCAAAAAAGAAGGGGAGAGAATCTAGATACGGGGGTTGGTTATGCAAAGGGAATGTATTAGCACTCTAAACATCTATGGTACTCCGCATGAACCTCTTTGAAAATTTGTGTATTTTGGCTATAAGTGTTGTATACAAAATAGATAGTGGAGGTGAGAAAAGAAATATTTTTTACAAGTTTTGCACCCGCCGCGGTTGTGAACTTTTAGTGCCTACGTACCACCTTTCGTGCAATAGGAGATCAGGGTACTTGTAGTTCACCTTTAAAAATTTTAAAACACATGTGTGTTGGTTAATTTTAAGAGACGATACATCATCGTCATCTCTGAGTGGAAAAATATACTTACTACCCATGATTATGAGAAAGGAGAATTTGCGTCATCTCAAAGTGGAGGATATAGCTTGGATTTTAAAATCAACAAAGCCTCGCTCAACACCCAAGTGGAAAATATCTCACTTCACTACATATTGTAGAAGTATAGTAGCTTGCACGACTACAAGGATTGACAAGAGTCTAATCTTTTGAGAAAAGTTTAAGTAAAAAGTCAAAATGGAAAAATGGTTTGAATGAGGTTGATTGACTTTTAGTCTTCTCACAAAAAAATGTCAAAGTATGATTAAGTTGTTTAAAGTTTGATTAAGAAAATATATTTTTGAAAATGCATGGACCAAAGTCCAAGTTTATTGTGAAAGCGGTTCAATTTTAGAAAACAAGAATAGTTTTGAAAAGGAGATAGAAGATTTTTGAAATTAAAGAAGATGGGAGAAGATGAAGGGACTATCCTAAAACATAAGGTAAAAGCTAGGGAAAAGAACCATCCAACCAACAAGAATCCAACACTTGACACAATGAGTCAATGTAGAATTTCTATCCTTTGGATTGCAACCAAATAAGTAAAGATAATAAACCTCTTAAGAATACAAAACTTCAAATGCATTAAGTCTTCATAAAAATTGGGCGGATTAACGGTTGTATATAGAGGAATTCCCAATCATAGACAAAACATTTAACCAGAATAACTACATACAAAGAAAATCAACCCAATGTCTCGGGGTAAACCCCAAGAACTCCAGACAAAATAACAGTAGAAGTCACAAGGTCTCAAGGGTAGTCAAAGCTTCTAATCCTAAGTCCAAGAAGTCCATAACTCCATCATGCCAAGGATAGTAACCAAATAGTCCAAGTAACCTTAAAGTTTTTATTTTTCAAGTTGGTTATTAAGTATCTTCAAAAATAAAATGAAAAGCTCGAGTGAGCAAAACAAAATGACATAAAGATAAATGCCCAAATGAGCAAAGATGAAAATAGTATAAAATGAAAATGCTAAGATAAATGGTGCGTAAAAGTAAAGGCGTAAAGTAAACGCATAAAATAAAAGTCAATTGTTAATGAGTTAGAAATTAGAGGTTACTTGAATGACCATCTTGAAAATTGTATTTGAAAACTCATTATAAGATTGATAAAATCAAAGCTTCTCAATAACATGTTTCATTTTCTTTTTGTCAAGCATATCATTCATTTAAAATTCTCGAGGTGACAACAAATGATCAACGATGTTTAAATGATTCACTTAGACAAAAATTTATGATGGTTCATTAGAGGATTGATAAGACCAAAGCCGCCTAACAATGAACCTCAAGGTTATTGGATCAAATTTTTTTGAGTTAAACATACTTGGGCTTGCAAACATAGGTTTGGACCACGAATGGACAATTCTCTAATCGGGACAAAATTTAGCGCTATGTTAAGCAATCGTAAATAGACTTATATAGAAGTCGCACATATTTTGAGGCCGATCAATAGCAATCTATGTACCATATGTTTGGAGAAATGATATATAGATCATCCTCTAACAATATGTAACACAAATGAGAAAGGGATAAGATGAAGAGGGAGGGAAAACATTTGAATCAAAGATTTTAATCAAATTATCATTAAAATCATTCATCTATTTTGGTGGAGTTAAACTCAACACCCAAGATCCAATGATGTTAATGAAGTTCATGATAAAAACCACATAGCCAGAATATATTAAACAATAAATTGCATTTAACAAACAAAATTAAAAAAATGATTTTTAAATTTATTTTTTTAATGAAAATAAAAGGCAAAATAGTAAATTATATTCAAAGTATCAAAGAAAAATTAAAAGAGATAATAGAAAAGTTAGAAGTGATCTTAAATGTTTTTATAAATTTTTTGGTAATTTTTTAAAACAGAAAAATATTTTTAAACTAATTAAAGTCATTCAAATAAGTGGAAAAAAAAGATAAAAAATAGTAAAAGTTAAAATAAAATTCTAGAAAAATTTCAGAAAGTCAGAAATAAAGAAAATGATCTTGATAAAAAAATTTAGAATTTAAAAATGCCAAGAAGTATTTTTAATCAATTAAAAACAAGTCAAAACAAAGAAAAAATTAAAAAAATATCAAATCTGAAAATAAAATCATGAAAAAAATAAAAATCAGAAAGAGAATATTTAAAAAAAATTGTGAATTTTTTTCATAATTTTTGGGCCAGAAATAAATTTTCTATGATTTTTTGAAGTTTAAAACAATTAAATATAAAAAATCAGAAAAATATTTGTCTTTGTCTTTGTATATTTGTGTTTTGTAGGTACCGAGTCAAAGAATCTGACAAATAAGATTTTTCGATATTATTTTCCTAAAATCTCTATTTGCAAAGAAAAATAATTAAAAAATTTCATTTTTTTCACTGTACAATCGATTGCTCTTAGAGTGCAATCGATTGCACATAGTACATTTTGCGCAATATTTAAAAAAAATACGGATGCAATCGATTGCTCCCAGAGTACAATCGATTGCACATAGTGAAATTTTGAAAAAAAATCAGCAATTTTAAGCTTGTCAATTTTGGCTCCAATTTTTCTTTATTTTTTGAAAGATATATCATTAATTCAAATTTTAGCTCCAAGAATCAATTACCAAGCCTAATTTCATTTCCCAAACCAAACTCCAAGCCACCACTAATCCCAAGCTTAAACTCTATAAATAGAGCCCTCATTTCATTCGAATCTCAAGCTTTTGATAGTCAAATTCACCTTGCTAAAAAATCTCTCAATTCCCTCCATCTACCAAATTCACTCAAAGCTCCATTTTCAAAAAAAAAAAGTCAGTAAGCTTAACATTGAAGCTTACTAATATTTGAGCTAAACCTTCATCTAAACACTTTTTCTTTATCAATTCTCTACATCCAAGCTTGGGAAATTGATTCTTGGGGCTGAATTGAAGCAAATTCTTGAAGTTGTTTTGATAATTCTCTAGATCTACTATTGGTAAGTTGGATTCTTCATCTTTCACAATGTGATATCTTGTTGATCTTTGGATTTGATTCATTGAGCATTATTTTGTCTCTCCATTGGTTCTATTTTCTCATAATTTGATGGAATTTTTGTGCTCAATTAAATCCATGATCATAAGGTGTTTGATGAAAAGTTTGAACAAGAATTTGACCTTTCGAAATATTGATTTGCTGTTTTTCACAGGGTGCAATCGATTTCTCTCAGAGTGCAATCGATTGTCACAGAATGATTTTGCATATTTTTTGAAAAAAAACACTGATGCAGTCGATTGCTGCCAGAGTGCAATCGATTGTAACATAACAAAAATGCATTTTTCTGCCTTGTTTTGGGGATGTTTTGATCCATCTCTCTTTTTCTACTCACTCCTTTTGATTGTTGATTTTGATTGCAATTTTAAATATCCAATTTCTCTTTAAATTCAATGGATTTGGGGTGTAGATGAAGTTGGATAAATGTTCATTAATTCAAATCTACCTAAGAGTGAATTATTTAATTCATTTTTGGTGCTTTGGATTAATGATATGTTTAGTACTTTAATCCATCGAGATGAATGATTGAATTTAAAGATGAAAGAAATTTAAGGTAGTGATCCAAATTATCTTGAATTCAAAGATGAAATAAATTTAAGGTAGTGATCCAAATTATCTTATCATTCCCCTCCCTCTTCATCTTATCCCCCTTTCTTATTGTACTACATGTTAAGGGATAATGATCTCTATATCATTTATCCAAACATGAAGTGAATAGATTGCTATTGACCGGCCTCAAAATAGGTGCGACTTCTATATAAGTCCACTTACGATTTCTTAACATAGCGCTAAATTTTGTCCCGATTCGAGAAAATGATCATTCGCGGCCCAGACTTATGTTTGCAAGCCCAAGTATGTTAATCTGAACCCTTTGATCCAATAACCTTGAGATTCATTGTTAGGAGGCTTTGGTTCTACCAATCCTCCAATGGATCTTCATCAATTTTGGTCAACGCAGATCACTTAAACATCATTGATCATTAAATGTTGTCTTGAAGATTCTTAAATGGATGATATACTTGACAAAAAGCAAATACAACTTTTTGTTGAGAGGCTTTGGTTCTACCAATAATCTAATAAGTTCCAAATGCAAGTTTCAAGATGGTCATCCAACTAACCATTAAATTCTAACAATTGACTTTACTTCATGCTTTTATTTTATGATTTTACTTTATACACCATTTACTTTAGAATTTATATTTCATGTTATTTTCATCTTTGCTCACTTGAGTCTTTACTTTTATGTCATTTTTATTTTTCTCACTTGAGTTTTTCTTTTCCTTTTGAAGATACTTAATAATCAACATGAACCATAAAAAAACATTAGTGATACTTGGGCTACTTGGTTACTATCCTTGGAATTATGGAGTATTGGACTTCTTGGACTTAGGAATATAAACTTTGGCTTATGTTGGAGACCTTGTGACCTTAATTGATATTTTGTATGGAGCTCTTGGAGTTCACCCCAAGACATTGGGTTGCTTGTTTGTTTTGTGTGCAAGTTATTGTGATTACATATTTTGTCTGTAATCTGGAATTCATCTGTATACAGCTGTTACTCTGCCCAATTTTTGTGAAGACTTAATGCAATTAAAGCTTGGTTTTCTCAAGAGGTTTAGTATCCTTGCTTGGTTTTAATCTAAAGAATTGGAATTCTATCTTGACTCATAATGTCAAGTGTTGGCTTCTTGTTAGTTATACAGTTATCTTCCTTAGCTTTTACCTTATGCTTTAGGATAGTCCCTTCATCTTCTCCCATCTTCTTTAATTTTCAAAATCTTCGCATCTTTCTCAAAATCTTCTTTGTTTATAAACTCGAACCGCTTTCATAATAAACATCGACTTCGTCGAGTTCCTTTTCTTTTAAAACTTCTTTTCTTTAAACAAACTTCAATTCACTTAATCATACTTCGACATCTTTCAAAATTAACAAAAACACTTCAACTCATTCAAACTCTTTTGTACGCTCGAGCACCTTTACCCTTCAAAACTTTTTTCAAGATGAGACATGATTCATTGATAGTCGATCAAAATTCTCCTATCCCCATGGTTATAAAGGTATCGGCTTTTTCAATTGAGTACTAGAGGCATCCTCAAAACCTCACTCTTGCTGACCCATGGTCCATCTTTCTCACACCTTGTGGGCGTTAGTCGATATTTCTCTCCTAATAATGACGACTTGTCTTTTCTTTTAAAATCATTCAACAAACAAGTCTTTTCTAGCTGAACTACGGTGCTCTGACTTTCCCATTGCACGAGGAAGTACGTAGGCACTAATTCTTACGACCCAAGGCGAGCAACAAAAATAAAAATAAAACATTTCATTTTCTTTTGTGTGCAAATACTCATTCATTCTTTTCCTTTAGCAAGTAAACCTTTATATGACACTCCTTTTAAAAGAAACCAAACAAAGTGGATCCCGTGGAGTACCGTAGATGCTTAGGGTGCTAACACCTTCCCTTTGCATAACCGACCTCTGTACCTTGATCTCTGATCTTTTATTTCATTATGGATTTTGTTCGCTTTTTTCCCATTTCCCTTTGGAAACAATAAAGTGAGGTGACGACTTCATTGTGTTGAGATAAGTCAATTGATGGCTTAAATCTCAAATATTTACCGCTACATCTCTTTTCCTATCATTACTGTCGCAATTTCGTTCTCTCTTAGTTCTAATTTTTGCGTGCGACAACTGGGACACTGATCTATACTCAGCTTAAATTAAGAGTTTGTTGGAGTTACAACAAACTTTGAATTCTACATACCAAACTTGTCGAGAATCTTGTGTAGGTATGCCTCTTAAGATAAGTATAATTTCGACTACTTTCTTTCTCTTTGGATGTCAATCCCAAGAATATTGAATGCAACTCCTAGATCTTTCATATCGAACTCCTTATTGAGTTTGTCCTTCACCCTCATTACATCTTTGACATTGTTGCTAGCTATGAGAATATCATTTGCATAAAGCAACAAAATGACAAATGAATTACCATGTCAAAATCTAAAGTAAACACAGTGGTCGAACAAACTTCTAATGAAACTTAGGTGTGCCATGAACTTGTCAAATCTCCTATTCCATTGTCGAGGAGATTGTTTCAGTCCATATAAGTATCTATTCAGCTTGCACACATAATCCTCCTTCCCTTTTTCGACATACCCTTCAGGTTGCCTCATCAGGATTGTTTCATCTAGATCACCATGCAAGAACATATTATTCATATACATTTGTTCCAGTTCAAGGTCAAACTGTGCTACCATGGCAAGCAACATTCAAATGGACATGTGCTTCACAACAGGAGAAAACACATCATTGAAGTTAACACCTTCTTTTTGAGTGAAACCCCTTGCAACCAATCTTGCCTTGGATCTTTTTGATTCCACTCTTTCGATTCCTTCCTTAACTTTGAAAATTCATTTACAGTTGACTAACCTAGCTCCAACAGATTTCTTAATCAGTTCCCAAGTGTTGTTATCATGAATATATTTTATCTCATCATCCATGGCCTTCAGCCATTCAGTCTTATTTCGACTCCTCATAACTTCCTTATGGTCTCTAGGTTCTTCGTCTAGAACTTCACCTGCAAAGATTAAGGCATAAGCTATAAGATATGCATACCCAAGTCTCCGAGGTGGCTTGATGAATCTCCTCGACCTATCTCTTGCCAATAGGTAGTCATCGACAATTTCCTCAACTTCCTCATCATCTTCTGCTTCTTCTTCGACTTCATCTAGGATACGCAATTCAGCATTAACATGCTCCACCTCAACAGGAATTTCTCTCTATTCCAGCTCTTCGGAAGATATTTTTACACTTCGACCAACATCATCAGTTTTCTTGAAAGCCATTTCATCTTCATTGAAAACTACATCTCGACTGGTGATACACCTCATGTGACCTGGCTCTAGGCATCATAGCCTATAAGCTTTGACTCCTTCGGGTATCCAATAAACATGCATTTTAGAGATCTAGGTTCGACCTTGTCTTGCCTAATGTGAGCATAGGCTACGCAGCTAAATACTCTCAGTTTGTCGAGATCTGGTGGATGTCCCGACCAAACTTCTTCATGTGTCTTCATATCTAACACAGACGAAGAACACATGTTTATCAGATATGTTGCTGTCATAACAGCCTTAACCCAAAACATCTTCTTCAACCCAACACTAGTTAACATGCATCTAACTCTTTCTAAAATAGTTCGATTAAATATTTCTACCAAACCATTTTATTATGGAGTACCTGCAGTAGTTATGTGTCTTAAAATACCAAAGGCAGCACAAAATTCATCGAAAGCCTCATTGCAAAATTCAAGGCCATTGTCGGTTTCTGTTAGTTTGATTTTCGACCAGAGTCTTCCAACTTTTGAAATTCTCAAAAATTTCATCCTTAGTCTTCTGGATGAATACCCATAACTTTCTGGAACAATTATCTACTATGGATAGAAAATAACTTGCTCCTGAATGTGATTGACACGTTTCGGACCCCCAAAGATCAGCATGGATGTAATCAAGGGATCCATGTGTTCTTTGTTTTCCTTTGTTGAACTTCACTCTGCAAGGTTTTCCAAGTAAGCATGGTTCAAAAAACTTCAGCTTTTCGACTTTTTCTCCACCAAGCAAATTTTATTTCCCCAATTCAACCAGACTCCTTTCACTGGCATGGCCCAATCTCATGTGCCAAATTTCTGTCTTCAAAAAATATTTTGTGGATGCAACATTTGTCAAACCACTTATAACTTCATCCTCAAGGGTATACAAGCCTTGTTTCTTCACGCCTCTTAAGACTTCCTTCGACCCTTTCATGACTCTTAGGATACTTTTCTCTCTTTGGAAAACATATCCTTTTTTGTCGAATTCACCAAGAGATGTCAAATTTCTCTTCAAATCAGGTACATACCTGACTTCAGTCAAAAACTTTATTGACTCATCATGGAGCTTGAATCTCACAGATCCAACACCTGCAATCTTACAAGCTTTGTTATTTCCCAACAATACATATCCACCATCTTGATCACATAATTCCTCAAACAAGTCTTTATTTAGAACCATGTGCCAAGTGCAACCTGAACCCATAATCCATTCTTTTCTGGAGTCGTTGCTTGAAACCACAAGAACATCAGATGAGTCGAAATCACCTTGAAAAATGGTTGTGTTTCCATTATCCTTTCCTCCATGTTCTTTCAGGCGTTCAAGGCACACCTTTCTTGTGTGGCCCTCCTTCTTACAATGATAGCATCGAGTACCAGATGCTTCACCGTTATAAGACTTTTGTTGACTTTTACCTTTCTTCTTGTCGAACTTACCATCCTTTCGCAAGAATTTTCCCTTAACGGCCAAACCTTCACCAATCGTCGAAGTTTTATGATCTATTCATTCGTTCAAGTCCGTAGAATACAAGGTTGATTGAACTTCTTCATAGGCCAGGGACCCCCTTCCATAAAAGAGAGTTTCTTTAAAGTGAGCATGTGTTCTGAGCAAAACACACAATAGCAACAATGCTTGATCTTCATTATTGATGTTCACATTAATATTTTCAAGATCAAGAATCATCTTATTAAACATATCCAACTGCTCAGCCAACACTTTATCTTCAATCATCTTGAATGAATACAAAGCTTGCTTTAGGTAGATTTAATTTACCAGCGATTTGGTCATGTATAAACTTTCAAGTTTCACCCATAACCCTGCCGTCGTCGTCTCCTTTGATACCTGTCAAAGAACCTTATCATCAATGCTCAACAAGATTGCATTGTGGGCTTTCTCTATCATCGTCGTCTTCTCAGTTGTCTTTAATACAACGTTCATGGTTGTATCTCCCTTCAACGCTTCCAAACAACCCCGTTGAACCAGTAGGGCTTTCATCTTCAAGCTCCACATACCAAAATCTTTCACTCCGGTGAACTTTTCAATCTCATACTTTGTTGAAGGCATCTTCTCCACGCTCACCGTACCAGTTTTTTTAATGAAAAATGATATGTTTAAAACAAAGTATAAATTGTTTCTTTATGATCAAGAAACAACCAAGGGTTGAAAAGATGGAGAAACACAAAGAACAACAAGGATTGATTATTAACTGATAGATTTTACTTTCTCTTAGAACAAGATTACAAGTACACAAGAATAACAAATAACCCTCTCACCCTAAATTAGGATTTGCAGTATGCAATGATGAGAGACTAGTATGCTGTTTATAATAAACCTAACATACTAAACTAATGAGCTTTTTCACAAATACCCATTACAAGCTAACTTAGGGTACAAGCTAACTTAAACAAATGAACATAACAAACAGGTCAAATTCGAAATACTAACATACCTAGCACTCCGACATCCACATGCTAGAACACACTTCAACTACAGTATGTAGGTCTTCGACACCAACATGTAAATATACTTCGACGACATGCATAAATCCTGTCAAACCAGAAGCTATTCTTTGACCCAATAGAGTTCAATCCAATATCTCAAAATATTAAACATTCTCAACACTTTCTTTACATTTCCCATCTAATATTTTTCACAATATGTTGAATTACCATTAAATTGAGATCAATTTTACTCGATTTCTATTCGAAAATCATAACCAAATAAGTTGAAACTGAAATATGTTAATTTTCAAAACAAACTACACTGAATTAATGAATTAAGAAAATGAAAGGACATTTGATTATTGAGAGTGATTCTGCAGACTAACAAACTCAAGCAATTATATGATAAAATATCTCATCCTAAAATTTGATTATTGAGAGTGATTATACAGTCTAGTACATTTGACAGCTTGATCTGAACCAAATAAAACAGAGCACTGAGTGTAGATTCATTCAGGCATATGCGTGCACCTCTAATAGTGAAGGCTTCCTTACAATTTAATATTTAGCCTATCAATCATTTCAATCCTTTCCACAACACCTACATAAATAAATGTTAAGAAACATAAAATTTATCATAAATAACACTGTTAGAATTTATCAAAAATTTACTAGATACGCGACCCTTAAGCCATAAAGTATTGGATTGTGCAGAACAACTGCTCGTAATTGAGGCAACCAAGTTGCGATTTCCAAAGTTGGTCCACTTCCAACGGGTTGTCTGTAAAAGATTATATCTTCCTTTCTCAAAATCAGGGGTGGTTTTATAGCCCAGCGAATCCAGGCGCACGCCCAGGCTCAACCTTTACTCTCTTTGTATTCTCCCAACCTAATAGTCGATTTTTAGACAAAACCAGGAGAAAAATTAGTAAAAACAGGGTGTGAAATTACATATTATGTCACATATAACTTGCGATTAATTTTTTTGCCTAGGCTGCCTAAAATTCCTAGCTCCGCCACTGCTCAAAATCCAACAGTCCAGCTTCTTACACGTCTACCAAACCATTATTTATAAAGTTTGAATTCATTATTCAATTGATTAACATTCACATAGTTATAAATCCTTAATATATTAAAACAGAATACACACTTAGGCGCCAAAGTTTGAATAAAATCCCGCCTAAATAGTTTTTAATTATATTATTTTTTTTCTCTTTCCAATAAATGTTATTTAATATATTAATTAATATTTAATATTAATTATTCCAATTCATTAATTCACCACTAATTTCTATCTACTTCAACTATTCAATCAACAAAAATTCTATAAAAAATTTCTCACGTACAATATCTATCCATAATTTATTTCATGCATCATACGAGGTGAAAGTACTAATATAGACTAATAATAAGCACAATTTTTTAAGCATTGAACGTACTTATGATAAATCGTACAATTGATTTTCTAACTTCAATGATATAAAACAACAGCAAAAGAAAGATTTAAAAGACGAACATTAAAATTAACAGTCTACAGCTGGTCTCTCATAGATATGTTCACATCTATCCGTGGATCTATACATGCAAGAATCTTCATTATGATGAACAATCTATAGCTGTTAAATTGAAAAATAAAAAGAACTCTTAGATTAATATATTTGACCAATAGAACAAAATAAACAATATTTATAACTTTTTCTCTTTATAAAAGTAATTTAATAAATAGTTGACTTTTTCCAATTTATAAAAAATATTTATAACTTTTTCCCCTTATTGATAATGTAATCCAAACTTATAAAATTAATATTTTAAACTGAAAGAGTATATATTATTTTTATAATAATCAATAAATAATTATAACGACTTATAAGAATCACAAGTTAGACAATAAAGATGGAGCTAAATAAAGATGAGTTTTTTTCCAAAATAAATAAATTATTATGATAAACTCTATAAAATAACTTGTAAATAAACCTTTAAAGTAATTAATTAAATACTAAAAACAATATCAATTGTTGCACTTAATCATATTTTGTGGATAAATATGTTTATGTATATTTAGAAGTACGTGTTTATTAAACATCAGTGTGTTCATAAAATGCATAAAATTCTAAAAGATTGAGTAATAAATAGAAGATTAAAAAGCATAAACTCTAAATGATATAGTGTTTGGTATATTCAGGGTAGTCAATTGGTTAACTACATTGTCAAATATGATTCAAACATAATAAAATTAACATTCATGGCAGATTCAGTATAAGTTATTCAATGCAGAATTAAATCTACTGAAAGAAGAACTATAATAGAGTACATGCGTTATCCAAAAATCCATCATAGCGGAGCCATGACGTCATTTAACAAAATTGAAGTCTACGACATGTTATAAATAAAATCTTGCTAATATGTAATAAGGGCATTAGAGATGTGGATTTGTATTCGTTATTGGAGATTTCTGTATAGATTATCTGTTCGGAGCATTGAAGTTAAAGATTTTTTTCATGCGAAGATGGGGATGGAGGATTGGGAAAGTACCTTGTCTGGCAAATTCTCCGACTCCGATTATATTATTTAACTTTTATATTTTATATTAAAAATATTAATGTATTAGAAAATGAAAAGTTATTAGTGGATCATTTTATTTCTATGTTTTATGGTATAACATATTGTTTCACTATTTAAATATCAAATTCTAGAAAAGTGCACCCAATATATATAATGTTCACACTGTCTCCTCATTTTTTCTCTCAATTATCTTTGTTTTCTCCATTTATCATCTCATATGTTCTCGTCATTATCACACCACCACTCTCCTTTGATCACTATAGTTATGATAATTACTCTTCAAATTCACTTTATTTTCATTAGTAACATATTTTTCATTCAATTAATAAATTAGTAGTTATGAAGTTGTCATACTCAGACATAATCAACCACTTGCGCTAGACAACGACAGTACTCTGATTATAAATTAGCGGAAACATAGTACCAATAAGTTTTGTTAATATTTTTTTTATAAAAAAATATTAGCAATTACATGTGTTTTTGCTTTTTTTTTTGTTATTGATGCAAGATGTATTTTTATTTTTTAAAAAAGAAAGATGTTAAATATATTTGTTTTTTTAAAAAGGAAAAATAACGAAATATTAGTGTCATAGTTTGATCAAAAAATATAAAAAATTTCTTAAGCTTCAATCTATGTGGATTTATGTGGAAATCTGTGGAGATGGAGATGAGTAGAAATATTTCTCAGTGGTGAAGATTGGAGACGAAGATGGAAAATAAATTTTAGAATGAGACGGATATCAGAAAAACATCCTCCAAACATTCTTTATTCCGTTGACATCCTTAAAAGACATGACTTATCAAAAAAAAAACTTAACATTTATACTATTAAGACATTTCTAAAATAAACATATTCATTGGTTTAACAAATTATTGTTATAACTAACAATTTTATAATTAATGATATAATCTACTTCAAAAATATTAAAGTGAAAGATGTTTACGTCTTTAATTATGTTTCTTTCAACTGAGTAACAAATGATATTAAAAAAACAATAGAATGAGATCAAGTTTATATATTGGAAACAAATTTATATTCAAGTGCTAACTGTGATGTAAGATAGAAAAAAATCACTTACTGAACCAATAAAAAGAGTAAGTTAGCAGTTTCTTTATATGATATATGGCTAAGGTAGTTGTGAGAATATTAGAATAATACTCAATAGATTAACAGGAACATTAACATTATAACATCATCATCAGACAACAAATTCCAATAATAAAAAAAAATCAAGATGATCTTTCTCTACTCGATGCATCGAGAAGAATGAAAGGTATACCGAGTCAATACAATAATTAAATTTAGACTTTAAATTTAAATTTTTAATAATAAAAAAATTAGAAAAATAACACATAAGTAGTAATAAATGTCAAATCAATCGTAATAAAATAAGATTACAGTAAATCATTTTTAACTCTGAAATCTGAAAAATTAAAGTATTTTACAAGAAGGTTACACTTGAAATTATATATTTACAATAGATTACTTTTAACCTTTCAAATCTCTCATAAATAGGAAGAAAAAATTTTAATTATATAATAGAGAAAAATTACATACAATTCATTTTTCAATAAAATATAATAAATATATATAAATATTATTTAAGAAGTGAAATATGAGAAAATTACATACCTGTAAAAATAAATTATATATTTATCACATTTTTATTAAAAAATAATAAAAATTATATCTAAAAAATTATATATAAATGTTTTTCTTATATAATTTGAAAATTCTATATAACTTGAAAATTCTATATAATTTAAAAGTTCTATATAATTTAAAAATTCTATATAATTTATTAAACATTTAAAAAGTAATAACTTGAATTCATTTGTTATAAATTAAAAAAGCATTTTTTGGTTGTAAGTCAATTTATACTCAAATATAGACATTTGTAAAAATGAAAATTTTAGTGACTCAAATCCAAAAAAAAAAACAAATGTTTTATTCAAAATATCACACGAGACTTTGCAAGAATGACCTCCATATGTATAAATTATATATTTATCACATTTTCAATAAAAAATAATAAAAATAATATTTAAAAAATTATATATAAATGTTTTTTTATATAATTTAAAAATTCTGTATAATTTTAAAAATTCTATAAATTTTAAAAATTCTATAAATTTTAAAAATTCTATATAATTTATTAAAAAAGCATTTTTTTGGTTGTAAGTCAATTTATACTCAAATATATATATATTTGTAAAAATTAAAATTTTAGTGACTCAAATCCAAACAAAATATCTAAATGTTTTATTCAAAATATCACGTGAGACTTTGCAAGAATGACCTACATATGTGTGATTTTGCAATTGAATATACAACTACTTTTAACCTTTCAAATCTCATAAATAGAAAAAAAAATAACTTTAATTATATATTATTAAAATTATATTTTATTAAAATTTATTAAACATAAAAAAGTAGTAACTTGAATTCACTTGTTATAAATTAAAAAGAATTTTTTGGTTATAAGTCAATTTATACTCAAATATGTATTTGTAAAAATTAAAAAATTAGTGACTCGAATCCAAACAATTTTTTTATATAAAATATTATTATTCAAATATTAAATTGTAACAATAAGACATGATATTGATATTAAATAATTTAAATATTTATTGTTATAGATTTTAACGTAATTTTTTTAAATTATCTACTAAGAGCATCTCTAATGGTGCTACTCATATTTAAGTTTTTTGTGGGACCTATTAAGTCACATCATCTTGAAGTAACTCACTCTATTTTTCACTCAAATGGTACAATTTTAAAGAATTTATATTGAGTCACACAATTTTACTTTGTATATTAATATTTTATTCATATTAAATTTTATTTGATTTAAAATAATAATTTAAATTATTTAAATTTAAATTAATATAAAATAAATAAAATTAAAATTAAACATAAAATTTAAAACAATAATTAAAATTAATCTCAAATACATGACATATATGAAATTGTGAGAGAGAAATTTAAAATTAAAGAGTAAATAAAAGTGAGAGAAAATATGATTGATATACAATTTTCTAACAAATCTATATTTATAATAAATAAAAAAAGTTTAAAAAAAATAAAAAAATAAAATCGTTGCACAACGGATAATTAATTATTTTAATAATAAAAAAATATGAAGAACCGTTGCTTATATTTGTATCGTTCACCAGCTTGAACAAATTTTTTATTGACAATTTCAATGTCAAACTGACAAATCAATCTGAAAAATCACCGTTGGAGGTGGTCTAAAAATAATTTCAAATTAAATATTTATTACAATTCTTTTTTTGTACAAATAATTTTTACAATTCTACCGTCTAAAAAAAGAGATGAAATATTTAAAATATTCATTAAATGTTTTAACTAAAAATATATTTTTTAAATCTTATCCTTATCAACTTAATAAAAAGTGTAGCATAATTCTAAAACATAAGTTCTTCTTGGTCGACATAGGCTTTCACCCATTAAACTATATTTTATAATTTCCACGACAAAAACGTTATTATTTTAAACAGTCTCACAAGAATCATACTTTAGCGAAATTAATTCAGGTGGGCCAGCAAAATTTATCCATACAAGTACGATTCAACTTTTTCAAAAAGTAAAAGACAAATGTATGATTAAAATATGAATGATACAAAAATAAATATATTCCTTTTCATGTAAAATTAAAATGGAATTGACATATGACCTAATAGCTATGAAAATTTCAAAGTAAAACACAAGTAAGTGGAATGTCTAATCATATATTCGAGTTGCAATTGATTAAAAAAATTATAATATTAACTTTAAAAAATTATACACGAGTCCATGTGAAATGATTAGATGAATATATGTTTTATATGCATTCAGAAAATTGAGATGACGCTTCTCAGCATTAGAGATCGTGAGTTTTTACCCGCTTTTAGAAATCTATTGAATTCTTGAATCTCTATTCTTTTAAGGAGATAATTATATGATTGGCTATAACATGGTATCAATAGTGATTATTTTTTGTCTACTTGTTTGTGGTTGTAGTGTGCTAGGAATAAATCGTGTCTTCCGAATGAAGTGCTATCTTCTTAATTTTTGAAACTACTCATAGTTAATTATGCAAATTTGTTAGCTAAATATTTTCTCAAGTATAAATTGTCTCCTCCACGAGAATTATTATGTGGAACACACACAAAGATAGTGATATAATTTTGAATGTTGATGACGGTAGCCTTGATAATCTCGGCGTCTCGGGTCTTGGTGGATTGATTTGAAATGTTGATGGTGCTTAGTTTTACAATTTTGCGGAAAATATTGAATATTCCAACACCCTTCATGTTAAGCTGATGGCGCTCTATCATGGTTTGTGTATGGCTTGAGAATTTGGCATTAAAGACCTTATGTGTTATTCCGGCTTCAACTCTGCCATCAAGTTAATCTCGGAGTTCGTAAATGTTTGACATCACTATGTCAAGATTCTTCACATCATTAGGGAGCTTAACTCTAGGGACCTACGAGTTCAATGATGTGATATTTTACAAGTGCGCGAAAAGTATCAGAATAATATAAAGAGTGTCGAATCCACAGAGACCTAATGGTCAAGCTATCATTACCTATTGCTATGGTGTTTATGTAAGGCAAATAAAAATAAGTGTTTGGGTTGTGAAAAATAAGATAAAATAATAAAATAGAAGTAATTAATAGTAATAATATTAGAATGCGGTTGAATTAAGAATAGAAAAAATGAAATAAATAAGTTCAGACAAATAATGCTAGAATGTGATTCTCATCAATTAACGGTGCTCTTGTTATTTTTAAATAGGATTACTTATGGGGAATATTTTCAACCTTGAAAAGAATTAATTTAATGAGAACTGTCGTTTTCGCGTATTCATAACCAGATCTCACTCTCTAAATTATATTGTTCCGCTCTCACTGTTGTAGGCGCTTTATGCATTAAAGTAGTAAATCCTATTTTAAGAAATTAAATTGTTTAATTAGTTGAAAAGTAGTTTCGATTTGGAAAGTTTAACTTAAAAGGGTTTTAGGCTTTCACTTAGGTAACCAGATCCTAAACCTATACCATTCGCGTTCGTAAATAGTTTTAAAATCACTTTCTATAAATATTAGACTTTCCTAATTAATTAATAAATTGCTTTCGCGGTATTTATTAACCAAAAATAAACCAATTTTATTCTTTAGTGCCTGACGGTTTTCGATCTTACCCGACACTTTCACTGTCCCACTTTCGTAGAGACAGATTAAAATTAAGTTCAGAAAAATTGCATTAAAATCAAAGCAGCCCGCAATTGAAATCCTAAAGAAATAACATACAGGATACCATCAAATGACGGTCCTTGCATTCCAACACTAACAAATTATCTGGACATTATTACGGTAAACAAATAAACAATTGATTGAAGTACATGATTAAACATAATGGCGAATTTGATAAAACTGGTTTTTGAAATATAAGTTGCGAGGAAAGTAAAGGTAAAGAAATAAATGTGAAGAAAGTAATTGCAAAGAATGTAAATTGCGGGTAAATAAAATTGCGAGATAATAAAAGGTGAGGAAAGTAAAGGCAGAGAAATAAGTTGTGATAAAAGTAAATGAATCAAGAATAAGAACTAAAATGTAAAACAGAATTAAGAACTTCAAATAATGACATCAAGACTGTTTAATCCAAGCATTACACAAATTATAAGCCTAAGCATTAATGGTATATGTTGTACCCCAAAATTTTCCCTCCCATATTTCTCAAAACATTGTAAGAAAAATCTCCAAGTTGCCCAAGGTTGCTCAAGAGCTGGTCAGACAAGCTCTCCCCTAAGGCAGTCTACCCCAAATTAGGGTTTTGTGTTGCATCAAGATCCTTGAGTCCAAATGACCTCAAATTCTCCCCAATGTCCTAATATATTCTCAAGATCATCCATGTCAAATTTCAAGCCTTGTAGAGGAGGTTTGCTCAGTCAATTGCTCAAAGGTCCAAAAATCGACTGTGCTAGGGCAAAAGTCGACTGTGACCTATATACAGTCAAACTTCAAGATTTTTTCTCACATTATCATTTTGAAGGATATTTCATAATTTGATAAAGGGTTGATCATGATTCATCAAGGATTGCTCATAATTCATCAAGATTCAAAAGTTGCTAAATTAGGGTTTTGTAGGAAAAGTCAACTCAACTTTGACCAGGCATAAATTTCTCATACTTTATGCGAAATGACACATTCAAAGCTCATTTTTAAGAGGCTGTAATTACCTACAATCCATATTTTTATCCCAAGATCAAAATATGCACTCACAAGAAGTTATGAATTTTGACATTATAGGTCATTTTTGAAAGTCAACAAAAACACCTTTTTTGTCAAAGCTTCTAACTTAAGCATGGAATATCAAAATGAGATGGGACCAAAAGGGTTGATTATAGGACATCTCAATATTTCTGAAAAGTCCAAGAACACTTCAAAAAGTTCAAAATTGAAGAAGTTATGCATTGTTGAAGTTTTACTTTTTTGCAAAATTGCCAAAAGTAAAATATCCCCAAAACTTCAAATTTTGCCAAATGGGCCCATTCTTTTTCACTTGATTTGAGTTTGCATTATTGCCCACGTGCTCTAGCTTTGGCCATGTGTCCATATCTTGTTTTTATTATTTAATTTGATTTTTATTTGAATTAATTTATTTTAAATCAAATAAAATCACATAAAATCAAAAATATTGATAACCAAAGATCTTTTGATAATTATAGGTTTCAATGGACAGCTAGCACATCTCCAAACTCGTATCAAGGCATAAGTGTACAAGAAGATATGATTTGGATCAAATTTGGAAAGATTTAATGGAAGAATCAAATCAAATTCAAGGGCATTGATAGAGCAAGATTTGAACAACAAATGCTACCCTAATATAATGTGCAATACATAAGCAAGCGTGCAAGACAGAAACAAGGGTTGGAAATCAATTGTGGAGGCAGAACCAAACTTACAAAAACCAGAAAAAAGTGTGACTTTAAAATCAAGGTTAGAGACATTTTCAGGGCTTGAGACTTGTCTCAATCGATTGCTGGCCATCTCTAGAAGCTAACCCAATCCAAACCACGTGTTTTCAAGCTATCTAGAGTGACGTAAGTCTCTCACGGATCCACCCCATTCTTGATTTCAATTCGCATTATTCTTGCATCTATAACAAAAACTAATTGCATATTTGTAATCCTCACATCATTTACAAGCTTTTGGCATCATTTGATTTTGATTATCTGACCTGTAGCAAAATCTACCATTATTAGGGTTTTGTTCTTGTTTTTGGGGTTTTCTGTTTCAGGGAAAATTGGCCATAATATTGGCCATGGTTATGATCAGTGGTTTGAGACGAACTCAACCATGTCCTTAGAAATCGTTTTCATAGCCTGAGGAGGATTTTGGAATGAAGCTGCGCTTTTTGCTGCGGATAAAAATCCACAGGTAAAGTTACAGTTCTGGGAGGACAGGAACGAAGACGTGTCGTCTACCCATTTGCTCGTTCAAAATTACGCGCGCGTTTTTTTATTTTCTGGCAATAAACTTTGTTTTATATATTATATTTCATTTGCATTATTATTAACAAAACAACAACACGCCCCAGTGGTGGCCACATAAGCGCTTAGAGACCCAAGGGCTGGAGGTCAGGGGTTCGATCCCTGCCTCCAGCAATTTGCATTTTTCCAATTTCTTACAGGTAATCATGTGCATACCTGGACCAGATTTCCACCATGGACGTTCATTATCAAAGCACCAGATGGCCAGATCTGGTGGCCAGTGTTAGAGGTCCACCAAAGAGTCAGGTCAACGCATATGCAGCATATCAAGAAAGTCAAAACGGACCAGCTTAATGGGCCAACAAAAATGCTTCATACACCCTCCAAAAAAGGCCCAATTTCTATACTTCTCTTATATTTCATTTATTTTAATTTAATAGTTTTATTTTATTTTGATTAATTTCTAACCAATAACAAAATTTTTTTATTATCAAAATCACCAAAATACTTTTTTAATTAAGAACTTTATTTTTTCTTTAATAAATTTTAATTAATTAATTAGGTTTTTAATTCTAGGAAACTTTAATATTTTTGTAAATAAATAAAATCAATTAGAAATCATTAGGTTTTAATCATAATTTAATTACTTTTAATTTCTTTCTTAAATAATCGAAAACTCCAAAAACATGTCATTAATTATTTTTTCCATTTAATTTATTTAGTTAATTAATTTAGCTTTTAGTTTAGGATTTAATTTCTTTTCTAAAAATAAAAAATAACAAAAAGGCATTTTCTTTTTTAAAAGGGTCAAAACCCTAAATTTTGCATTCGATTTAATTTCGCGTCGCGCTTTATTTTCTTTATCCAATTAATGTATCTGCTTCCGGTATGTAATAGTTAATTAGGACATTTAATTATTTTTACCGCTTTATTTTATTTTCAAAGGGTTGCTTTTGGCGATGTAAATACCCGACGCCTTGTAATTTAATTTCCACACTTTAATTTTTGCTAATTACAACTGTTAGATGTTTGGTAATAGGGTTTGCATGACAAGACTGAATGCTTAATCTTAAAATCAAATTAGATCACCCTTAACATGTGCAAAGATAAAAATAATCTGAAATCGTCACACTCGCACATGCGCACTCTTAGGGTACACCCCACTTGGTTGCCTTCGTACACGGTCATTGAGTATAGGTCGTTTTAGAGGTCGCCCTCTTGTCTAAAAGATCATAGTCGCCTCGAATCGGTTGCCTCAGATATTGTTGCCTCAAACAAATGATCTAAGACATTAGGGTTACCGCTAAGGTGTCCTAACATTGCTTTAGTGACCATATGTCCCTCTTTCGAATTGACCCTCAAACTCCAACGATGGTACTACCTACTCACTAATAGTGGGATAGCGCTGTCTAAAGGAAATTAGCATAGAACGATTCCTTTTTTCGAGTAGGTAGATAGTTCTTAGATATTTGCTCATCCAAAACAAAATTTTCACACTTACACTCCTTTTCAAACAAAGTTTTCAAAAACACTTCATTACACTCTTGAAGACAGAAGCAAGAGTTAAATCGAAGTTAAAAAACAAAAACTTTTCAAAACCCACAAGCACAAAGAAAATAATTTTGAAAATGATGAGCAAGTACCTAAGAGCCCGTAGATAACTACGGATAGAAAGGATGCTAATACCTTCCCTTTCTATAATCTACCCCCCGTACCTAGAAAATCTCGAAAAAGGAATTTTTCTGTGCTTTTTTCCTTTCCTTGTTGGATAAAATAAAAGTCAGTGGCGACTCTTGCTTACCGCGACATTTTGAGAAAACAAAACGCAAAATGCAAACCAGCATTCTAAAAAACAGTCAGTTCTTCCCACCGTATCACAGAATTGTCGACTCTGCTGGGGATAAAATAATAAGTGGGGTGTACCTTAGGAATAGTTCATCATAATGTTTTAAATTCCTTGATTTGTATGCTTTATCTTTGTGGGTTTGAATCGGAGTTACTATATATCCTAACCCGGATTTGGGGATACCATTTAGGTAAGTAGCAATAGACTGTAAGGGAACTGTACAGCGTAGACCGATACGGTTGAAGGAGTATCTACGTTGGTGTGGCACTTTAGTTTGTACCGATATCCCTTGTGGTGGAACAAGGAGAATATGGGTCTTCTAAGGGGTCATTAAGCACCAACTGACCTTAGAACCTATAATTGACCAACTTGGCCATAGAACAGTAGCAGTATGCTACACTCATTGAGACCAAACTCTCGTGATGATTCCGACCGCAAGAAAAGGTTGCCAAACTGGAATTATGACCGATCGAGGGTGGTCAGTGATATTGAGATCCTCTAGAAACCGGTTACTATTACTAGGACAGGTTTGAACTAACTAAACTGAAAAAAGGTAATACCTAAACTCCATGCCAGCCTGAAATCTAAGGGCTATTGTGTGACTTGTTTGCTCTTACCATGTTTGCTCTCTGTGAATACTTGTGGTGTGTTTCTATCATGACATCATGCATCATGACATTGCATGCATCTTGCATCAGACTAAACTATTTCAAAGACAAAGGGGATTCATCTTTGTTCTGTTTTGTAGGTCATGGCACCTATGCGTAGAAACACTATTCGGATCAGTTTTGTTCAGATTCCTACTCAACTTAGAGATTTGGTTGCAAAAGTTCCAGATACTTCATCCTTTATCAGAAGACATGGGCACCTCCTTGGTTTGGTCACTTCCAGATTAGATGAACAGATGATGAGTGTTTTGTGCCAGTTCTTTGATCCACTATACCACTGCTTCACTTTCCCGGACTATCAGTTAGTCCCTACTCTGGAGGAGTTCTCTGATCTGATTGGAATCTCTATTCTAGAGCAGACCCCGTTTACAGGTTGGGAGAAAATCCTTAGGCTGGAAGAGATTGCTTCAGCCCTCCATCTGACAAAGGCTGAGATAATGTCTAATTGGGAGACTCGAAGTGGGACAAAGGGCTTCTTGGCTAAGTTCTTGGTTGATTGGGCTAATCAGTTTTGGGACAGTTTGGATTTCCAAGCATTCGAGGATATCATGGCTCTTCTCATTTATGGTTTGGTGTTGTTTCCTAACTCCGATTCTTTCGTCGACGTGAATGCAGTGAAGATTTTCATGTCTCGTAATCCTGTGCCCACTCTCTTGGGTGACATTCTGCACTCTCTTTATGCCTGTACTGCTCGGAAACGGGGAACCCTTATGTGTTGTGCACCACTACTGGCGAGGTGGTTTATTTCTCACCTCCCCAAATTTGTTTTGAAGAACAAAGAAGGAATGGGATGGGCCTACAGAATTATGTCCTTGGCTCACACTGACATTATCTAGAGCACTAAAGACATGGAAGAAGTGGCTGTTATTGATCGCTGTGCGGAATACCCCAATGTTCCACTACTTGGAATTCGAGGAGGGATTACCTATAATCCTTGTTTGGCCTTACGTCAGTTTGGGCGAGCTATGAGGGAAGGACCTCATGAGTTGCTGATGCCAAGCATTGTCTTTGACTTCCAAGGGGATAATGACGATTATCGCCGCATGTTCATACGAGCTTGGGACAGGGTGCACCGGTCTGATCCACATGAGTTAGGGATGAAGACCTCTCTTCCGATGGAACCATATCTCCGATGGGTTCGAATCCGTGCCCAAAAGCTGGGAATGCCGTACGAAGCTGTCTTGCCTGTGATTGTTGAGATTGCTGATGAAGAAGAGGTTCCTCCTGCTGTCCTACATCCGTACATGCCAACTGACATTTGGGCATTAAAGAGGTCGTGGATCCAGTTGAGAGAAGAGCGGGACACTTATAGAGAAAAGTATCACGAGCATGAGCGGAAGATTCTAAAGCTTACAAGGCAGCTGGAGAATGAGAAGGTCCTCAATGACTATGTCAGCACAGGAGGCAAACGACCATGGGAGCGCTGGTGCTTTTTGTTATTTCTAGCTTTGATTTATTTTTCAGTATTTCTTTCTTGTAACGCCTTAAAGGCATTTATCAAACATTGTTCCAAGTTATTTATCTAATAAAAGTGTGTTTCATTTTGGTTTACGAATTTGAATCTCCAAAGTCTTTGAAATTATATCATACACATATCATTCCCATGCACCTCATCACAGGTACCTATTACAGGTTTCTCATCTTCTTCGCTGTTTATTTTAGCATATCATGTCTGCTGAAACATCAACTGATCAAGCTATCAAGGCTCTACAAGCTCAAAATGCTCAATTCCAGGAAATGTTCATGAATTTGGCTAAGGGTCAGCAAGATTTGAAGACTTTTATCTTGAAGGATAAGAAGAAGAAGAAGAAGAAGAAGAAGAAGAAGACGGTCCTCCTGAACATGGGTCGTAGATTTGGTAACAATTTGCGAGATGAAGTTAATTTATCCCAGTCATCCGGAGGGGGAGAAAAACAAGAAGAAAGGAGGGCTCCTAGCCCTGTGGTATCTGACAACGAGACTGACTTTGACAAAGACCAGTATCCTCTGGCTGAGGATAGGTATAAACAGCTTGAAGACCGGTTAAGTGCGATGGAGATCCAGAAGGTACCTGGATTGGACTTTGGTGATTTGGGTTTTTCATCCGGGGTGGTGATTCCCCATAAGGTTAAAGCACTAATCTTTTCTAAATACGACGGGGTTTCTTGTCCAAAGCTGCACCTCCGCTCGTATGTTAGAAAGATCCAGCCATACACTGCTGATAAGAACCTTTGGATCCATTTCTTTCAAGATAGTCTTTCAGGGACTCAACTTGAATGGTTTTACCAGCTGGAAGGAGCTAGTATCTGTAATTGGGAGGATCTTGCTGCTGCTTTTTACAAGCAGTACCAATACAATGCCGACCTCGCTCCCACGCGTACCCAACTTCAGGGTATGTCTATGGGTGCGAGCGAAGGTTTCAAAGACTACGCTCAAAAGTGGAGGGACCTTGCTAGAAGAGTACAACCCCCGCTGGCTGACAGGGAGTTAGTGGATATGTTTCTGGGGACCTTGTCTGGTCCGTATTTCAACCATCTGATTGGAAGTTCATCGTCCGGGTTTACTGAGCTGATTATGACCAGGGAAAGAGTTGAGGCCGGTATCAAGAGCGGTAAGATACAGAAGGGTGCTTCGTCAGGTACCGAGAAGAAGCCTTTTAAGAAGGAATCTAGCGATGTTTACAGTTCAAAGAGCCATAATAGACCTGAGCGCCGCCAAGCAGTCAATGTGGTTGTCATATCAAGACCAACTGTTGCCACACAACGCAACAATCAGCCAAGAGCCGAGAGGCCGCGAAGACAATTCACTCAGCTTCATATGACCCTGTCTCAGATTCTGCCGCAGTTATTAAAGACCAAATTGGTGATTCCGAAGGAAGCCCTGAAGAATCCCAATACAACATCAGCGCTGTACAATCCAAACGCCCACTGTGCTTTTCATTCTGATAGCCTGAGGCATGATACGAATGATTGCTGGGTCCTGAAGAATAAGGTACAGGATTTGATTGATGCTAAAGAGATTGAGTTCGAAGCGCCCGAAAAGCCTAATGTTATGACTGCTCCGATGCCCAAGCATGGAGTGAATGCTGTAGATGAAGACTCATTCGTAGTTTCTATGAAAGACATTGCTACTCGCTTAATGACTGTGAAGAAGAACCTTCTGTTAGCCGGTTTATTTCCGGGATGTGGCGAAGGTTGTCGTCTGTGTTCCGTCCTACCTACCAGTTGCCATCTTTTGAAGTCAGGTGTCCAACGCCTGATGGATAGTAAATAAATTATGTTTGAGAAGACTGTTGTTCCTTTGGTTTCTGTTGAAGAAGTTGCTATAATCACCATTTTCGACAATTCTTCCAAGGCTTCCTCGAGAAATCCTGTTAGAATTACATTTGTTCCGAGAATCGCTCCCTTGATCATTACTGTTCCTGGGCCTATCCCCTATACATCAGATAAAGTTGTCCCATGGCACTACGGGGCTGACGTGTATTATCACGGGGTTAAACAAGATTTGAAAGATGAAGAGGCTGATACTGATTTCAGCAATATTGTTGGATCTAGTAAATTCACCCGCAGCGGAAGACTTTTTCTCCCCTGAGATCTCTCCACCAACTGTTTGGAAGCCTGTTGTTATTATGCCGGCCAATATATCTGCTACTATCTCTGCTCAAGTTCCAATTCTTACCCCTATCACCGATTCAGCTGACACTCGGGGCAAAGGGACCACCGGTGAGCCTGCCCAGACGGAGGCACCGAGGAAGATTACTGTTGAAGCCTCTAGACAAGAGATAGAGGAAATTTTAAAGATCATCAAGAAAAGCGACTACAATGTAGTCGAACAACTGGGGCAAACCCCGTCGAAGATCTTTATGTTGTCCTTATTGCTGTGTTCATAGGCCCATGTTAAGGCTCTGATTGCTTTCCTAAATACTGCGCATGTGCCGCAAGAGACATCAGTTGATCAGTTTAAAGATTGTGTGGCTAGTCTGACAGCAAATAATGGGTTGGGTTTCTCCGACGCTGATTTGACTGCCTAGGGGAAGAATCACAATGATGCCCTACATGTCTCCATTAAATGCAGGGGCACTACTCTAGCTCATCTATTGGTGGATACTGGATCTTCGTTGAACGTTTTGCCTAAGAAAGCTTTAGACTGGTTGGATTGTGAAGGGTTAGAGCTGAAGCCGAGTAACATTGTTGTTAGGGCCTTTGACGGGTCCAAGAGAATGGTACATGGAGAAGTGGATATTCCAGTTAAGGTTGGTTCTCAGATTTTTGCGTCTAAATTTTATGTGATGTACATTCGGCCATCTTATTCTTGTTTGTTGGGTCGCCCATGGATCTACAAAGCTGGGGCAGTAACTTCTACGCTCCACCAGATGCTGAAATACCCAGTGAAGGGGAAAATTGTTACGGTACGAGGAGAGGAGGAGTATATGGTGAGCCACCTCAACTTTTTCTGGTATATGGAGATGGATGGGGAGTTCATTGAGACCCCGTTTCAACATTTTGAAGAAGTCCCACAGACGCTGGCATCAACTAAAATTATTACTGAATATCCTCCAATGAAGATGGCTTCCTTAAAGGATGCCCGGGCTGTCGTTGAGAAATGTGGGTGTGCAAATTGGGGACAACTCCCTGATTTCGCACATAAGACTAACAAGTTTGGTTTGGGTTTCACTGCAGAAGCTCAAAGGGCTGTACGGCGTGCACGGATCGGAGGACCTCCCCTGTTTATCAGCAATTCAGGAGTAAATGCCATTGAAGACGATGTTGAAGAATCTGAGTTCGACAGTTAGATCTATCCGACTACTGATGGAGGACTAAGCAATTTGACGGCAAAAGACTTCGTCCCAATTTATTTTATTACCCAGTAATGAGACTTTTCTTTTGAATTTGTAACATACAATTTTTAAACTTTACGGCCCGGTGCCTTACCCGAGACACCATGGTTTTGTTTATGAGGGCTTTATGTGTGTCATTTTCATATATCATTAATAAAAGCATTGGACGTTTTCTTGCATTTCAAATTTTGTGCTCCTTGTTTTTCTTTTTTATCTTGCAAAATAGCTATTTTACACACACTCACATATACATGTCTACATCCACTCTGGATCCCACTGATAACGACTCTGCTACTGCCGGTTATGACTTCGAAAGTCTGATCAACTTAGCCGAAGACGAAGGTGAAGATGATTGCAAAGTGCATGGTGAACTTGCTAGACTATTACTTCAGGAAGAAAGGGCTATACAGCCGCATGAAGAGCCAGTGGAATCAGTAAATTTGGGTACATAGATAGACAAGAAAGCGGTTAAGATCGATGCAAATCTGGAAGCTAGTGTTAAACAACGGTTGATTCAGATGCTGTGTGACTATGTTGAGATATTTGCCTGGTCTTATGAAGATATGTCTGGGTTGGATACCGATATTGTGGTTCATCGCTTGCCTACCAAGGAAGACTGTCCTCCAGTGAAACAGAAAGTTCGCCGAATGCGCCCAGAGATGTCTGAGAAAATCAAGGCTGAAGTTATGAAACAGTTTGACGCTGGTTTTCTAGCAGTTACTTCTCACCCGCAGTGGGTGACCAACGTGGTTCCTGTGCCGAAGAAGGATGGCAAAGTTCGAATGTGTGTCGACTATAGGGATCTAAACAGGGAGAGCCCCAAGGATGATTTCCCTCTACCTCACATCGACGTTCTGGTTGACAACACCGCACAACATAAGGTTTTCTCCTTCATGGATGGTTTCTCCGGTTATAATCAGATTAAGATGGCTCCCGAAGATATGGAGAAGACAACCTTTGTTACTCAATGGGGTACCTTTTGCTACAAAGTCATGCCTTTCGGATTGAAGAATGCTGGGGCAATGTATCAGCGTGCCATGGTCGCTTTGTTCCACGACATGATCCATCATGAGATTGAGGTATACGTTGAAGACATGATTTCAAGATCCCATACTGAGGAAGAACACTTGGACCATCTTCAGAAGCTATTTGACAGGTTGAAGTTGTACAAGTTGAGGTTAAACCCGAACAAGTGCACCTTCGGGGTGAGATCTGGTAAGCTACTGGGTTTCGTTGTAAGTGATAAAGGTATTCAAGTGGATCCTGCAAAGGTGAAGGCTATACAGGAAATGCCAGCTCCCCGAACAGAAAAAGAAGTCAGAGGCTTTCTGGGACGACTGAACTACATTGCCCGATTCATCTCACACCTGACTGCTACTTGTGAGCCAATCTTCAAGTTGCTGAAGAAAGATCAAGTGGTAAGATGGAACGATGAATGTCAGGCCGCTTTCGAAAGGATTAAATAATATCTCCAAGAGCCACCCATTCTGATGCCACCAGTTGAAGGGAGACCTTTGATCTTATACTTGACAGTACTCGACAATTCGATGGGGTGTGTGCTGGGGAAGCATGACGAGTCTGGCCTAAAAGAGCATGCTATTTATTACCTTAGCAAAAAGTTTATCAACTGCGAGACCCGATACTCATTGCTTGAGAAAACTTGTTGCGCTTTGGCATGGGCTGCTCGCCGGCTGAGACAGTATATGCTGACTCACACTACTCTATTGATATCAAAGATGGATCCAATCAAGTATATCTTCGAAAAGCCTGCCTTGTCCCGAAGAATAGCAAGATGGCATATGATCTTGACTGAGTATGACATCCAATATACGACCCAAAAGGAAATCAAGGAAAGTGTGTTGGCATATCATCTGGATCATCAGGCCGTAGATGATTACCAGTCTATGAACTTTGAATTCCCGGATGAGAACATCATGTTGGTAACTGACTGTGAAACACCTGGACTGGATGAAGGACCTGAGGAAGGATCCCGATGGTCTATGTACTTTGATGGAGCCTCAAACGCTTTGGGTAATGGCATTGGCGCCGTGATCATATCTCCTGAAGGCTCTCATACTCCGTTCACCGCCTGACTATGTTTCAACTGCACCAACAACATGGCAGAGTATGAAGCGTGCATTATGGGTCTTCGAGCAGCAATTGACCTAAGGATTAAGTTCTTAAGTGTATTCGGAGATTCTGCTCTCGTGATCAGTCAGATAAAAGGCGAGTGGGATACGAAACACCCAAATCTTATTCCTTATAAGGAGTACGTGTTGACGTTGCTTCCACACTTCGAGGAGATAACCTTTGAACACTTCCCTAGAGAGGAGAATCAGTTAGTGGACGCGCTGGCTACGATGTTTTCTATGTTCAAAGTCAATTGGGACAACAAGGCTCCCCGGATTACCATTGAAAGGTTAGACGAACCTACAAATTGTTGCGACATTGAGGCTGAAGAGGTAGCAGATAAACCCTGGTTTCATGAGGTGAAAAGGTATCTTGAGGCTCAAGAGTACCTCGAGGGTTCATCTGTTAACGATGAGAAGTTTCTGAGGAGGTTCGCGGCAAAGTTCTTCATCAGTAATGGCATCCTTTACAAGCGTAACCATGATTCGACCTTACTGCGTTGTGTGGATAAGAACGAAGCGGAAAGGATCATGATAGAGTTACATAAAGGTACTTTCGGAACTCATTCCAGTGGACACACCATGGCAAAGAAAATCCTTCGGGCATGATATTATTGGTCCACAATGGAAGCCGACTGTTATCAGCATTCTCGGACCTGTCACAAGTGTCAAGTCTATGCTGATAAGGTGCACATACCTCCAGTACCTCTGAACGTCTTGACATCTCCTTGGCCTTTTGCAATGTGGGGCATCGATATGATCGGCGAGATCAGACTTGCGGCATCCAACGGGCATCATTTCATCCTGGTAGCCATTGATTACTTTACGAAGTGGGTTGAAGCAGCATCCTTTGCTACAGTGACCAAGAACGTCGTGGCACGGTTCATTCGGCACAACCTGATCAGTCGATACGGTGTACCAGAGAGGATCATTATGGACAATGGTACAAATCTCAATAATAAGATGATCACCGATCTCTGCAAGCAGTTCAAGATACAGCATCATAACTCTTCTCCCTACCGGCCGAAGATGAATGGGGCTGTAGAAGCAGATAATAAGAACATTAAGAAGATTGTGCAGAAGATGACGGTGACATACAAAGATTGGCACGAGATGTTACCGTTTGCTCTTCATGGGTACCATACCTCCGCACGGACGTCAACAGGGGCAACACCCTATTCCTTGGTTTATGGCATGGAGGCCGTCTTGCCCATTGAAGTTCAGATACCCTCTCTTCAGATTATGAAGGATGCAGGTTTGAGCGAAGATGACTGGATTCAGACCCGACTTGATCAGCTGAATTTAATTGACGAGAAGAGACTTACTGCTATTTGCCATGGTCAGACGTATCAAAAGCAGATGATTAAGGCATTTAACAAGAAAGTTAGACGACAAGAGTATCAAGTTGGGGATCTGGTAATCAAGCGCATTATCTTACCTCAAGGTGATCCCAGGGGCAAATGGACCCCTACTTACGAAGGGCCATTTGTGGTTAAGAACATTTTCTCAAGAGGAGCTATGATTCTAACCACCATGGATGGTGACGACCTTCTTCACCCCGTCAATGCAGACATAGTGAAAAAATACTATGCATAATCAAAGAGCTGCTAGGTTGACTGGCCTAGGCAAAAATAAGGGATTCCCGGCGAACCAAAAGGGTTCGGGCAATAATAAGTGATGAAAATGAAAAAAATTGTACACCCGGCAAGTCGAAAACCTGAAAAGGAGGCTTGGGCAAAAAAGGGTATCCCGGTGGACTGAAAACCCGAAAGGGCGGTCCAGGAAAAAATTAGGGATTAAAGCGTAACACTATGTCTCATTGGATCACCTTGCAACCAAACTTAGGTATCAACTATCAAGCTCAGACGACACTAAACAATCTGATCTACCTTAAACCAAGTAGAAAAGCGATGAGATGCTCGAGAACATAAAGGCAATAAAAGAGTTGGAACCCAGTGGGATTGTTCACATAGCTGTTTTTCTTTGTTACAAATTGTATAAATTCTATTTGTTCAGCGACGTTCTCTTACTAAGACGTCAGCCTCTTGTACAAAAACGCCTATTTACAGGCCAAACTTCAAAATCAATACAATTCATTTTCAAAGAAACTTCAAGCTGTTTTTCCTTTACCTATTTTGTTTTGCAAAGAACGTCCAATGTTCATTTTTGATATATGCATTTGACATTAATTGCTGCTCATGAATATTTACATGCGAAACAAAAGACCATCACTTGTAATATCAAAAACAGGGGCAAGTAAGAATTGTCCAAACTGTACAGTTGCTCTGTCCACCAGGTACAAGGTAAATTTAGCTGAAGAGTATGGCTGAAATACTTTCACTCCCCGCAGAGTAAGAAAAGGCAGTAATATTAGCTCTCCCCAGCTGAGACTCACAACCGCGAATGAATCAGTAATATTCTCCCCAAGAAGAGTTTATCTATCATCGGCACTGAAAAGTCTTATCATTCCCGGCGGAGTATAAAATATCCCCAGTGGAGTTTGGAAAGTTTCCCCAGCGCAGTCTGAAAAAGCTTCCCCAGTGGAGTGTGGAGAATCATCCCCAGTAGACTTTGGAAGATTGTCCCCAGTAGAGCCTAAATGGTTATCCCTAGTGAAGTCGCAACTGAAAGAATCATCCCCAGCAGAGTTCATTCATTTCATAAACAGGAATTCAATCCCCAACAGGATTCAATATCACCAGCAACGGTAATTCACCCCCAGCGAAATTTATCAGTGGAATCCTAAGCAGAACATCTCTTCCCCACAGAGTAATCTCCTCATCTATTTATTCCCCAATAGAGTTATCCTCTCCCGCAGGTTTATTCTCACCATCATCTTCATTCGCTATCCCCAGCGGAAACGAAGAATTCAACTGTTTTCCCCAGCAGCTATCCGGGATTTATTTTCCTCAGCTAAAAACATTACATTTTCATACATCATGACACATGCATATACGCATCATACAACACAATCTCGTTTATTTTGAGAACATCATTGATTGATACATATCATGCATTACATACAACTAACCTTTATCTTTCAGGAAGGATGCGGTTAAATTCTCACAAAATTCAAGGTTTTGAAGTTTTTACTCCAGTCGAATTACTGACAAGTTCTTAAATCTCAACAGAGTTTTTCTCAGTTGCATTACAGACAAGGTCCTAAATCTCGACAAAGTTTTCCTCCGTTGAATTACAAACAGGTTCCTAAATCTCAGCAGAGAAGTTTTCTCAGTTGAATTATGGGCGAGTTCTTAAATCTCGACGAACATGTTTCCCTCCAGTCGAATTACTGACAAGTTCTTAAAACTCAGCAGAGATGTTTTCTCAGTTGAAGTACAGACAAGGTCCTAAATCTCGACAAAGTTTTCCTCCGGTGAATTACAGACAGGTTCCTAAATCTAAGCAGAGAAGTTTTCTCAGTTGAATTACGGGCGAGTTCTTAAATCTCGACGAAGATGTTTCCCTCCAGTCGAATTACTGATAAGTTCTTAAAACTCAACAGAGATGTTTTCTCAGTTGAAGTACAGACAAGGTCCTAAATCTCGACAAAGTTTTCCTCCGTTGAATTACAGACAGGTTCCTAAATCTCAGCAGAGAATTTTTCTCAGTTGAATTACGGGCGAGTTCTTAAATCTCGACGAAGATGTTTCCCTCCAGTCGAATTACTAACAAGTTCTTAATACTCAGCAGATATGTTCTCTCAGTTGAAGTACAGACAAGGTCCTAAATCTCGACAAAGTTCCTCCGTTGAATTACAGACAGGTTCCTAAATCTCAGTAGAGAAGTTTTCTCAGTTGAATTACGGGCGAGTTCTTAAATCTTGACGAAGATGTTTCCCCAAGTTGAATTACTGACAAGTTCTTAAAACTCAATAGAGATGTTCTCTCAGTTGAAGACAGACAAGGTCCTAAATCTCGACAAAGTATTCCTCCGTTGAAGTACATACAAGTTCCTAAATCTCAGCAGAGAAGTTTTCTCAGTTGAATTACGGGCGAGTTCTTAAATCTCGACGAAGATGTTTCCCCCCTCAGTTGAGTTACGGGCAAGTTCCTAAATCTCAACAAAAATCAGACTTCCCCTAGTGGAATCTTCCTCAACAGCAGGTATGCAAGATCCCGCTAAGGGATCTCTTATGCAATCGACACTCCTCCAAATTGAATCTGTATGCCCATTCCCGACATCACAAAGCAACTACCACTTCATGCGAGTGCAAATTTCTGGGCACTCTAGTGTTCAATCATCTTCCACCTTCGGATCACGAAAGGCATGAAAGCCAATCTACATCCTCAGGTTTAAGAAGATTGAACGTGGGCAGTTGTTGTACCCAATTTGCCCTCCCATATTTCTCAAAACATTGCAAGAAAAATCTCTAAGTTGCCCAAGGTTGCTCAAGAGCTGGTCAGACAAGCTCTCCCCTAAGGCAGTCTACCCCAAATTAGGGTTTTGTGTTGCATCAAGATCCTTGAGTCCAAATGAACTCAAGTTCTACCCAATTTCCTAATATATTCTTAAGATCATCCATGTCAAATTTTAAGCCTTGCAGAGGAGGTTTGCTCAGTCAATTGCTCAAAGGTCCAAAAATCGACTATGCTAGGGCAAAAGTCAACTGTACCCTATATACAGTCAAACTTCAAGATTTTTTGTCAACATTCTCATTTTGAAGGATATTTTATCATTTTATCAAGGTTTGATCATGATTCATCAAGGATTGCTCACAATTCATCAAGATTCAAAAGTTGCTAAATTAGGGTTTTGTAGGAAAAGTCAACTCAACTTTGACCAGGCATAACTTTCTCATACTTTATGCGAAATGACCAATTCAAAGCTCATTTTTAAGAGGATGTAATTACCTACAATCCATATTCTTATCCCAAGATCAAAATATGCACTCACAAGAAGTTATGAATTTTGACATTATAGGTCATTTTTGAAAGTCAACAAAAACACCTTTTTTGTCAAAGCTTCTAACTTGAGCATGGAATATCAAAATGAGATGAGACCAAAAGGGTTGATTAGAGGACATCTCAAGATTTCTAAAAAGTCTAAGAACACTTCCAAAAGTTCAAAATTGAAGAAGTTATGCATTGTTGAAGTTGGACTTTTTTGCAAAATTGCCAAAAGTCAACTATCCCCAAAACTTCAAATTTTGCCAAATGGCCCCATTATTTTTCACTTAATTTGAGTTTTCATTATTGCCCACGTTCTCTAGCTTTGGCCATGTGTCCATATCTTGTTTTTATTATTTAATTTGATTTTTATTTGAATTAATTCATTTTAAATCAAATAAAATCACATAAAATCAAAAATATTGATAACCAAAGATCTTTTGATAACCAATGGACAGCTAGCACATCTCCAAAGTCGTATCAAGGCATAAGTGTACAAGAAGATATGATTTGGATCAAATTTGGAAAGATTTAATGGAAGAATCAAATCAAATTCAAGGGCATTGATAAAGCAAGATTTGAACAACAAATGCTACCCTAATACAATGTGCAATACATAAGCAAGCGTGCAAGACTGAAACAAGGGTTGGAAATCAATTGTGGAGGCAGAACCAAACTTACAAAAACCAGAAAAAAGTGTGACTTTGAAATCAAGGTTAGAGACATTTTCAGGGCTTGAGACTTGTCTCAATCGATTGCTGGCCATCTCAAGAAGCTAACTCAATCCAAACCACGCGTTTTCAAGCTTCCTAGAGCGCTGTAAGTCTCTCACGGATCCGCCCCATTCTTGATTTCGATTCGCATTATTCTTACATCTATAACAAAAACTAATTGCATATTTGTAATCCTCACATCATTTACAAACTTTTGGCATCATTTGATTTTGATTATCTGACCTGTAGCAAAATCTACCATTATTAGGGTTTTGTTCTTGTTTTTGGGGTTTTCTGTTTCAGGGAAAATTGGCCATAATATTTGCCATGGTTATGATCAGTGGTTTGAGACGAACTCAACCATGTCCTTAGAAATCGTTTTCATAGCCTGAGGAGGATTTTGGAATGAAGTTGCGCTTTTTGCTGCGGATAAAAATCCGCAGGTAAAGTTACAGTTCTGGGAGGACAGGGACAAAGACGTGACGTCTACCCATTTGCTCGTTCAAAATTACGCGCGCGTTTTTTTATTTTCTAGCAATAAACTTTGTTTTATATATTATATTTCATTTGCATTATTATTATCAAAACAACAACACACCCTAGTGGTGGCCACATAAGCGCTTAGAGACCCAAGGGCTGGAGGTCATGGGTTCGATCCCTGCCTCCAGCAATTTGCATTTTTCCAATTTCTTTCAGGTAATCATGTGCATACCTGGACCAAATTTCCACCATGGACGTTCATTATCAAAGCGCCAAATGGCCAGATGGCCAGATCTGGTGGCCAGTGTTAGAGGTCCACCAAAGAGCCAGGTCAACGCATATGCAGCAGATCAAGAAAGTCAAAACGGACTAGCTTAATGGGCCAACAAAAATTCTTCACACACCCTCCAAAAAAGGCCCAATTTCTATACTTCTCTTATATTTCATTTATTTTAATTTAATAGTTTTATTTTACTTTGATTAATTTCTAACCAATAACAAATTTTTCTCCCCATCAAAATCACCAAAATACTTTTTTAATTAAGAACTTTATTTTTTCTTTAATTAATTTTAATTAATTAATTAGGTTTTTATTTCTAGGAAACTTTAATTTATTTTTGTAAATAAATAAAATCAATTAGAAATCATTAGGTTTTAATCATAATTTAATTACTTTTAATTTCTTTCTTAAATAATTGAAAACTCCAAAAACATGTCATTAATTATTTTTTCCATTTAATTTATTTATTTAATTAATTTAGCTTTTAGTTTAGGATTTAATTTCATTTCTTAAAATAAAAAATAACAAAAAGGCATTTTGTTTTTTAAAAGGGTCAAAACCCTAAATTTTGCATTCGATTTAATTTCGCGTCGTGCTTTATTTTCTTTATCCAATTAATATATCTGCTTCCGGTATTTAATAGTTAATTAGGACATTTAATTATTTTTACCGCTTTATTTTATTTTCAAAGGGTTGCTTTTGGCGATGTAAATACCCGACGCCTTGTAATTTAATTTCCGCACTTTAATTTTTGCTAATTACAATTGTTAGATGTTTGGTAATAGGGTTTTCATGACAAGACTGAATGCTTAATCTTAAAATCAAATTAGATCACCCTTAACATGTGCAAAGATAAAAATAATCTGAAATCGAAACACTCGCACATGCGCACTCTTAGGGTACACCCCACTTGGTTGCCTTTGTACACGATCATTGAGTATAGGTCGTTTTAGAGGTCGCCCTCTTGTCTAAAAGATCATAGTCGCCTCGAATCGGTTGCCTCAGATATTGTTGCCTCAAACAAATGATCTAAGACATTAGGGTTACCACTAAGGTGTCCTAACATTGCTTTAGTGACCGTATGTTCCTCTTTCGAATTGACCCTCAAACTCCAACGACGGTGCTACTCACTAATAGTGGGATAGCGCTGTCTAAAGGAAATTAGCATAGAACGATTCCTTTTTTCGAGTAGGTAGATAGTTCTTGGATATTTTCTCATCCAAAACAATTTTTTCACACTTACACTCCTTTTCAAACAAAGTTTTCAAAAACACTTCATTACACTCTTGAAGACAAAAGCAAGAGTTAAATCGAAGTTAAAAAACAAAAACTTTTCAAAACCCACAAGCACAACGAAAACAATTTTGAAAATGACGAGCAAGTACCTAAGATCCCGTAGATAACTACGGATAGAAAGGGTGCTAATACCTTCCCTTTCTATAATCTACCCCCCGTACCTAGAAAATCTCGAAAAAGGAATTTTTTTGTGCTTTTTTCCTTTCCTTGTTGGATAAAATAAAAGTCGGTGGCGACTCTTGCTTACCGCGACATTTTGCGAAAACAAAACGCAAAACGCAAACCAGCATTCTAAAAAACAGTCAGTTCTTCCCACCGTATCACAGTATAGTAGTTCTCCGGTGTGAGAAAACTACTACTTTTACAATGATAATTTATGCCTAAAACTATGAAAGAATAAATTGCACAAAAACTTTGATGTCTTTAAAAATGAATGCTAGGTCCTTTATATAGTGAAAACTAGTGGAAGATAATTCAAAATTCATGTAATAAGTGGTAGAGATAATAGAAAGTTGAAGAAGTAGTGGAGATAATGGAAAGTTGGAGAAGTTGGGGAGAATGGGAAGTTGTGGGAGACCAAGCCAACTGCCTTGGTAGTTTTGTGCATTTTAAGGTGTGGCGAACACCATACCCCCTGTGGCGACCGCCATAGGTTCAAATTGAGTTAGAATTCGTCTTTTGGGCTTTTTGAATGTGGCTTTCAGTTTCCATGTCATGAACATCTCTGTGGCGAACGCTATGCTGACCGTTGTGAGTACAAATTATGCCTTTTTCTCTGTTTTTTGTCTGAATTACTTAGTTGTTTCACGTGTGACTCCCATTCGGTCAAATACCTGTAATCCATACAAAAACCAACATAATATAGGAAATGGAAATAAAACAGTAATAAAACACATGTAAATTGAGTTAAATGTACGGTGTATTTTGGTGTTATCAAACTCTCCCACACTTGAACCATTCCTTGTCCTCAAGCAAAATGAAAGTAAACAGTGACACTCAGATAGCTACTCTGGGCTGAAAGACTCTACTTTGAACAAGGTTATATCAATAGGTACTAAATCACAAAAACAAGAGCATCATAATAACACATTCCGCATTTTTACGGTCATAAATTTCTTATCTATACAAACTAATCCGAATCATGTTATTATGTTTAAGTCTAACTTACTCATCCCATTTTTCATTCTTTTTTATTCAGGCGCAATCACATTAAGCCTGTTATCTGTACATACTCATAGTAAGGCGACCAGTTAGTGATTCCTATCCTTTTGCACGGGGTTATGGTAGTTTAAGTGGTGTAGCCCCTTTATTTTCCCTATTGTAGTTGTGGGGGATCAGACCTTGATCCACAAAAGTAAAAGTAAGCGGCAAGCAAAAGTAAGTATTTTTATAGATTATATCATATTGTCTCCACAGGGATTAGTGCTATTGAGTTGTCGTTTGAAAATTTCTCGCATTTATGAGTTTGGGTTAAAATGGATTTAAAGTGTAAGGTGTAAGAATTAAACATATGATCTAGAAAGAATACATTCTTCAGAAAGGAGAGAACTCTCGAGATTGAATTTCATATACCTGTAAAATACTTAAACTTACTACCCAATTGCACTTAACCTAAATTACTCATCGATATCATCATGCATCACTCACACGGAGATTATCTCTAACACAGGGTGAGATATCCATCGTATTGCTCTGCATCGGTGATCTCTCAACACAACACAAAATAACATAGAGGCATTGAGAGTCGATACCCAAGTGATTACTAAGCCTAAATCTATCTCTAGAGTTTATAACTTAATAGATATTCATCCTAAGTCTGGATTCAAACTGTATATGTCTATAGCAACTCAAACTCAAACATTTAGCAAGCTAAAAAAGATATACATCGACAAAGATTTGTAAAGAAAGCTTCATACAACACCATGGATAATAAATATACATACAAGACAAAGCATATTTACAAATAAAACCCCAATATAGTACAGATTACAAAGAGAGAGAGAAAGAGATAAACCGACACTTCTCGAGTTGTCAGGATATTGGTGAGAATCCACTGCCAAATCAACAAGTTAAAAGCTCCATTTAATTGTTTCCTAAGCTCTTAAAGTATCAAAGAATGTTTGGTGATGGAGTGAGAGCAAAAAATACCCAAACATACCCTAAAAAATGTGTTTTTTGACCTAAATATGAGTTACTGCCCAGGTTGTACCGTCTGGCGCTGAAAAACCATCGTCTGACACTCAAAATAGCACTTTTAGTGCATTTTCACGTTTTCGGAGCACCTCTGCACCGCCCAGCGCTCTCGGGGCGCTGCCTGACAGTAAGTTAAAAAAAGCAGCAATGTTTCGGTCATAACTTGATAATTATAACTCCGATTTACGCACGACCGGAAGCGTTGGAAAACTTTTTCAATGATCTATATAAAAATACCTAAATATCAATGCTTGAATACCTACAAAAATGAGATAAAATCAATTAAACTCAATGATATTTGTTGTACCCCAATTTTTTCCCCTAAGATCCCTTCATTATACCATATTGATTCAATCACAACAATATCACATTAGGGTTTTTAGTTCTCCTCCCTCTCTTTATATTTGCTCTTTGAGGAGTCACCAAGCACCTTGACTTGTTTTTCTTTTGTGATTATTCATGTTTTGTTTTGACTTTTCCTTTTATTTAATAAAATGCAATGTTGGTTTGTCTTACTTGTTAATAATGTAGGTAAAGGCAATGTGACTTAGCAAGTTGATCCATGGGTTCATGAGTTTATTTCCATGCCCTAGTCAATAAATTTTGAGAAATTAAAACCTCACCATTGAAGTTGTTTTGGAAGAAATGGCATTGCAAGGTTCATTTTAGTTCACCATATTTCAAAGTTATCAAGATTGATTCAAAAGTACAAGGGGTTGATAGAAGAAGTTGTCATGGTTGGACAAAGACTTGTTGCCATTGGTCACTAAGTGCATATTTCTTTCAATTCTCAAGATATGGAAGTGGTTTTGGTTGCTATGAGCTCTCATTGTCATCCTCAACAACTCCTATCTACAAAGCAAAAGTGTTGGTACAAGAAGGTTGGTTAAGATTGTCAAAGTTCCTCTAGGCATTTTCTTGATCTAGGAGCTAGGGTTTTGAACTTCAAAGAAGTATATATTGCTCATCTTTTGGTATTTTTGATTGATTCCAAAAACATCCTTCTCTTAAAATGGTTATTAATAAATCACTTCAAAAGTTTCAAGGAGTTTTCATGTGGAAGAAACTCGATGATGAAGAAAGATTATAAGTCCTCCATATGGACCCCCAAATTCCCATGTGTGACTTCAAATGATCATAACTTGGTCAATTTTTATTACCTTGAGCCCACTCTTTTTCCGTAATGATCTTGAGGATGTGAACTTTTTCCTTCTTTTATGTGCAAAGTGATAAAATGGATGGAGGGTGCCCTAAAGATACAAAAGATTATAGGTCATTTCATGATTTTTTGCCAACTTCAATAATTCATAACTCTCTCAATTTTTGTAGATTTTGAATGGTTCATGTTTCAAAATGTCATTCAAGAGGTCTATTTCATGCCATATTTTTTGGTCAAGAGCAAATTCCAAGAGGAATGCCATGTTTGGATGCAAAACATTATAGGTCACTTTTGAAGAAAAACTTGAAATATTTCTAAGTATGGAAAGTCAACTTCTTTTCCCCAACTTTGACTCATTGCAACTTTCAGCTCAAACATCCATTTGATTCCATTCTTTTCCCAATGCAAAGCTTGTAATCTCATATTTCTAAAGCATTAAGAATCATACCCTAAGACTCCTTGAGTTGAAAATGCCATTGGTTTGAACTTGGTAACTTGAAACTGAAGTTTCTTCAAAAGTCAGAATTTGAAATCCTTGATTTAGCTTCTAAACAAATTTTTTCTGCGTGTTTTTGCTTCTAAACATGTTTAGTAAACTTCCAGGAGTAATTAGCATAGCAAAATGCGCATTTTGGATGAGTTTTGATCAAAATAGAAGTCACACTTTTCTTGTTTGCAACTTCACACGATTTCCCTCCAAACTTCATCATTTCACACGCTTGAACTTTTCATTTGATTCCCTATAAATAGAGGGTCATCCCTCATTCATTTCCTCAAGCTTGAACAACCAAAATCACCCTGCCAAACTCATTTCATAACTTACTTTTCCGCAACTTCGAAATTAGTGTTCAAGCCTTTTTTCAATCCATTTTTTCTATCAACTCACCTTCCTTGATCTTCCATGAAGCTAACCATACAATTACTTTTAAGAATCGTGACCTATATTAATCCATAGAAGCCCAGTTTCAGAGCTTTGCAACTCAACTTCAATAGGTAGATTCTTTCATTAATTCTTCCAAACTTTGATATCATTGTGAAGCTCTCATTGCCCTGGTTCTAGTCGCAACACCTGCTTTTATCTGGAAACACGTTTTGGCCATGAATTTTCAAATTCCCTTTCAAAACTTTCCTTCCAAATTGCTTGAGCTACAATTTATATAAAATTGTCGCGAAGGTGTGGTTGTCTTTATCATGAAGAGACGAAGCGGATGGCATATGTTTGAGCTTCTGATTTTACAGTTTGAGAGACATGCAATTCACGTTGGCTGGAGGTTGAAGATGACCAACGTGTCATCTTTCAACCAATGATGGCGTGCCATTTATTCTTTTTGAATTTCTGATTTAATTAATGATCCAGTGTTTTATTCACTAAAGTCCATAACATGCACAACGCGTCAGGTTCACTTGATCTGTTTACTAACACGTTTTGACAATGATCAGATGACCCATATTTTTTTGGTTTGATATTTTATTTTCTGATTTTTATTTTAATTGATTTAAATTTTAAAAAATCATAGAAAATTCATTTTAAGTCCAAAAAATCTGAAAAAATTATGAAAAATATTTTTGATTTTTCTCTTTCTAATTTTTATTTTTTTACAATTTTATTTTGTGTTTTGATATTTTTTATAAATTTTCACTTTATTTAAATTATTTTAAATGTTTAAAAATACTTTTATGCATTTTTAAATTCTGGAAAAAATATGGAATGGTCCAATGATATTGTGACAAATATTGGTGACCTCATTTATTTTTTATTTATGACTTTTTATTTTTTATCATTTTTTGTTTATTTTACTCATTTCTTTTAATTTTAAAAATAGTTTCCGACTTTAAAAAATTACCAAAAATTTTATAAAAATATTTGAGTTCATTTCTGATTTTTCTATGGTCTTACTTAATATTTCTTGATTAATTTGAACAAAGCTTATATTTTTCTCTTTTATTTCTATTTTAAAACATTTTAAAACCATTTTTAATATATATATTAAATGCAATATTATTTTGTGATTATTTTCTGACTGATCTTGGGTTGAATTTTTGATCATGAACTTTGTTAACATCATTGGATCAATGGTGTTGAGTCTAACTCCATAAAAATGGATGAATGATTTTAATAATAATTTGATTAAAATTTAATTCAAATGTGGTTTGTATATTCTTTCCCACCCCTCTTCATCTCATCCCTTTCTTATTACACTAAATGTTATTGGAGTATGATCTATATATCATGTCTCAAAATAAATGGTGTATAAATTGTTATTGACCGGCCTCAAAATAGGTGCGATTTCTCTATAAGTCCACTTACGATTGCTTAACATAGCGCTAAATTTTGTCTCGATTCGAATAAATGATCATTAATGGCCCAAACTTATATTTGCAAGCCCAATTATGTTAATTTGATCTCTTTGATCCAATAACCTTGAGATTCATTGTGTGGAGGCTTTGGTTCTACCAATCCTCTAATGGATCTACATCACTTTTGGTCAACGCAGATCACTTAAATATTGTTGATCATTAAATGGTACTTTTGAGGATTCCAAATGGATGATATACTTGACAAAAAGCAAATGCAACTTGTTGTGTGGAGGCTTTGGTTCTACCAATCCTCTAATGAGTTCCAAATTTAAGTTTCAAGATGGTCATCCAACTAATCACTAATTATTAACAATTGACTTTACTTTATGCTTTTATTTTTATGCTTTATGCACTATTTACTTTAACATTTACATTTCATGCTATTTTCATCTTTGCTCACTTGAGCATTTACTTTCTTGTCATTTTATTTTGCTCACTTAAGCTTTTCTTTTCTTTTTGAAGATACCTAATAATCAACACGAACCATAAAAAACTTTAATGATACTTGGACTATTTGGTTACTACCCTTGACATTATGGTCTATTGGACTTCTTGGACTTAGGATTAGAAACCTAAGCATATATTGTAGACCTTGTGCCCTTAATTGATAATTTGTCTGGAGTTCTTGAGGTTTACCTCAAGACATTGAGTTATTTGTTTGTTTTGTGTGCAGGTTATTGTGATTATATTCTTTGTTTGTAATTTGGAATTCACCCGTATACAGTCGTTACTCAGCCCAATTTTTGTGAAGACTTAATATACTTGAAATTTAGTTCTATCAAGAGGTCTAGTATCTTTGATTTCTTGGTTTCAATCCAAAGAATGAGAATTCTATCTTGACTCATAATGTCAAGATTTGGCTTCTTGTTAGTTAGATGGTTCTTATCCCTAGCTTTTACCTTATGCTTTAGGATAGTCTCTTCTTCTCCTCTCATCTTCTTTAATTTCAAAAATCTTCTTCCTCCTTTTGAAAACTCTTCTTGTTTTGAAACTTGAACCATTTTCATAATAAACTTGGATCTAGATCCATGCATTTTCAAAACCTTTTCATAAATAAACTTCAATCAACTTAATAATACTTTGACATTTTTTGTGAGAAGACTAAAAGTCAATCAATCTCATTTAACCATTTTTCCACTTCGGATTTTTATTTTAAAACTTTTCTCAAAAATATTGTACTCTTGTCAATCCTTGTAGTGATGCAAACAACTACACTTCTACAATATGTAGTGAAGAGAGAGATTTTCCACTTGGGTGTTGAGTGAGGCATTGTTTATTTTAAAATCCATGCCATATCCTCCATTTTGAGATGATGCAAATTCTCCTTTCTCATGATTGTGGGTAGTAAGTATGTTTCCCACACGGACAATGATGATGATGTCTTATCTCAAAAAATTAACCAACACACTTGTGTTTTAAAAACTTTTAAAAGATGAACTACGTGTACCCTGATCCCCTATTGCATGAAAGGTGGTACATGGGCACTAAAGGTTCACAACCGCGGCAGGTGCAAAAATCATAAAAAATTTATTTCTTTTCTCACCTCCACCATCTATTTTACATACAACATTTTATAGCCAAAATATACAGATTTTACAAAGAGGTTCCTGCTGAGTACCGTAGATGTTTAGGGTTCTAATACCTTCCCTTTGCATAACCAACCCCCTTACCTTGAATCTTCCCCCCTCTTTTTGTTTTACTTGCTTTTTTCCCATTTCTTTGGAAACAATAAAGCATGGTGGAGATTTTTATTTTTGATCTGTATAAGTCTAGTCAATCCAATGGCTTAGTCTTAAACATTTCTACCACTACAGAAAAATGGCGACTTCACTAGGGAAAGATTGACCTCTTGCTGGTCCATCCCTAAGTGGGTTAAACCTATCTTTATCTATATATATATATATATGTGTTATTGTTGTTTATGTGTTATATGTTGTATATATGTTTGTCTGGATTTTCCTGGTTTTCAGGGTGCTTGGTGATTTCTCATAAGTCCTATACCCGAACTTGGGCAAACTTTAAGATAGGACGGGCGGTATAGTCATGTTAACTTTGAGGGATTAATCCCAAAAATAGGAGGCGTGAGATCCCCCACTCAGTGGAGGCCCCTTTGACTGTAGTGTCGTTTATCGAGTAATCCGGAAGACGTACTGCTTTCGACATGTGAGCCTGCTGAAGCTGAGGACCGTAGAATACCTAACCCATCTTGGCCTTTTAGGTGTAGTGCGGAAGCTTTGACGGAGTAATCCGGAAATATTTGTCACACGATACTATGCTCGAACGAGTTTTTCTTGAGAATATTACTAATTACCGAGTTAATTGGGAAGTTGGTAATATCTGAAGGAAGGATGTCGACTCTGGGAACCTCTAGATCCTTGTTCGGCAGGTGATAACTTTTAGAGCATACCTTATGGGTAGTACCTTCAACCTCATACTCGTGACGTTAAACCTATGAACCCTATGTGTGTGATCGTGTGTGATTGTTGCATCATGCATCCATTCACTCATAAGTATCTTTTGAAGAAAGTTTATTTCAATGGACTTGAAAGTTGACCATTTGTAAATATCTCAGGTACCTTTTGATCATGGATTCTGGAAAAAGAAAGACCAGAAAATACAATTTCAAAGATCCCAAGATAGATGAGTTGATCAGTCTAATTACCGAGATTGAGTGTTCTGTAGATTTTCAGAAGAAGTATGGATCCATCATTCCTCTCACGAAGCTTAGGATGAAGGAGGGTATTCTATCGACCTTGGTCCAGTTCTATGATCTGATGTATCATTGCTTTACTTTCCCTGACTATCAGTTGATGCCTACACTAGAAGAGTATTCTTATCTGTTGGATTTACCTATTACTGATCGTGTTCCTTTTACTGGTTTGGAGGGTGAGCCAAAACAACACGAGATTGCTGCTTTGATCCATCTGGGAAAGTCTGAGGTTGAAGCCCATATGACTACTAAAGGAGAGAATAGAGGATTACCAGCTCAGTTCTTATTGGAGAAAGCTCGTTACTTTTCCAGGATGAAGAGTACAGTCGCTTTTGAGGCCATCTTTGCTCTACTTGCTTACGGATTGTTTTTATTTCCTAATGTAGATAAGTTTGTTGACGTTGATTTTATCAGGATCTTCATGATTGGAAACCAAGTTCCCACATTATTGGGTGATGCTTATTACTCTATTCATCTTCAGAATTCTTATCATGGGGGGATGATTATCTATTGCATACCTCTGTTGTACCAATGGTTTATTTCTCATATGCCTCAGTCTGATGCTTTTTGGGATGTCAGGAAAGAATCCCGTTGGGCTCCTAAGATCATGACACTTACTCACTCAGATATTGATTGGTATCATCGGGCTTACCAAGATGTAAAGATTGTCGATAGTTGTGGTAGTTTCCCCAATGTACTTCTTCTTGGTACAAAGGGAGGAATTAACGACAACCCTGTTCTTGCACGACGTTAGCTTGGTTATCCGATGAGGGATAAACCAAATAGTATTCATTTGAGTAGTTTCTTCCTTAAGGAGGGAGAAGACCATAAGGAAGCTAGGGAGGAGATTGCGAAATCCTGACGTCACATTCATAGGAAGAGTAGGGAAGATTTGGGACCTAGGGGGTTGTTTCTTTGGAGCCTTATCTTCAGTGGGTCCAAATGAGATCTATTCAGTTGAAGATGTCGTATTCCAGGGAAGCACCTATGCCTGATTTGTTTGTGAAGACCACTCCTCCCTTATTGGATGACGTGGAAGATCTACAACTTACTTTGGTCAGGATGCAGCAGGAAAAGGATGCTTGGAAGAATAAGTTCCAAACTTTAGAGGTTTCCTATAGAGTAGACTTGAAGGAGAAAGACGACTTGCTTGAGATTCTTGAGATTCGGGTTGTAGAGACAATGGAGAGGCAAGGGAATTTATTTTCCTCTAAGACTCAGTAAGATTCTAGTTGCTCACTTCATGATTCAAGTGATTGGAAGGAGGTTACCACCAGATATGCGGAAGAAAACTAGAGGTTGAAGGCTCAGATTTCCAGGCTTACAGAGAAGCGCCAGCGTATAGAGTGATCTCCATCAGCTTTACTTCTTAGGGTTTTAGACTTTATTTTCATCTTGTACTTGGGATTATTGAAACTTGTAATCCATTTTGAAGTTATTATAATAAAAAAATTTAGTATTTCAAGTGTGATATTACTTTGATATTTGCAATGTGTCTATAAATCTTTAAGTCCCTTGAAATATTAATAAATCATGTGCATTGCATATCATGCATCATATTACACATATTTCTTGCATTTATTATGCATATCCAGGTGTCTTACCATGCTTCTTTACTTCGTCCAGTAAGCTGTCTCACCACTATAATACTTGAGCTAATTTCAGAAGGAAGATGGACAACTTAGAACAAGAGAATCGCGAGTTGCGCGGGGAAGTTTTTGCTCTGAAGACCGGCATGGCCAATCTCACTGCTCTAATGAAATCTCTGATGGCTGCTCAGAATCAGCCACCAAGTGTTCAGCCTCAACAAACAAGGTTTACTACTGAAGCTCTGACTGTTCCTGTGTCTGTTACTCCAACTGTTGTTTAGAACGCATGCCTCAAGGTTGTCCATGGGGAATGCCAAAGAACTGTGTACCAGAAGATTTCAATCTTGGTCCTCAAGATGCTCCAGTTGTTCAGACTACTGTTACTCCTACACCTCCTATGGTGCATGCTGCTCCTCCTGCACCTTCTGTGGTGCATGCTGCTCCTGCTGCGCCTCCTTCGATGAATATGGTCCCATTTGCTAATAATGATACTGTGATACAGTGGGAGAACTGACTTGAGTTTTGCGTTTGTTTTCGCAAATGTTTCGGTTTAGCAAGAGTCGCCACCGACTTTTTATTTCATCCTAAGGAAAGGTTAAAAAGCACAGGAAAAACCTTTGAGATGTTTTCTTGGGTTCGAGGAGTAGATTATAGAAAGGGAATCTGAATTTCCATGGGTAAGACAACTTCCATGCCATATACCAAAGAAAATGGGGTTTCCCTTGTTGAAGTACGTGTCGTGGTACGGTATCCATGCAGAGCAAACGGTAACATCTCATGCCAGTCCTTGTAGGTAACTGTCATTTTCTGAATGATCTTCTTGATGTTTTTGTTCGCAGCTTCAACAACACCGTTCATCTTCGGCCGATAGGGAGATGAATTGTGATGATAAATCTTGAACTGTTCGCATAGAGCGGTGATCATGGTATTGTTCAGATTTGTACCGTTGTCTGTGATGATCCTGTCGGGGACACCATACCGGCATATGAGGTTCTGCTTGATGAAGCGGGCAACCACATTTTTTGTAACAGAGGAAAAGGAAGCTGCTTCGACCCACTTGGTGAAATAGTCAATAGAGACCAGGATGAAGCGATGTCCATTGGATGCCGTGGGCTTGATCTCTCCAATCATGTCAATGCCCCACATTGCGAATGGCCAAGGAGCTGTCAGAACGTTGAGAGGAACAGGAGGAATATGAATCTTGTCAGCGTAGACTTGACATTTGTGGCAAGTACGGGAATGTTGATGGCAATCAACTTCCATGGTAGACCAGTAATAGCCTGCCCTTAGAATCTTCTTAGCCATCGTATGTCCACTCAAGTGGGTGCCAAATGTGCCGCTGTGTATCTCAGTCATGATCAACTCTGCTTCAGCTTTGTCTACACATCGGAGTAAAACACAATCATGGCTGCGTTTATAGAGGACGCTGTTGCTCAGGAAGAACTTGGCAGCAAATCTCCTTAGGAACTTCTTGTCATTTACGGAAGCTCCTTCGGGATATTCTCTAGTCTGGAGATACCTTTTGATTTCGTGAAACCATGGTTGTTCCACTACTTCTTCAGTATTAATCTCATGACAATGCGCAGGTTCATCCATTCGCTCGATGGTGATTTGGGGAGCCTCGTTATCCCAATTGAGTTTAAACATGGAGGACATTGTTGCCAGAGCATCTGCAAGCTGATTTTCTTCTCGCGGGAAGTGCTCGAAGGTGATCTGCTCGAAATGAGGCAGCAATGTCAAAACATGTTCTTTGTATGGGATAAGATTAGGATGTTTGGTGTCCCACTCTCCTTTGATTTGACTGATAACCAAAGCCGAGTCCCCAAATACGACCAAAGATTCAATCCCTAAGTCTATAGCAGCCTTGAGACCAAAGATGCAAGCTTCATATTCGGCCATGTTGTTGGTACAGCTGAAACAAAGTCGGGCCGTGAAAGGTGTATGGCAACCTTCCGGGGAAATGAGTACCGCACCGATACCGTTTCCAAGTGCATTTGAAGCACCATCAAAGTACAGGGTCCATCGGGATCCATTTTCAGGTTCGTCATACGGTCTGTTACCTTCAATGTTGTCCAAAGTCATGATGTCCTCGTCCGGGAAGTCGAATCTCATGGATTGATAATCTTCAATAGCTTGATGAGCTAGATGGCCAGCTAGTACACTCCCTTTTATGGCTTTTTGGGTAGTATACTGGATGTCATACTCAGTCAGGATCATTTGCCATCTAGCGATTCTTCCAGATAAAGCAGGCTTCTCGAAGATATATTTGATAGGATCCATTTTGGAAATCAACAGAGTGGTATGAGTCAACATATACTGTCTTAGTCGGCGAGCAGCCCATACCAAAGCGCAACAAGTTTTCTCGAGCAGTGAGTAGCGAGTCTCACAGTCGGTAAACTTTTTGCTAAGGTAATAAATGGCAAGCTCTTTTCGACCAGACTCGTCATGTTGGCCCAATACGCACCCTATTGAGTTGTCCAAAACAGTCAGATACATGATCAGCAGCCTTCCTTCGACGGGTGGCATCAGAATAGGAGGTTCTAGCAAATACTCCTTGATCTTATCAAAATCAGCTTGGCAATCGTCGTTCCATTCGACTACCTGATCTTTCTTCAATAGTTTGAAAATTGGCTCACAGGTAGACGTCAGATGAGAGATGAATCTGGAAATATAGTTCAAGCGCCCCAAGAACCCTCTAACCTCCTTTTCAGTATGGGGGGCAGGCATTTCTTGTATAGCTTTCACTTTTGCTGGATCGACCTCAATGCCTTTGTTGCTGACAATAAATCCTAGAAGTTTACCAGACCTAACTCCAAAAGTACACTTACTTGGATTCAGCCTGAGTTTGTATTCCTTCAACCTGGCAAACAGCTTTTGCAAATGTTCAAGGTGTTCCTCCTCTGTTTGTGATCGAGCTATCATGTCGTCTATGTAAACTTTGGTCTCATGATGTATCATATCATGAAACAAAGCTACCATGGCGCGCTGATAAGTTGCCCCCGCGTTCTTCAGTCCGAACGGCATCACCTTATAGCAGAAGGTACCCCATTGTGTAACAAAGGTTGTTTTCTCCATGTCCTCGGGGGCCATTTTAATCTGGTTGTAGCCCGAGAATCCGTCCATAAAGGAAAACACCTTGTGCTGAGCTGTGTTGTCAATCAAAATGTCGATATGCGGTAGCAGAAAATCATCTTTAGGGCTGGCCTTGTTCAAATCCCGGTAGTCCACACACATTCTGACCTTGCCATCTTTTTTAGGTACTGGCACAATGTTAGCAACCCATTGTGGATAGGATGTAACAGCCAGAAAGCCAACATTGAATTGCTTCATTACTTCAGCTTTAATCTTCTCAGACATGTCGGGCCTCATTCGGCGGACTTTTTGCTTGATCGATGGACAATCCTCTCTTGTAGGTAGACGGTGAACCACGATATCTGTGTCTAAACCCGACATGTCTTCATAAGACCAGGAGAAGATTTCAACGTATTCATTCAACAACTGTATTAAGCGCTCCTTGACACCTGGTTCCAGATTGGCACCCACTTGTACTTCTTTCATGTCTTCCTCTGTTCCTAAGTTGACAGTTTCCAACAACTCTTCATGAGGCAATATGGCCCTCTCTTCTTATTGTAGAAGTCTGGCTAGCTCTCCCGGTACTTCACAATCTTCGTCATCTTCGTACTCAGCCTGATTGACCAAGTCTTCAGAGTTTTTGAAGGATACAACAGAATAGTCACCCATGGAATCCGGAGTGGATGGATACCTGCATTTGTGAGTGTGGGTGTGTGTAAGGGATAGCCATCCTTAAACAAACAAAAATGCAAAAGGAAAGAAAATGAACACAACAGTTTATAAATGAAAAACGTCCAATGATTCATTAAACATGGCATATGATTATGAAGGAAAATCAAGCCCTTACAAATGGACCTACATGCCCCGGGCAAGGCATGAGGTGAAAAATAGTGTGCAGATTGTTTTAGTAATTATTACAGACCAACAGGAAATGTTCGAAAGATAAATTACTGATTGATGAAAGTAATGAGAACGAAGTCTTTCACCTCCCAGTTATGCAGTCCCCCTTCAATGGTTGGGAAGATCCAATCTTCAATGTTACCCTCTTCGTCTTCGTCTTCCAAAGCATTGATTCCATGAGGAGAAATCTTGATGGGTGTCTTTTCAATTTTTGAGCGACGCATAGCTTTTTGCCCCGCAGCGGTGAACCCTAACCCAAACTTGTCTGTCTTGTGAGAAAAGTCAGGCAACTGTCCCCATGTTGAGCTCTTTCCCTCCTTCATTGCAGCCTTTGCGTCTTTTAGAGATGCCATCCTGGCCACCTGCTTGGGTACCTCAGCTACTGCCTTTGCTACTGCAACCTCGGGAGCAACTTCCTCAAAGTGTTGAAAGGGTGTTTCAATGAATTCGCCATCCACTTCCACATACCAAAAGGAGTTCAAATGACTGATCATATACTCCTCCTCGCCGTGCACAGTTATGATTTTTCCCTTAACAGGGTATTTTAGCATCTGATATAGAGAGGAAGTGACTGCCCCAGCATTATGTATCGACAGTCTTCCTAGCAAGCAAGAGTAAGATGGGCGGATGTCCATTACATAGAATGTGGAGTGGAACACCTCAGTGCCTACCTTGATGGGAATGTCGACCTCCCCATGCACCATTCTTTTAGACCCGTCGAAGGCCCTGACAATGATATTACTTGGTTTCAGCTCCAAGCCTTCACAATCCAACCGGTCCAGAGCTTTCTTAGGCAGCACTTTTAGAGAAGAACCAGTGTTGACCAGGACATGGGCGAGAGTGGTTCCTCGACATTCAACTGACACATGCAATGCGTCATTGTGCTTTCTTCCCTTCGGAGTTGGGTCAGCATCAGAGAAACCCAGGCCGTTGTCAGCGGTAAGGCTGGCTACACAATCCTGGAACTGATCAGCTGAGGTTTCCTGGGGCACATGGGTTGTCTTCAAAAACCTTATCAAAGCTTTGGCATGAGCCTCCGAACAAAGCAGCAGGGCCAACATTGAGATCTTTGAGGGGGTTTGCCCCAATTGCTCCACCACGTCATAATCACTCTTCTTAATTATTTTCAGAATCTCCTCCATTTCTTTCTTAGAGGTTTCGGGGATGACCAATGGTTGAGCCCTCGTCCTGACGAGCTCTTCTTGGATCCCTTTTCCCTTATCAGCAGAAGTAGGAGGGACAACCACAGGAGTAACAACTTCTTCAATCAACGGAGTTCTTGCAGAAAGCTTTATCGGTGCAGGGGTAACCTTAGGAACAGCTGAGGGTCCAAAGATTGCCTTTGGAGGGGCAATCTCTGGAGAGAAAATTCTCCCACTTCGGGTAATCTTGCTCGTACCGGTAATGTTTCCAATTTCGTTAGTTTCTTCGTCAGAGCTCTCTTCAGTTATCTCAATTTGTTTAACACCGTGGTAGTAGATTTCTCCACCATAATTCCACGGTATCGATTTGTCAGATACGTATGGGAAGGGCCCAGGCATGGTTATCTTCAAGGGAACAATATTCGTAGCGGATGTAATCTTAACAGGCCTTTTGGGGACCTTGGAAATATTGGTGGAAATGGTGATTATTGAAACATCATTGATAAGGGTTGGAGTAACGGGAGTCTTCTCGAAAAGAATTTGTTGGTTGTCCATTAGGCATTGGATGCCTATCTTCAGCAATGGACAGTCAGTTGGTAGGGAGGAACAAAAGTAGCAATCTTCTTTATAACCTGGGAAAATCCCAGCTTTCAACAGATTCAACTTGATTGTCAGTAATGGAGTTACCAGATCATCAACAGCAGAAACATACAGATCTTCTTCAACAACATGAACATGATGGCCATGCTTTGGCATTGGAGCAGATATTACGTTCGGCTTCTCGGGGGCGTCGAACTCAACCTCTTTTGCGTCTATCAAGTCTTGAATTTTATTCTTTAACGCCCAACAATTGTTGGTGTCATGCCCGGCGCTGTCAGAATGATAGGCACATTTAGCATTGGCATGATAGTATGGAGATGTGGTGTTAGGGTTTTTCGGCGCCTCCTTTAAACCAGTCAGATTCAACTTCAACAAATGGGGAAGAACTTGTGCAGGCGTCATATTGATGCGGGTGAACTGCCGTTGTGGCTGTTCTACCCGTTGCTGGTTAGGTCTAGACTGATTGGTACGAGGCTGATCATTTGATGAATTTTGAATCATCACGGCCCCTACAGTCGGCCGACGCTCAGTTCTCCCCAATCCTTTTTGAGAGTACACAACAGCTGCCTCCTTCTTGGCTGGAAATGGCTTTTTAACAGTTGTAGATGCAGAGGCATCCCTTTGAATCTTCCCACTTTTAATACCAGCTTTTACCCGTTCGCCAGTCAGAATCAGTTCAATAAACCCTGCGGAAGAGCTCCTGATCAAATGGTTGAATAAAGGGACAGATAGGGTCCCCAAGAACATATCAACTAGTTCCCTATCTGAAAGAGGTGGTTGCACTCTTCCGGCCAAGTCGCGCCATTTTTGGGCGTATTCTTTGAATCCCTCATTTGAGGCCATCCCCATACTTTGTAGCTGAGTACGGGTTGGCACCAAGTCGGTGTTGTATTGATACTGGAGATAAAAGGCAGCTGCCAAATCCTCCCAACTATGCACTTCTGACCTCTCAAGCTGGTAAAACCAATCTAGCTGTGTACCAGACAGGCTATCCTGGAAGAAGTGTACCCAAAGATTTCTATCGGATGAATGAGGTTGAATTTTTATGACATACGACCTTAGGTGCATCTTTGGGCAAGACATACCGTCGTATTTTGCAAAAGTTGGCACTTTAAACTTTGGAGGGATCACAATCCCAACAATCAATCCCAATTCTTCAAAATCTAGCCCAGGAACCCTTTGCAGCTCCATAGCTGCCAGTCTATCCTCCAGGTTTTTGTATTTGTCGTTCGCTGGTGAGTATTGCTGCTCTGAATAATCTTCATCTTCCTCAACCTCTTCCTCTTCAGCCTCGGACTCAGAAGGTAATGCAGCTCCCTTTCCCTTACCGGTCCCCTCGTCAGATATGGAGGGGAATTCAAGAACTCTCCTAGCTTTATTCTCAAATCTTCTTCCCAGTGTAGCTACCCCAACTCTTTTCTTCTTCTTTTTTCCTTTTTCTTGCTCTTTATTCCCTAACAGTGCTTTAAGATCCTCCTGACCCTTTGCCAAGGTCATAAGGAGCTGTTGAAACTGCGAGTTTTGTGCCTGCAGATCTTTGACCGTCTGTTCAAGATCCATCTTACTGAAATAAATAGCAGAAAGATAAGGAAACCTGGTGTGAAGACCTGCTTATGCATATGATGAATGATATGTTTATTCATGCAATGCATTCAAGGATTTAGAAATTCAAAGTTGTTGCAAACAAAAAGAACACACGTCATATTAATAAGAAGAAATTTGTTAGTACATAAATGCCCCATGGGCCAAATAATACAAAAACTTCTTAAGGTAAAAAGACGTTGCGCATCCTTTTTGGTGCGATGTAAGTGTTGAGGGTCTCCTCCTCGTGAAGTCGGCGGGTAAGCTCCAAAACTTTCTTCTCACTGGCGTAGAAGTTGGCTTCAAAAGTATCCCTTTCTTCCTTGAGTTGGATCCAACTCTTCTGCATCTCCTCCCATGATGTTGGCATGTCAGGATGTAGGATGGTGTAAGGAACCTCTCCTTCCTTAACAGGCTCTTTAATCAAAGGGAGAATATGAGGGTAAGGCATCATAAGACTCTGGGCTCGGGTCCATACCCACTTGAGGTAAGGCTCAAGAGGGATGGAGTTCTTGTGTCCCAGTGTCTTGCTATCCACCTTGTTAGGCATCCTCCAAGCTCTGATGAATCTTTGGCGAAGTCCTTGCGCATCGTTGTCAAAGTCAAAAACTAGGTCAGGAATCAGCATGTCATGAGGGCCATCCCTCTGAGCATATCCAAATTGTCTCAAAGCTAGACAGGGGTTGTAGGTAATGCCTCCTCTAATGCCAAGTAATGGAACATTAGGGTACTCACCATAGCGATCGATGATGATGACATTTTGTCTGGACCGAGAACACCAATGTACATCAGAATGTGTGAGGGTCATCAATCGTTGAGACCACCTTAAGCCTTGCTCATTCTTCAAAACAGATTGTGGAAGGTGAGAAATAAACCACCTTGCAAGGAGAGGAGTACATCACATGAGAACACCTCTCTTTCTCATTGTTCGTGTGTAAAATGAGTGGAGGATGTCCCCAAGCAATGTAGGTATGGGATTCTTGGATAGGAAAATCTTGACAGCATTGACATCTATAAGTTGGTCAGGATTTGGGAACAAGACCAACCCATAAAAGGAGTGCCACAATTTCTTCAAAGGCTTGTAGATCCAAAGAATTCCAACACTCTTGTGCCTTCTCAAACAAGAATTTTTCCAAGAAGCCTTTGACACCACTTCTAGTTTCCCAATGCCCCTTGATGTCATATGGTTGCAAGTGTAGTGCTTGAGCAACATCTTCAGGTTTTGGTTCTTTTTCCGTACCATTGTAGGGTAGTTGATTAAGAATAGGAATTCTTAGGAGTTGAGAAAATTCCTTCAAAGTAGGCACCAATTGGTAGTCGGGGAATGTGAAACAATGATGAAGGGGGTCAAAGAACTGGAATAACACTTTCACCATGTCTTCTTCAATGCTGGTGTTGACTAGGCTGAGCAGTCTACCATGTCTTTCACTGAAGAGAGAACTTTCTGGAATTCTGGATGTAAGCTCCTTGAGTTGAGGAGGGATTCTCACAAGGTTGACTTGGATAGTTTTCCTGCGAAGAATTTCCATGACCTACAAAACAAGAACAAAGATGAAGATCCAAACCCTTGAAATGGTTAGTGGATGCATATGATGCTTTATGATGTTCATGATGTATGCACAAACATATGTACAAGCAAGTCACACAAAACCCTAGTTTCAGGCTTGCATGGGGTTTCATAGGTAAGTACCCTCTTGAGTGTAGTTGGCTTAAAAACCTGTCCTATAAATAGTAACCGGGTTCTAAGGAGCTCAATATCATTGGATTGTTTTCTATGTTCATTGTTTTGGTTTAGCCACTTAACTAGCGACCAAAATATTCCAAGAAAACAACCCTCAATGAGTGTAGTATCGAGTATCTACCAACTTCGGACTGCACCAAAGCCGGTCATCTCACTACCCCTAATAAAAGGCAAGGATGGTCAAGTAAGGTTCTAGGTCATTAGTGCTTAGTGACATCACTCAGCGGCCCCCCGTACTCTCCTTGATTGAACTCAAGGGTTACCGGTACTCACAAATATGTCGCACTAATATAGCTATTGCTTCAACCGTGTCGGTATACCCCGCACAGTTTCCACAACGTATTGCTATCTATGAATGTTTCCCAAATCCGGGTGTAGGATTTCAAGCCCAAACAAGAGAACCAAAATGTAAAGCAATCAAAGCAAACAATTAGTCATGCAAAAGGTGATCTAAGCCCTAAGGTTACTCCACTTTTAATTTACATTCCCCAGCAGAGTCGCCAGTTCTGTGATACGGTGGGAGAACTGACTTGAGTTTTGCGTTTGTTTTCGCAAATGTTTCGGTTTAGCAAGAGTCGCCACCGACTTTTTATTTCATCCTAAGGAAAGGTTAAAAAGCACAGGAAAAACCTTTGAGATGTTTTCTTGGGTTCGGGGAGTAGATTATAGAAAGGGAAGGTATTAGCACCCTTTCTATCCATGGTTATCCATGGGCTCTTAGTTACTTGCTTAGATCACTTGCCTTGCATTTTCAATTGTTTGAAATGGTGCTTTCAATTGTTTGAAATGGTGCTTTGTGTGTGTTTGAAAGATATTTTGAAAAGAGGCCATTGTTGTGGCAACCTTTGTGATGATCCATGTTTGAATGTATACAAAGGTGTATTGTCTTTTGAAAAGTTTTTCAATGTTTTGAAAGTTGTGTTGTGATGTGTGTTTTGAAAAATGGCAAGGATTGTTTTGCAAGTTTGGTCAAGTAACTAAGAGCTATCTACCCTAAATTTCTCAAAGATCTTTCTCATGTTTTAACCCTTTTAACAGTGTTGTTTCACCATTGTATTTGGTGAACAACCTTGTGTTAGGATGTTAACGGGACGGGCGCGGGTCATCGTTTAGACCATGAATGCAATAGTGCCAAGTGTCTTTGGCATTTTTCTTAAGGGACTTGATCATTTTTGTTTAGGCAACTTGATAGTGTCATCGAGGGACTATGATCTTTTGATTTGTTTTTGTTTTGCCAAAGAGACTTAACATGCAACCATGGTCCATTTTTGAAGGCAACAAGTGGATTGAAACCCTAGGGGTGCAAGTGTGCATTGTGTTTTGATTTTCATGCATGTTTATCTTGAATTTAGGTCAAGCTATTTGTTGGTTTTATTTGCATACAAACCCTAGGTCTATCATGGCATAATTTGAAAGCTTTTAAATGCGGAAATTTAAATGCTAAGCTATTACAACAATGATTATGGGGATGGGGGTACAAGTTTGAATTTGGGAATATTTGACAAGAAATTAAATTCTAAGCTATTACATCCATATCGAATATACAAACATTTAATTATACAATATTTGAATAAATACAATAAATATGCAAAATATATTATGCACAAAAATGATTTTTTTATGTATGTGAAAGTGTTTTTCAATGTGAAATATAAACAAAAATAAAAAGGTCAAATTTTGAATATTTTTAGGGTTTAGGGCAAAACCCTAATTTTTAAATAAATAGTATTTATTTATTAATTATATACAATATTTATATATTAATTTATACAAAAAATAAAAAAAGAAGTATATTGTAAAAAAAAGTATTTTTTAGTGTCATATATTAATAAAAATAAAAATGTATTATTTTTATATTTTTGCCCTAATTATCTAATAAAATATACAAGTATTTATATATTATATATTAAATATACTAAATATATACAAGAATAAAATATTAATTATTTACAAAAATGTATTTTTTTAGAAAATGTTTTCAAAATGTAAATGAAAAATAATAACTGAAAATAAATATATTTTTGTATTATTTTTTAGTGTTTTAAATAAAAAGGTATTATATTTATTTACATATATATACTAATAATATGAAACAAATGCCAAATAAATATGAAAAAAAGGTGGAAAAATATTTTTGCAGTTTTTTATATTTGTACAAAAAATATGGAGTCAGAATCAAAAAAAGAAAAATGCAAAATGACAATTATTTCACACAATGGGCCAGGGGGGTGCAAATGGAAAAAAAGGGGTGTGAACAACAAGTTGACTCAGGCCCAGCCCAAGTCAACTTTGTCTTCAACCTCCAGCAACCTGTTTGAAACAAAAACGCGCGCTTCTTCTTGTCCAACACAAATCCTGATTCCTTGACTTTTAGCAAAAACTCATAACACAAATAATGTAGAGCATCAAGTCACGATTCCAAATATGTAAGAAACTTAACCTAACTCTAAGAAACCAAGGAGAATTTCTTCACCCCCAATTTCTGACCTAATTTTTCTTCAATGTTCATGGCCAAAATTCTCACAGCATGCTTAACATAAATGAAAAGTAATCATATGTATGGCTTCAGGGCTATGAGTAGAGCATGTTTCATTCACAAACCTAAGTCTAACTCTTCCTAGATTAAGAGATAAAAGTCCATGGTTTTACCTGTTTCAGCTTGAATCGTGCAGAGCAATGTGGCCAACTTCAATGGAGTTTGAGCTTCTGTATAGCTTGCCTGAAGTCCAAGGAAGCTTCTCCAACACCTAGCTTGCTTTGAAACTCTCTAAATCGTGCTATGGAAGTTCACCTGCAAAAGTGAAAAGTGAAAATGGTAACAGAGGTTAGGGATGTTACAGTTTTTATTTAGGGCTTGGGATAGTTTGTGTGGATGATATGGAATGTGTTTGAACAAGCTTTGGCCAAAACGCACGAGCAAACTGAGTTGTGCAACTCAATCTGCAGGGATGCCCTGTTTTGTGCAGCAAAATGGTGTTTTGGGGTTTTAGGAGGTGTGAGGGATCAATGATTCGTGCCTTAGGTCTGTTTTGGTGTATGGAAGATGTTCACAAGGTTTTTGTTTGGCTGTGTTGACAGGAGATGAGAGTTGGAGAGTTTTTGCAAGCTTTCTTCCAATGTAAGCAAAGAAATGTCAAGTTGTGATATAGGCCTGTACCAAGCTCTCAAGCATGCTGCACACTTTGCTCTTGATCAGTGGGATTTGTGTACAAACTCTTGCCTCAAAGATCTGGCCCATGCCTCTTGGATTTGGTATTTGACATAAAGCACTACTTTTCAAAAATGGCAAGTTTGCTTTTTCTACTTAAGGGATAATTCTATGTGTAATGACCAAATGCACAAAACAATGCTTGAACACAATGGTTAGGCATTTAATTATGGAGTGAAAACTTGGTTTAGAGGCCTGCAAGCAAGTACCAAGCATGCTGATTTGAAAATGAAACTTGTATGAACATGCATTTGGTTATGCACAAAAGTGAATTTTGCCCAACTTTGCAAATTCGATTCTCTCTAACCACAAGGGTGTTTGAGAAGTTCTTAGACAATTTGGAAAGCTTGGAATATGTACTACAATCCATCTTTGTAATTCAAATTGAAACTCCAAGTGGAACCATGTGAAAAATGGCCAAGAAGTTGGACAAAAATCCTGCCTAGAATAGGTCAAAATTTCTCTAAATTAAAAATGTTTTGCACCCTTGTTCCAAAAATCATAACTTGAGATACAAGTTTCCTTTGAGAAAACTTTGTGAATAAAAGTTGTAGATTTTGCAATGGACTATAACTTTCATGTTTTGAGTTTTGTTTTAATCCATTTGCATCTTGGTGAAAAAATGGGACAAAGTTAGGAAAAAATAAGGAAGTTTCATAACTTAGAAAAATTCTAAGTTATGAAATTTTCTCATTTTAAACCCTAATTTGCAAATTTGGGTTTCTTGATGAACAAGTTTCATAATTTGACATGTCTTGATGAAAAATGAATCTTGGCACTTGATTTTGACCAAAAAGTCAAAGTTTGACTTTTCAGTATACAGTCAAATTTTGATCAGTTGACTAGAAAATTCATCTGTCAATCCTGTGCATTTGAGATCTTTTGAACTTGTTGAATGGGTCAAGATAATGCCATTGAGTCCTTGAGTCCATATGTGATCTTGTTTTGCCATTGGTTAGGTCAAACAGTCAAAAAATTGCAGTTGTGCAGTCAAAACCCTAAAAATGACCATTTTGCCCTTTTGGTGATCTGATCAAATTTCTTGTGGAATTGTGATCCAAACTTGACCAAATGGTTCATGTGAGTTCATTATGTTGATGTGGGTCAAAATTCATAAGATTTGACTGTCAATTGGCCATAGTTGACTTTTCTCCTAATACAGCTGATTTCTAGGTCAACTGTCCAATTGACTGGGCAAAGATTAGAATCAAGGCTTGAAACTTGGTATGGATAAACTTGTGAGTCCAACATGAAGCATGAAAGTCACTTTGGGCATTTTAGGTCAAAAAATCCCTGTGCAAACTCAAACCCTAATTTGGGTCAACAGTGCAAAGAGAGGCCTTGAGCAGAGCAAACCCTAACTTGATCTTGAGCTCCAAGAGTCTTGTGATGAGAAAATGTTGATGAAATGAGAGGGAAAATTTTGGGGTACAACAAATACGTATCATCCTTTTCCTCCACCAAGTGAAGACTTGGATCTCTATGATAGAATGGATGATTTTCAAGAACAGTTTGACAAGATGCAGAGAGAGATGAAGGCCCTTAGGAGAAAGGAATTGTTCGGGCAGAATGTGAATGATTTATGCTTGGTCCCGAATATCGAGATACCTGCGAATTTTAAAGTCCTGGAATTCGAGAAGTATAAGGGCAACACGTATCCTTGTTCTCATCTTATGATGTATGTAAGAAGAATGTCTATCCACACCGATGATCAACATCTGCTGATTCACTTTTTTCAGGATAGTTTGACTGGTGCTGCGCTGAAGTGGTATATGAGTTTGGACAGTGTCAACATCCATACTTTCAACGACTTGGGAGAAGCATTTATCCGACAATTCAAATACAACATGGACATGGCGCCTGACCGTGATCAACTCAGGGCAATGGTCCACAAGGGCAAGGGATCATTCAAAGAATATGCACAAAGATGCCGTGAGGTAGCCGCCCAAGTGATTCCTCCCATGGAAGAGAAGGAGATGACTAAGATTTTCCTGAAGACTCTGGGTGCTTTCTACTACGAGAGAATGGTAGCGAGTGCGCCAAGTGACTTTACTGAAATGGTGAGAATGGGTATCCGCTTAGAAGAGGCTGTAAGAGAGGGCCTTTTAACGAAAAGTGAAAGTTCCGGAAGCACAAAGAAGCTATCCTATAGGTTTGCCAAAAATAAGGAAGGGGATACAAATGCTATTATGCAAGAGAGGAGGGTTAATCCTCCTAGAAGAAATTATCAGCGTCATCAACAAGTCGCATCAGTAACTCCAGTTGTTGGTGTAGCTCCAACCACCGTTGCTTATCAGAGGCCATCCCATCAGGAGAATCAAGGGTATAATTAGAGAAGGGAGAGTTATGAACCTATCCCTATGAGCTATACAGAATTACTCTCGACGTTAATTCAGAAAAAGTTGGTTCTGACCAGACCACCTCCCGCTGTACCATCATCGTTGCCTTGGTATTACAAGGCATACCAAACATGTGCTTTTCATCAGGGAGCACCAGGGCACAATGTTGAGAACTACTATCCTTTGAAAACTGAAGTACAAAAATTGGTGAAGTATGGTATCTTGTCTTTCAAGGATGTTACCCCTAATGTGAAAGATAATCCTCTACCAAAGCATGGAGGAACAAATGCTGTGAAAATGGTGGCCGGTTGTCCATGCGACTTCCAGATTTTTGATATTAAATTGGTTAGAGGGGATTTGGTAAAAATGCATGCAGACCTCTGAATTTAGCTATTATACGCATGATCATGCCAGTTGTGCTATTTGCAGTACATATATACAGGGTTGTGACAAGATAAAGGCTGATTTGCAGGAGATGATGGATGAGGGCCTCATCCACATAATCAGGCCTAGGGAAGAGTATGAAGAAAAAGTAAACATGGTTTCTGGATGTTCTGGAGAGTTCAGAATCTTTGATGTGGAATATATGAATGGGAATCTTGTACAATTGCATGCTACTTTCTGCCATATGGCTGGTCAGGTAGAACATCAGTATGGATCTTGCCGAATTTGCTGTCGGGACTTCTGAGGATGTTCAATTGTAAAGAAAGGTGTTCAGTTGTTGTTGGATAATGGAACTATCAAGGTTACATCCCAAAGGGATGATTACCATGAGGTTAATGAGATTGAGGTTTGTTTGGCTGAAGAGGAGTCAAATGATGAGTATGCCTCTACGAATGAGTTCTTCTCCTCAGATGAAGATATGTTTTCCAGAGATGACTCTATATTGACTGAATGTGTTGAAGAGGGAGTAAATGTTATTGTGCCTTGTTTTGGTTCACCTATCCATTTTGAAGTTGAATATCATAACAAGCCAGCTATTACTCCATTGGTGATTAGTTTGCCGGGTCATGTCCTCTACAAGTCAGATAAGGATATACCCTACAAATATAATGCTACAATTTTAGAGGATGGTATGGAAGTTCCCATCCAGCCAATACCTAATGTTGGAAACATTGTTGAGACTAGCAGAGTGACCCGCAACGGTCGTGTATTTGCACCAATTGTTCGTGGAGATGTTAGTACTTGAAAGAAAATTGTTGAAAATGTTGAACCCAAGAAGGCAGTGGGTGAATCTAGTGGAGCTACGCTAAAAAAAGAGGTGGATGATATTTTGAAGATAATCAAGATGAGCGACTACATAATTGTAGATCATCTACTGCAGACTCCTTCAAAAATATCTATCTTGGCTTTATTGATGAACTCCTCTGCTCACAGAGAATCTTTGATGAGGGTATTGGACCAAGATTTCGTGGAAAGTGATATGCCTGTAGACCAATTCAGCAATGTCGTAGGGAACATTACATCATGTAATAACCTGATTTTCTGCAACGATGAATTTCCCGATGAAGGAAGGAATCACAATCTGGCCCTCCACATATCTATGAACTACAAGAATGATTCATTATCCAATGTGCTGATTGATAATGGACCCGCATTTAACGTTATACCAAGGAGCACACTTATGAGGTTGAAACATCGAGGAACGCCCATGCGGCCAAGTGGCATTATTGTGAAAGTGTTTGATGGATCAAGGAAATCTGTTATTGGTGAGGTGGACTTGCCGATTCATATAGGCCCACATTTGTTTCAGATTACCTTCTAGGTCATGGATATTGTACTCGCTTATAGCTACTTGCTAGGACGACCGTGGATACATGAGGAAGGGGTTATCACTTCGACTTTACACCAAAAGTTGAAGTTTGTGCGTGAAGGAAAAGTGGTAATTATAAATGGAGAACATGAATTATTGATATCTCATTTGTCCTCTTTCAACATTGTGGAGGCGGATGAAGCTGTTGTTGGAACCCAGTTCCAAGCTTTACATTGATAATATAAGAGGAAATGAGAATTCTATGGCTTCGTTTAAGGACACTCAGCAGGTTGTGCGTAATGGCCATAATGAAGTATGGGGACATATTGTTGATCCACTTGTAAACAAGAATAGAGCTAGCTTGGGGTTCTCTGTAAGGAATGATAAAGGTAAAAGCATGAAGCTGAAGTCTGCTGCAGGAAAATATCAAGACATCTTTCGTAGCGGGGGTTATCTTCATCCAACTGTTTCCGAGATTAATGCTATTGTGGAAGATGAAGCAGAGCCAAAAATGCCAAATTATATGACACACAAAGTTAGGATTCAGAACTGGATCACCATTGATGTTCCCTCTTGCATACATGTTTCAAAGTAATTTGTTTTTGTTAATCTTTTTGAAAAACTTTCACATTGCCCAAGGTGAAAGTATTGATATTGTATGGGCTTATCGTTTTCTTTGATTTTTAAAATCAATAATAAAAGTTGTCTTTGTTTCCCAAATTGTGTCTTTTATTTTTTTATTTTTCTTAGAAAATGGTAATCAGAAAAAACCTTCCAAAATAAATAATAACTGGAATTCAATATGCATGACCACTTGTTATATGTGTCAGTTTCTAAAATCAATCATAAATCATATGTGCAGATTAATTAAAAAACCCGTTGAATACAATGACCCTGCACCCTCTCCCAACTTTGAATGTCCTGTGTATGGGGCCGAAGAAGAAGATTATGATGAGATTCCAGAAGAGGTATCACGATTGCTTGAGCGCGAGGAGAATTCCATTTAGCCATATAAAGAGCCATTGAAAGTAATCAATTTGTGTTTAGAAGAAGATCCGAAGGAAGTTAAGATCGGAGCATTGTTACATCCTGATGTGAAGAGCAGGTTGATTGATATGTTGAAAGAGTATATGGATATTTTTGCTTGGTCTTACCAAGATATGCCTGGTCTAGATACAAATATTGTAGAGCACTGTTTGCCGATGAAGCCAGAGTGCCCACCAATCAAACAAAAGTTGTGAAGAACTCACCCAGATATGGCAGTGAAGATCAAAGAAGAAGTTCTAAAGCAGATTAATGCCGATTTTCTTATGACATCAGTGTACCCACAGTGGATTGCCAATATTGTCCCAGTACTAAAGAAAGACGGAAAAGTTCGCATGTGTGTAGATTACAAAGATCTAAATAAAGCTAGTCCAAAAGATGATTTTTCATTGCCACACATTGATATGTTAGTGGATAGCACTGCAAAATTCAAAGTTTTCTCGTTCATGGATGGATTTTTCGGGTATAATAAAATAAGGATGGCTCCTGAGGACATGGAAAAAACAATGTTTATCACACACTGGGTGTGATACGGTGGCAGAACCGACTGTTTTGAAATGTTGGTTTGCGTTTTGCGTTTTGTGTTTGCAAAATGTCGCGGTAAGTAAGAGTCGCCACCGACTTTTATTTCATCCAATCAGAAAGGAAAAAAGTACAGAAAAAATCCTTTTTCGAGATATTCTGAGTACGGGGGGTGGATTATAGAAAGGGAAGGTGTTAGCACCCTTTCTATCCATGGTTTTCCATGGGCTCTTAGGTACTTGCTCATCTTTTAAAATTGCTTGTGTATGCGCTTTGTTTTTGAAAAATGTTTTACTTCGTGATAACCCTTGTATCAGTCCTCAAAGGTCTGACGAAGTTGTTTTGAAAGTTTGTTTGAAAAGTGTAAGTGGGAATAGTTTTGTTTTGAGCAAGTACCTACTAGCATCTACCTACTCGAAAAAAGATCAATTCTATTCTTGTTTCCTTTAGGCAGCGCTATCCTACTATTAAGAAATAAGTAGCACCGTCGTTGGAATTTGTAAGGGTCAATTCGAAAGGGACGTACGATCACTAAAGAAATATTAAGATACCTTAGTAATAACCATAGAGTCGTAAGATCATATTCGAGCAAACATTTCCGAGGCAACATTCGAATGGGACGTTTGATCTTTGTTAGACAGGAGGGCGACCACTAAGACACCCTATACTTAATGATCGTTTACCGAAGGCAACCGAAGTGAGAGTATACCCTAAGAGTGATATGTGCGAGTGATTAGTTTCAGTTATTTAGTCTTTGCACATTAGGGTTTTCTAACTGGATTAATTTGTCATACATTCTTAGCATACAATCCTATTAGCATACATCTAAACAGTCAAATATTTGCGAGAATTAAAATGCGAGAAAGTAAATCTACGCTATTACAAGGCTTCAGGGAGGGGGATTAATTACATAGCCAAAAACCGGGGGTTTAAACAGTAAATAAAACCCTAAATTAAACTATTACAAACCATGAGCATTTAAAGAAATATTGGTAAGAATAATAATACGCGCGCGATGAATCAGATGCAGAGCAACTAGGGTTTTGACCCTTGCCTAAACCTAATTGCGATTAATTAAGAAAATGTTTTTTTGTTATGTTTTAAGAAAATAATGGAATTGTTAAATTAAAGGAAAATCCTAAGTCTAACTAATTTTAAATTAAGAAAAATAAATTAATTCCTCTAAGAGTCTATTTTTGTATTTTTATTTATTTGAGAAAAAGAGCAAAATAAAATTAAATCGAAAGTTTAACCTAATTTCTATTTGATTTTATTTTTGGAAACAAATTATAACTTTTCTAATTTAAACTAAATTAAATTAATTTTGATAAATAATAAAAGAAAAACTAATCCTAATTTTGTGAGATATTGATTTTATATTTTTTTTATGAAAAAAGATTAATTTGTTAATTGAAATGATTAAAGAAATATTAAAAGAATTAAATAAAAAAACGAGAAGAAATAAGAAAAGAAAAAAAAAGGGCCTGGTTGCAATGCTGAAAGAGGGGGTGAAAACTGAATTTCTGGGCCCAACAAGGCTAAGGCCTGTTTGAGTTCGTTCAATCCAGTGTGCACGTTGACTGAGGGCGCATGATAGTCCTCCAAAGGAAAGGCATTGATCTGGGTCAGAGATGCGTTTGATGGCCAGATGTTGAGGGTACACGGTGGACGCTGGAGGTTGTAATGCACTTGAATTCCTGAAACAAAATAGCATGAACAAAGTTTGGGACCTGGGGATCGAACCCAGGTCCTTATGCATACTTCCACCCCCACGCTACCATCTGAGTTACGCGCTTCTGTTGTACATATAATAATAATACACAATATATCAAACACGATGGTTAAATAAGAAAAACGCGCGGAATTTCAAACTGCCCAACCAGGGGGTGCCACGCATCCATCTTCTTCCTCCCAACCGTCGCTTTAGGTAACAACACTTTTACCTACGGACATGGCGCTGCAGCTACAAACCTGTGTATTTCAAAAATGGTCCATAGGCAATATAAATGATCATGGCTGGTACCAATCAACTCGTCTAATCCACACGATTCTCATGGTACCATAATCAATGTCTAATTTTACCTATCCTGCAAAGCCCTAATCAAGAAGACGAAACCCTAGCTATGGTAACTTCATGTACAGGCGTTAGAAATTCAATTAAATGATACCAAAAGTTTACAAACTTAATGACAAACACGAATATATCATCAAAATATGCAATGGATGAGTAAATCAATGAAAACGAATTTGAATTTAGAAGCAAGTCGTGATACCTATATCTCACAATTCTAGGCGTGAGATAGCTTACAAATGGGTGGGATTCCTTCTGGAGATGTCTAAGAACCTGTTGGTGTCGTGAGAATGGTATGAATTGGCCTCTAACATAGAGATTAAATCACCTCTTTTCTTGCAATTTTTTGAGTTTTGTTTCACCTTTGCACGAATGCTTCTAACCTCTCTGTGCCTTGGTCTCCTTCTGTATATGTAATACAAGCTATTAGGTCAACAAAAACGACCTCAATCTTGCTCATCATGGAGATTTGATTTGATCTTTCAATGCATATGATTATTTTCAAACTTTGCACAAATCCAATCTTTTCCAACCAAATTGACCTTGCACGAGTTGATCTTTAATTGACAGCATATAATATCTCTTTTCAATGCAAAATATCATCCCTAAAATGCAATATATGATTTATTAGGATTTATTTGATTTTATTTGAATTTTAAATGAATAAAAATCAAAATAAATTAAATAAATGAATAAATAAAGCATGGAGGGTCCCATAGGTCGTGGAATATGTTAGGAATGAGATTCAAGCATAAAAAGTTGGGCCCATTTAGCAAAAGATGCAAATTTGAGCATATTTGACTTTTGGCAATTTTGCAAAAAAGGTCAACTTGACTAATGCATAACTCTCTCAATTTTGACCCTAGAGAGATGTTCTTGGACTTTTTATAAAGCTTAGGATGTCCTATAAGCAACCCTTTTGGTCTAATCTCAATTGAGTCTTCCATGTTCATGTATGAAGCCTTGACCCAAAAGGTGTTTTTGTTGACTTTTCAAAATGACCTATAATGTCCAAATTCATATCTTCTTGTGAGTGCATATTTTGAACTTGGGAGATGAAGATGAATTTTAGGGAATTGCATCCTCTTCAAAATGCGCTTTGGATGGGTCATTGTTGATAAAGTATGAGAAAGTTATGCTTGGTCAAAGTTGAGTTGACTTTTCCTACAAAACCCTAATTTAGCAACTTTTGGATTTTGATGAATTGTTAGCAATCCTTGAGGAATCATGATCAACCCTTGATCAAATGATGAATGTTACTTCAAAATGAGGATGTTGGCCAAAAATATTTAAGTTTGATTGTATGTGGGCCACAATTGACCTTTGACCTAACATAGTCGATTTTTTGGCCTTTGAGCAATTGACTGAGCAAACTTCTTCTGCAAGGCTTGAAACTTGACATGAATGATCTTGAGAACATATTAGGACAATGGTGAGCATTTGGAATCCTTTGGACTCAAAAATCTTGATGCAAAATGAAACCCTAATTTGAGGTAGATTGGCTTAGGAGAGAGTTTATCTGGTCAACTCTTGGACTTCCTTGAGCAATTTGAGGACCTCACTTGACATGTATTGAGAAATATGGGAGGGGAAATTTTGGGGTACAACATCTGCCCCTGTTCAATCTTCTTAAACCGGAGGATGTAGATTGGCTCGTCTGCCTTTCGTGATCTGAAGGTGGAAGATGATTGAACACTAGAGTGCCTAGAAATTTGCACTCGCATGAAGTGATACTTGACTTGCGATATAGGGAATGGGCTTACAAATTCCATTTAGAGGTCGATGATGGAAGATGGGCTTAAAGATGCCATCCGAAGAGGTGTCGATCGCATGAGATATTCCTTTGTGAGAACCCGTATACCTGATGTTTGAGAAGGACTCCGCTGGGGAATGCTGATCCTTGTATTGAGAGAAATATAGTTTTAGAAGCTTCAGTTGTCCGTTACTCTACTGGGGGAATAATTCTAGTTTGGGAAGCGGAAGAGATCTTGTGTTTGGTTGGGGTATATGTTGCATCGCGACTTACTGGGGAAATGTGAAATCAATTGTGTTTGATCGGGTCCAGGTATTACAGTGTTGTGGACTGCTGTCTAGGGATAAGAGGGGAAGAACCCGGATAGTAAGGGTATGAGAAGGAACCTGGATGGTAGGGTTACTTTAGTATGAAAGCCTGGATAGTAGGGTTGTGAGAAGGAACCTGGATAGTAGGGTTACTTCGATATGAAAGCCTGGATAGTAGGGCTGTGAGAAGGAACCTGGATAGTAGGGTTACTTCGATATGAAAGCCTGGATAGTAGGGCTGTGAGAAGGAACCTGGATAGTAGGGTTACTTCGATATGAAAGCCTAGATAGTAGGGATGTGAGAAGGAACCTGGATAGTAGGGTTACTTCGGTATGAAAGCCTGGATAGTAGGGCTGTGAGAAGGAACCAGGATAGTAGGGTTACTTCGGTATGAAAGCCTGGATTGTAGGGCTGTGAGAAGGAACCGGGATAGTAGGGTTACTTCGATACAAGAGCCTATGTAGTAGGGCTGCTTCGGAATGAGTTTGGGTAAAACTGCATAGGGAACTTAGGTAAGGTTGTTCTTATCGTGCCGATGATTACTCTATTTAGCTTCGAGTGTTGATCATGGACCTGCTGGAAGTTGCTGATAATAATTGTCTTTCCTGAAAGAAATATATGGTTAGTTATGTGCGATGCATGAGATGTCTTGTATAATGTCGTTCTCAAAATAAATGGGACTATGTTGTATGAGATGTATGCACATGTCATGATGTATGAATATGACATGCTGACATAATAATCTGAGTCCGGGAAATCCCTGACTGTTTGTTTGGAGAGTGTGAGAAATGGTATTCTTGATTGCTGTAAAAGACCATAGTTCCTCTACTTCTGTTGGGGATGGTGAACAAAGATGATTGTGCTGGGGATTTTCCCCTTATCTTGGTGAATATTCTACCGGACGAGACTTTGTCTGAGGATAACTCTGCAGGGAATAAATTTGTTAGAGAAGAGATACTCTGCTGATAGGTCTGCTGATTTGGAGAAATAAACTCCACTGGGGATGAATTCCCGTTGCTGGTGAAAATGAATTCTATTGGAGATCGAATTTTTGACTGTGAAAGAAATAAACTCTGCTTGGGGAAAAATTTACTGACTCACTCGCAATTATGAACCTCGGTTGGGGATAGTCATGTCCTGCTCGGGGAAGCTGACATCACTGTCTTTGGATATTTCTTACTCTGTGGGGAGTGTATGTACCACCACTCGTGATCTCCAGCTGGTTCTATCCCGATACCTGATGGGCAGAGTAATTGTAAGGTTTGGGCACTTCTTGTTTTCCCTGTTTCTAGCATTACGAGTAATCGTCTTTTGTTTCTTGTGTAAATGTTTATGAGCAGCAATCATTTTCAAATGCATATATCAAAATGAATCATTGGATGTTCTTGCAAAACAAAACAGAAAAAGAAATACAAATTGAAATTTCTTGTAAAAATGAATTGTATTGATTTTTGAAGTTGGCCTGTAATAGGCATTTTGTACAAAGAGGCTAACTCTCTAGTAAGAGAACGCCACCAAAAGATAGAAATTACAATTTTTGTAAAAGAAAGAAAAAACAGCTATGTGAAATGATCCCATCGGGTTCCAACTCTGCTATTGCCCTTATATCTTCAAGCGTCTCATCACTTTGCTTCTTGGTCGAAGGCGGATCAGATTGATAGGCGCAGCCTGAGCTTGATAGGCGATACCGAAGTCTGGTTGTAAGGTGATCCAATGAGACATAGTGTTACGTTTCAATCCCTAATTTTTGCCTAGACCGCCCTTTCAGGTTTTCAGTCCACCGGGATACCCCTTTTTGCCCAAGCCGCCTCTTTAGGTTTTCGACTTGCCGGGTGTACAGTTTTTTTTTTTATTTTCATCCCTTATTTTTGCCCGAACCCTTTTGGTTCGCCGGGAAGCCCTTATTTTTGCCTAGGCCAGTCAACCTAGCGGGTCTTTGATTACGCATAATATCTTTTCACTATGTCTGCGTTGACGGGATGAGGAAGATCGTCACCATCCATAGTGGTTAGAATCATGGCACCTCCCAAGAAAATGTTCTTAACCACAAATGGCCCTTTGTATGTGGGGGTCCATTTTCCCCTGGGATCACCTTGCGGAAGTATGATACGCTTGATCACTAGATCCCCAACTTGATATTCTTGACGTCTGACTTTCTTGTTAAAAGCCTTGATCATTCGCTTTTGATACGTATGACCATGATAGATAGCGGTAAGTCTCTTTTTGTTGATTAGATTCAGCTGATCAAGTCGGGTTTGGATCCAATCGTCTTCATTCAAACCCACATCCTTCATAATCCTGAGAGAGGGTATCTAGACTTTGATGGGTAGGACTGCCTCCATGCCGTACACCAGAGAGTAGGGTGTTGCCCCCGTTGACGTCCGTGCTGAGGTACAGTACCCATGAAGAGCAAATGGTAACATCTCGTGCCAATCTTTGTATGTCACCGTCATCTTCTGCACAATCTTCTTGATGTTCTTGTTAGCCGCTTCAACAACCCCATTCATCTTCGGACGGTAGGGAGAAGAGTTATGATGCTGAATCTTGAACTGTTTGCAGAGCTCGGTGATCATCGTGTTGTTGAGATTTGTACCATTTTCTGTAATGATCCTCTTTGGTACACCATATCGACAGATTAGATTCTGTCGGATGAACCGCGCCACGACGTTATTGGTTATTGTAGCAAAGGAAGCTTCCTCAACCCACTTCGTAAAGTAATCAATTTCTACCAGAATGAAACGATGCTCGTTCGACGCGGTAGGTCTGATCTCACCAATCATGTCGATGCCCCACATTTCAAAGGGCCAAGGAGCCATCAAAACATTCAGTGGAACCGGAGGTACATGCACCTTGTCAGCATAGACTTGGCACTTATGACAAATTCGAGAGTGTAGATAACAATCAACTTCCATAGTGGACCAATAATAACCAGCCCGTAGGATCTTCTTCGCCATAGTATGTCCACTGGAATGAGTTCCGAAGGTACCTTCATGTAACTCTGGCATGATTCATTCTGCCTCGCTCTTGTCTACACACCGCAGTAAGGTTGAAGCATGGTTACGCTTATAGAGGATACCAATGCTGATGAAGAATTTTGCCGCGAACCTTCTCAGAAACTTCTTGTCATTAACAAATTCCCGCTCGGGGTACTCTTGAGCCTCAAGATACCTCTTTACCTCGTGAAACCAGGGTTTATCTGATACCTCTTCTGTCTCAATGTCACAATAATGTGTGGGTTCGTCCAACCTCTCGATGGTAATCTAGGGAGCTTCATTGCCCCACCTGACTTTGATCATAGAAGACATGGTAGCTAACGCGTCCACCAACTGATTCTCCTCTCTTGGGAAGTGTTCAAAGGTTATCTTCTCAAAGTGTGGGAGCAACGTCAGTACATATTCTTTGTAAGGAATAAGATTTGGGTGCTTCGTATCCCACTCGCCTTTGATCTGAATTATTACCAGATCGGAATCTCCGAATACACTTAAGAACTTAATCCTTAGGTTAATAGCAGCTCGAAGACCCATGATACATGCTTCATACTCCGCCATATTGTTGGTGCAGTTAAAACATAATCGGGCGGTGAACGGAGTATGACATCCCTCAGGAAATATAATTATAGCGCCAATACCGTTTCCCTGCGTTCGAGGCTCCATCAAAATACACGGACCATCGGGATCCCTCCTCGGGTCCTTCATCCGGTCCAGGTTCTTTGCAGTCGGTTACCAACATGATATTCTCATCCAGGAACTCAAAATTCATGGACAGGTAGTCATCCACGGCCTGATGCGCCAAATGATCCGCCAATACACTCCCCTTGATTGCATTTTGGGTTGTGTATTGGATGTCGTATTCAGTCAAGATCATCTGCCATCTTGCTATCCTTCCGGAGAGAGCGGGCTTCTCGAAGATATACTTGATTGGATCCATCTTTGATATCAACAAAGTGGTGTGAGTCAGCATATACTGTCTCATCCAGCGATCAGCCCATGCCAAAGCGCAACAAGTTTTCTCGAGCAATGAGTATCGGGTCTCACAGTCGGTAAACCTTTTGCTAAGGTAATAAATGGCATGCTCTTTTCGGCCAGACTCGTCATGCTGCCCCAACACGCACCCCATTGAACTGTCTAGCACTGTCAAGTATAAAATCAAAGGCCTTCCTTCAACTGGAGGCATCAAAATTGGTGGTTCTTGAAGGTATTCCTTGATTCTTTCGAAAGCGGTCTGGCATTCATCATTCCACTTTACCACTTGATCTTTCTTCAGAAGCTTGAAGATTGGCTCACAAGTAGCTGTCATATGTGAAATGAATCTGGCAATGTAATTTAGACGTCCCAAGAAACATCTAACTTCTTTTTCTGTGCGGGGAGTCAGCATCTCTTGTATGGATTTTACCTTTGCAGGGTCCACCTGAATACCTTTGTCACTGACAATAAAACCCAGAAGCTTACCAGACCTTACCCCGAAGGTACACTTGTTCGGATTCAACCTCAGCTTATACGTTTTCAACCTGTCGAACAATTTCTGGAGGTGATCAAGATGCTCTTCCTCAGTCTGAGACCTGGCTATCATGTCATCTATGTAAACCTCGATCTCATGGTGAATCATGTCGTGGAACAAAGTGACCATGGCGTGTTGATAAGTTGCTCCAGCATTCTTCAATCTAAAAGGCATTACCTTGTAACAGAAGGTGCCCCACTGCGTAACGAAGGTTGTCTTCTCCATGTCTTCAGGAGCCATCTTGATCTGATTGTAGCCAGAAAAACCATCCATGAAGGAGAAGATCTTATGTTGCACGGTGTTGTCGACCAAGACATCGATGTGAGGAAGCGGGAAATCATCCTTGGGGCTTTCCCTGTTCAAGTCTCTATAGTCCACACAAATTCGTACCTTACCGTCCTTCTTAGGCACTGGAACAATGTTGGCAACCCACTGTGGATAGGAAATGACAACTAAGAACCCTGCGTCGAACTGTTTCATGACCTCTGCCTTAATTTTCTCTGACGTTTCGGGGCGCATACGGCGAACCTTCTGCTTTACCGGAGGACAGTCTTCTTTAGTTGGCAGTCGATGTACCATAATATCAATGTCTAACCTAGGCATGTCTTCATAGGACCAGGCGAAGATCTCAACATAGTCGCGTAGCATCTGTATTAACCGTTGTTTGACACTAGGCTCCAGATTCGCACCTATCTTAACCTCTTTCATGTCTTCCTCTGTACCCAAATTCACTACCTCAATTGGCTCTTCATGAGGCTGTATGACCCTTTCTTCCTGCTGTAATAGTATAGCAAGTTCTCCAGGAACCTCACAATCATCCTCACCTTCGTCCTCGGCTTGGTTGATCGGATTTTCGAAGTCATAACTGGCAGTAGCAGAACTATTATCAATGGGATCCCGAGTGGATATGGATCTGCATTATGATACATGAGTGTGTGTAAGAAAATAGTTGTTTTGATAAAGTGGGAAACAGAAAAGAAAATACAAGGAGCACAAAATTCGTAATGCAAAACGTCCAATGCTTTATTAATGATGTATGAAATGACAAATAATAGCCCTCACAAGCAGAGCCAAGGTGCCTCGAGCAAAGCACCGGGCCGTAAAGTTTCAAACTGTTTATTACAAATCTTAAAACAAAAGTCAATTACTGCGGAATAAAAGAAACAGGTATGAAGTCCTTCGCCGTCCAGTTATTCAGTCCACCATTGATTGTTGGGTAGATCCAGCTATCAATGTCTGAATCCCTTTCACTGTCCTCAATTGCATTAACTCCCTGATTGCTGATGTGTAGAAGAGGTCTTCTGATCCGTGCATGCCTAACAGCCCTTTGAGCCCCTGTAGTAAAGCCCAAACCAAACATGTCAGTTTTGTGAGTGAAATCATGGAGCTGACCCTAATTGGTACACCCACCTTCTTTAATTACAGCTCTGGCGTCTTTGAGAGAAGCCATTTTCAACGGAGGTTTGCCGGTAGTAACTTCAGTTGACGCCAAAATCTGAGGGACCTCTTCGAAATTCTGACAAGGAGTTTCTATGAATTCCCCGTCCATCTCCACGTAGCGGAAGGAATTAAGATGACTCACCATATACTCCTCTGCACCTCGTACCGTGACAATCTTCCCCCTCACCAGATATTTCAGCATTCGATGGAGTGTGAAAGTAACTGCCCCAACCTTATAAATTCAAGGACGACCCAGCAAGTAAGAATATGATGGCTTGATATCCATTACGTAGAAGGTGGACCCAAAGGTCTAAGAACCCACCTTGACAGGGATATCCACCTCCCCGTGCACCATTATTTTTGACCCATCAAAAGCCCTTACCACAATATTACTCGGCTTTAGAATCAAACCTTCACAATCTAGACGGTCTAGCACTTTCTTTGGCAGAACATTCAGTGAGGACCCGGTATCTACTAGAACATGGGCCATAGTGGTGCATCTGCACTCGATCGAGACATGCAAAGCATCATTATGATTTCTCCCTTTAGCAGTCAGATCCGCATCTGAAAACCCTAACCCATTGTCAGCGGTTAGGCTAGCCACACAATCTTTGAACTGATCTATAGAAGTTTCCTGCGGCACATGCGCAGTCTTGAGAAATGCAATTAAAGCCTTTGCATGGGCTTAAGAACACAACAACAAAGACAACATGGAGATCTTTGACAGGGTGTGCCCCAGCTGCTCAACTATGTTGTAGTCTCTCTTCTTGATAATTTTCAAAATTTCCTCTATCTCTTGTTTAGAGGATTCTACAATGATCTTATTAGGTGCCTCCGTCCGGGTAGGCTCACCTATGACTTCTTTGCCCCGAGTCCCAGATGGCTCGGCGACAGGGGTGATAACTGGAATAGGAACTGGGGCCGCTGTTGATGTTTTGGTAGATGGAATGACAACAGGTTCGTGGACAGTCGGAGGGGAAATCTCGGGAGAAAAGAGTCTTCCACTTCTTGTGACCTTGTTAGCCCCCACAATATTACTGACATCCGTATCGGCTTCTTTAGTCCTCATATCTTGTTTAACACCATGGTAATATACATCAACACCGTAATGCCATGGGATAGCCTTATCTAAGGTATATGGGATGGGGCCAGGAGCGGGGATTATTAACGAAACAATTCTTGGAACAGGTGTAACCCTAATAGGTTTTCTCTAGGAAACCTTGGAAGGATTGGCAGAAATGGTGATAATGGAAACGTCTTCATTTGGAACAAACGACGTCATAGTCTTCTCAAACAAAATCTCTTTATTATCCATCAGGCGCTGAATCTCTGATTTCAATAAACAACAACCGGAAGGTAGAATCACACACATGTGGAAACCTCACCACAACATGAAAATAAACCGGCCAACAACAAGTTCTTCTTAATAGTCATCAGAGGAGTAGATATTTCTTCCACAGAGGTCACAAACGAATCAGTGTCTACAACATTGACTCCACGACCATGTTTGGGCATAGGAGTAGTTATAATGTTTGGCTTTTCCGGAGCATCAAACTCAATCTCCTTAGCTTCCAGCAAATCTTGCACTTTGTTTCTCAAAGCCCAACAATAGTTTGTATCATGTCCTAGACTCTCGGAATGGTAGGCGCACCATGCGTTGGGATTGTATATGGGAGAAGAAATGTTTGGATTCTTGGGAGCCTCTTTCAAAGTTGCCAAGTTGGATTTTAACAGATGAGGCAGAACTTCAGCCAGAGTCATGTTGATACGGGTAAACTGTCGTTGTGGTCTTTCCACCCTTTGTTGATTGTTGCATTGTGGAGAAACCGCGGGTCTTGGTATCACTACAGCATTTACCGCTTGACGGTGTTCAGGTCTGCTTTGGCCCCTCAGATCGTAGACTGCACTAGCTTCCTGCTTACTGGTGAAAGGCTTCTTTGCTGCACTTTATGAAGCATCCTTCTGTATTTTACCACTTCGAATTCCAGCCTCTACTCTTTCTCCCGTCAAAATCAACTCAGCGAAACCAGATGACGAGCTGCCGATCAAGTGATTGAAAAACGGACCAGATAGTGTCCCTAGAAACATGTCAACCAACTCCCTATCAGACAAAGGGGGTTGGACTCTTCCAACCAAGTCTCTCCATTTTGAGCATAGTCCTTAAAACCTTCACCTGCACCCATGGACATACCCTGGAGCTGAGTACGAGTGGGAGCAAGTTCGGCGTTATACTGATACTGCTTGTAGAAAGCAGCAGCAAGATCTTCCCCGTTTCAGACACTGGCTCCCTCCAACTGATAGAACCATTCAAGCTGAGTCCCTGATAGACTTTCTTGAAAGAAATGCACCCACAAATTTCTATCAGCAGCGTGTGGTTGAATTTTCCTGACATACGAGCGGAGATGGAGTTTTGGACAGGATACTCCATCATACTTGGAAAAAACCGGATCTTTGAACTTATGAGGGATCACCACCCCCGATACCAGTCCCAATTCTCTGAAATCCAAACCAGGGATTTTCTGAATCTCCATAGCGCTTAGACGGTCTTCTAGCTGCTTGTATCTATCCTCGACAAAAGGATATTGTTCATCATTGTAATTCGTATCGTCATTAGAAACTGCAGGACTAGGGTCCTTTGTCCTTTCTTGGTTCTCCCCGTCCTTGGTGGAGGAGGTCAGATCAGCTGATTGTATTATCCTTTCTTCGAATCTTCTACCCATGTTCAGAATACCAACCTTCTTCTTTTTCTTCTTCTCTTTCAGAATAAGGGTCTTCAGATCCTCTTGCCCTTTAGCCAGACTTAGGAACATCTGTTGGAATTGGGTGTTTTGTGCCTGAAGATCTTTGATGGCTTGATCGGAAGACATTTCGGCTTAAATAAACAACGAAGAAGATGAGAAACCTGTAAGGGTGCCTATAATGATGTGCATGATAATGGGATGCGCATGTAATGATTTCAAAGACTTTGGGAGATTTAAATTTGTAAACCAAAAACGAAACAAAACTTTATTAGATTAATTTTGAAAGGTTCAACAATGCCTTTAAGGCATTACAAATAAGTAAATAAAACAAGATCTAAAACTAGAAAAAGCAAAATCAAAATTCCCATGGTCGCTTCCTCTTTGTGCCGATATAGTCATTGATCACTCTTTCTTCTTCGAGCTTCCTGGTGAGCTTCAAAATCTTACTTTCTTGTTCATGGTACTTTTCCCGGTAAGTATCCTGCTCATTCCTCAACTGAATCCAAGACCTCTGCAACTCCCCAGGGTCAGTGGGCATGTAAGGATAGAGAACCGTGTAAGGAATGCCCTCTTCATTAGTAGACTCCATAATTACTGGTAACACGGCTTCATAGGGCATCCCAAGCTTCTGGGCACGAGCTCGGATCCACTAGAGATAAGGCTGCATAGGAAGGGAAGTCTTGGGTCCCAACTCTTGGGGGTCAGATCTGTTCACCATGCCCCAAGCTCGTATAAACCTCCGGCGGTGCTCCTTAACATCCTCCTTGTAGTCAAATGCAATGTCCTCGAGAAGTAGTTCATGGGGACCATCTCTCCGAGCACGACCAAATTATCGTAAAGCTATACAAGGATTGTAAGTTATACCTCCTCGGATTCCAAGCAATGGGACATTAAGGTACCCCCCACAACGGTGAATAACAGCAGTGTCTTCCATAGCCCGAGAACACCAAAGAATATTTGTATGGGCAAGTGACATAATTCTTTACGACCAACCCAAACCTTCTTTGTTCTTCAGCACAGACTTAGGGAGGTGCGAAATAAACCACCTTGACAGTAACGTCATGCAACACATGAGAGTACCTCTCCTTCTCACAGTACGGGTGTGGAGAGCATGCAAGATATCTCCCAGTAAGGTAGGCACATGATTGCGAGAAAGAAAAATCTTGACAACATTCACATCTACAAAGGAATCCAGATTCGGGAAGAGAACCAAACCATAGATAAGGAGAGCCAAGACATCTTCAAAAGCCTGAAAATCCAAATTATCCCAGAATAGCTGAGCCTGATCTATCAGAAATTTGGCTAGAAAAGCTTCGACCCCGCTTCGTGTTTCCCAATTGCAGAGCTGAGGCAATGTCTTCTGGTCTAGGAACTTCTTCCATACCTCTGAAGGGTACTTGTTCAAAGATGGATATGCCCAATAGGTGAGAGAACTCTTCCAAGGTGGGAACCAGCTGGTAATCTGGAAAGGTGAAGCAATGATGCACGGGATCGAAGAACTGAAATAGCACGCTCATCATCTGCTCATCAAGATTTGAAGTAACCAGGCCGAGAAGTTGACCGTGTCTCTTAATGAACTTAGAAGTCTCAAAAACTCTTGAGGCTAGCTCTTTAAGTTGGTCAGGTATTTGCACAAAGTTGATTCGGATGGTATTTCTACGCACGGAAGCCATGATCTACAAAACAGAACAAATATAAATTCCCTCGGTCTTTGAAATGGTTAGTGTAATGAAGCATGAATGTCATGTTATGATGCATGATGTCATGATAAACCACAGGTATAGCAAACAACAGGTATTGCACACACAAACAAATCACACAAAGCCCCTAGGTTTAAGGCTTGCATGAGGTCAAAAGGTAGTACCCTCTTGAAGTTAAGTTGGTTCAAACCTGTCCTAGAAAAAGTAACCGGGTTCTAGAGGATCTCAATATCACTGACCATCCTCCATCGGTCATGGTTTCAGCTCACACAATCTTTTCTTGCGGCCGGAACTATCTCGAGAGTATAGTCTCAATGAGTGTAGCATCGAGTATCAACCAGTTCTCAGCTTTACACTGAGGCCGACTATGTCACTACTTTCTAATGGCCAAGTTGGTCGATTAAAGGTTCTAAGGTCAGTTGATGCTTAGAGACACCATGCAGTGGCCCTGTATTCTCCTCGTTTCTCCACAAGGGATACCGGTACCAACCAATGTGCCACATCAATGTAGCTACTGCTTCAACCGTATCGGTCTACGCTGTACAGCTCCCTCACAATCTATTGCTACTTACCTAAAAGGTATCCCTAGATCCGGGTTAGGATCTATAGTAACCCCAAACAAAACCCTTAAAAGTAAAGCAATCAAAGCAATCAAGAGAAGTAATTATGATGAACTAGATCCTAAGGTATACCCCACTTATAAGTCCCCAGCAGAGTCGCCAGTTTTGTGATACGGTGGCAGAACCGACTGTTTGGAAATGCTGGTTTGTGTTTTGCATTTTGTGTTTGCAAAATGTCGCGGTAAGCAAGAGTCGCCACCGACTTTTATTTCATCCAATCGGAAAGGAAAAAAGTACAGAAAAAAAAAATCCTTTTTCGAGATATTCCGAGTACGGGGGGTGGATTATAGAAAGGGAAGGTGTTAGCACCCTTTCTATCCATGGTTTTCCATGGGCACTTAGGTACTTGCTCATCTTTTAAAATTGCTTGTGTATGCGCTTTGTTTTTGAAAAATGTTTTACTTCGTGATAACCCTTGTATAAGTCCTCAAAGGTGAGAGTATACCCTAAGAGTGATATGTGCGAGTGATTAGTTTCAGTTATTTAGTCTTTGCACATTAGGATTTTCTAACTAGATTAATTTGTCATACATTATTAGCATACAATCCTATTAGCATACATCTAAACAGTCAAATATTTGTGAGAATTAAAATGCGAGAAAGTAAATCTACGCTATTAAAAGGCTTCGGGGAGGGGGATTAATTACATAGCCAAAAATCGGGGGTTTAAACAATAAATAAAATCCTAAATTAAACTATTACAAACCATGAGCATTTACAAAAATATTGGTAAAAATAATAATACGCGCGCGATGAATCGAATACAGAGAAACTAGGGTTTTGACCCATGCCTAAACCTAATTGCGATTAATTAAGAAAATGTTTTTTTTGTTATGTTTTAAGAAAATAATGGACTTGTTAAATTAAAGGAAAATCCTAAGTCTAACTAATTTTAAATTAAGAAAAATAAATTAATTCCTCTAAGAGTCTATTTTTGTATTTTTATTTTTTTGAGAAAAAGAGCAAAATAAAATAAAATCGAAAGTTTAACCTAATTTCTATTTGAATTTATTTTTGGAAACAAATTATAACTTTTCTAATTTAAACTAAATTAAATTAATTTTGATAAATAATAAAAAAAAAACTAATCCTAATTTTGTGAGATATTGATTTTATATTTTTTTTTATGAAAAAAGATTAATTTGTTAATTGAAATGATTAAAGAAATATTAAAAGAATTAAATAAAACAAAGAGAAGAAATAAGAAAAGAAAAAAAAAGGCCTGGTTGCAATGCTGAAAGAGGGGGTGAAAACTGAATTTCTGGGCCCAACAAGGCTAAGGACTGTTTGACTTCGTTCAATCCAGTGTGCACGTTGACTGAGGGCGCATGGTAGTCCACCAGAGGAAAGGCATTGATCTGGTTCAGAGATGCATTTGATGGCCAGATGTTGAGGGTACATGGTGGACGTTGGAGGCTGTAATGCCCTTGAATTCCTGAAACAAAATAGCATGAACAAAGTTTGGGACCTGGGGATCGAACCCAGGTCCTTATGCATACTTCCACCCATATGCTACCATCTGAGCTACGCGCTTCTGTTGTACATATAATAATAATAATACACAATATATCAAACACGATGGTTAAGTAAGAAAAATGCGCGGAATTTCAAACTGCCCAACCAGGGGGTACCACACATCCATCTTCTTCCTCCCAACCATCGCTTTAGGTAACAACACTTTTACCTACGAACATGGCAATGTAGCTACAAACCTGTGTATTTTAAAAATGGTCCATAGGTGTTGTACCCCAAAATTTTCCCTCCCATATTCCTCAAGATTTGTCAAGAATGATCTTCAAATTGTTCAAGATTGCTCAAGGGTTGTACAGTCCAATCACCTCCTAAGACAACTGAAATTAGGGTTTTGGTTCTTTCAAGGAATTTGGGGTTTTCAATGGTTCAATCAAATCTCATAGGCCTATATACATTCTCTAGCACCTACATGCCAAGTTTCAAGACTCACAGTGCCAATTTGCACAGTCAAAAGCTCCATTTGATCCACAGTCAACTGCAAGGGCAAAATGGTCATTTTGCAGTCAAAATTCAGAATTTTTGGTCAACATCTTATTTTGAGTTCACAATCATCATTTTATCAAGTCTTGATCATGATTCATCAAGGATAGCTCAAAAATCATCAAGATGCAAAAGTTACTATTTTTGGACAGCAGAAAAGTCAATTGTACCTTGACCAGGGCATAACTCTTTCATGGTTTGTCATAAAAATTCCATCCAATGCTCATTTTGAAGGGGATGCAATTTCCTACAGTCCATATTCACACGCCAAGATCAAGAAATGCTCTCACAAAAAGTTACCAATTTTTACATTATAGGTCAATTTCAAAAGTCAACAAAGGTACACTTTGAGTCAGAGGCCATAACTTGAGATTGGTAAATCCAAATGACATGGGACCAAAGGCATTGGTTAGAGGACTTCAAGAGCTTTCCAAAATGTCCAAGAACATGGTCATATGATTAAAATTGAGCAAGTTGTGCATTGGAGAAGTTGGGAAATTTTCATGAATTTGCAAAAGTCAACTTTGCTCAAAACACCTTCTTTTTGCTAATGGGCCTCAAATCTCTTCTTGAAACTTCACCCATGACCTATGCACGACCCACCAAGATTAATTGGATTTATTTTCTTATTTTTATTGATTAATTGGATTTTTAATTAATATTAATCCATTTAATTAATTTAAATCACAAGAAAATAGAAGATTTGTTTTTTAAATCAATTTGTGAAGCAAATATGATCAGAACATGCTGGCAAATTCATGCACAAGTCAAAGATACAAAAGAAATCCAAATTTGGCAACATTGTTCAATCATGAAAAATCAAGAATATTTGATTTTCAATCAAAGATTTAAACATCAATGCACATGGATTGGATCCAAAACTTTGACCTAATTTGATTCTCCTATATGTATGCAAGCTAACCATACCCTAGCACACGATTGAAAGCTGCAGAAACGGCCATAGCAAATTCAAGAAATTTCAAGAAAAGTGAAAACATGTTCTTGCAATCTAGGCCAATTCAAGGCGTTCTATTCATTCAAACACATTGCAGGAAGTGTCAGGAGTGATTTGCAATTAAACTCAGGCATCAAAGCTCAAGAAATCACTGAATACAGTTTCACAGTTTGCAGCTTTTATTCAAAATCGTATTTCTTAATTCATGCACATTTAACATGTTTTTGTGATTGATTTGTGTTGCTAGAGACCATACGAAGCTAATGGAATGAATTAATTGGACTATAGTGCCCTGAATCATAAGATACCATGACTGAATTTCTAGGGTTCTTGAGCTTTTAAATGGGGCTTTTCAATCCAGGAAAAATTGGGACTAATAGGATATATGGTTGAAATCGCGTGGCCAAGACGGTTGGAACCCACACCTCGCGAAACATTTATATTCATTGTGCTTCTAATCGCTATTTTTCCTTGCAGGAAGTAGTGGGGGTTAAAAACCCCCAATATCTGATTCTAACTATGCAGAAAAAGGTTGAAGACGATGATGTGTTATCACATGATTGGTTAATTTGAAAAGCACGCGTTTTGTTTTTATTTTACAGCATATTGAGTTGTTTGCATATATAATAATTGCCTATTATCCAAATAATCAAAAGGTGCAGGTGGTTGAGTGGTGAGCGTGTTGGCCTGTGAGCGCGGGGACCTGGGTTCGAATCCCAGGTCCCCCAAAATTCTTATTATTATTTTCTTGTGCATATTCCAATAGATTTCCAGGTATGAAGACCACCATATGCTTCAAATCTCAGCACGCCATGTGTCTCCAAACTCAGATCCAATGGCCATGAGTGAAAGATCACCATACTCTTAGTCAACGCGCGTGTGGACAAATCAGAAAGTCAAGCAGGCTGGAGAGTTAGTGGGCCTGGAAGTTGCAAAACACACCTCCTCTTGGGCCCATCACCCCCTGGGTTTATTCCTTTTTTCTTCTTTTATATTTTTCATTTAATTGTTTTATTATTAATTATTATTATTATTACTTAATTAACCAAATTAATTTTTTCATAATAAAATCAGAAAACTAAAATATAATATTTTTATTTATTAAATTTAATTAGTTATTTTGTAAATAAATACTAATATAATTAATTTAGTTTTAATTAAGTTAATTTCAACTTTTTTCACAATAAATAAAATTAATATAGAATTAGGGTTTTGATAACTTTTAATCATTTTATTTTTTTATTTATTTCATTGAAACATTAAAAAATCAAAAAAATATTTCTTTTATTTAATTAATTAATTAGTCTAGGTTTAATTTAATTAAATGCAAAATAACAAAAAAATCTCTTTCTTTCTCAAAAAGGGTCAAAACCCTAAAAAAACTCTCCGATCCAATTTTTCTCGCGCGTGTGATTATTCTTGATTCATATTTTGATCCATATAATTGTATTTGCTCTGAGGATGTAATAGCTTTAATTAAGACTTTTTATTGCTTTTATTTATTTTCCTGCAATTTACTTTTCAAGGGTTTGTTTTTGGCGATGTAAATACCCGACGCCTTGTAATAGCGTAGTTTTTATTTTCCGCAATTATTAACTGCTAGATGTATGCTAACTAGGCTATGCATGACAAGACTTCTCTTAAATTAAAAATAATTGTAGCTCACCATAACATGTACAAAGATAACATAATTGAAACCTGACACACTCGCACATGCCACTCTTAGGGTACGCCTCACTTGGTTTCCTCGACGTGGTCATTGAGTATAGAGTGTTTTAGAGGTCGCCCTCCTGTCTAAAGATCAAAGTTGCCTCAAAACAGTTGCCTCGGATAAAAAACGATCTAAGACATTAGGGTTACCGCTAAGGCATCCTACCATTGCTTTAGTGACCACATGTCCCTTAATCGAATTGACCCGAAAACTCCAACGATGGTGCTACCTACTCCTCAATAGTGGGATAGCACTGTCTAAAGGACATTTACACAGCTTAATTTCTTTTGAGTAGGTAGAGGTTCTCAGGTACTTGATCTTTCAAAACAAAAATACTTTTCGCACCTACACTTTTCTGACAAAAGTTTTCAAACAACACTTCATACACTCTTGAGGACAGATACAAGAGTTAAATCGAAGTTTTCAAACAAAACTTTTTCAAAACCCACAAACACAAGAAAAGCAAAACATTTTGAAAACATAGTGAGCAAGTACCTAAGAGCCCGTGGATAACCACAGATAGAAAGGGTGCTAACACCTTCCCTTTCTATAATCTACCTCCCGAACCCGAGAAACATCTCGAAAAGGAATTTTGCTGTGCTTTTGTCCTTTCCTTGTTGGAGAAAATAAAAGACGGTGGCGACTCTTGCTTAACGCGATATTTTGCGAAACGCAAACACGAACCAGCATTCCAGAACAGTCAGTTCTATTTCCACCGATCATAATAGGCAATATAAATGATCATGGCTGGTACCAATCAACTCGTCTCATCCACACGAGTCTCATGGTACCAGAATCAATGTCGAATTTTACCTATCCTGCAAAGCCCTAATCAAGAAGACGAAACCCTAGCTATGGAAACTTCATGTACAGACGTTAGAAATTCAATTAAATGATACCAAAAGTTTTCAAACTTAATGACAAACACGAATATATCATCAAAATATGCAATGGATGAGTAAATTAATGAAAACGAATTTGAATTTGGAAGCAAGTCGTGATACCTATATCTCACAATTCCAGGCGTGAGAGAGCTTGCAAATGGGTGGGATTCCTTCTGGAGATGTCCAAGAACCTGTTGGTGTCGTGAGAATGGTATGAATTTTCCTCTAACGTGGAGATTGAATCACCTCTTTTCTTGCAATTTTTTGAGTTTTGTTTCACCTTTGCACGACTGCTTCTAACCTCTTTATGCCTTGGTCTCCTTCTGTATATGTAATACAAGCTATTAGGTAAACAAAAACGACCTCAATCTTGCTCATCATGGAGATTTGATTTGATCTTTCAATGCATATGATTCTTTTCCAATTTTTCTCAAATCCAATCTTTTCCAACTAAATTGACCTTGCACGAGTTGATCTTCAATTGACAGCATATACTATCTCTTTTCAATGCAAAAGATCATCCCTAAAATGCAATATATGATTTATTAGGATTTATTTGATTTTATTTGAATTTTAAATGAATAAAAATCAAAATAAATTGAATAAATGAATAAATAAAGCATGGAGGGTCCCATAGGTCGTGGACTATGTTAGGAATGAGATGCAAGCATAAATAGTTAGGCCCATTTAGCAAAAGATGCAAATTTGAGCATATTTGACTTTTGGCAATTTTGTAAAAAAGGTCAACTTGGCCAATGCATAACTCTCTCAATTTTGACCCTAGAGAGATGTTCTTGTACTTTTTAGAAAGCTTAGGATGTCCTCTAAGCAACCATTTTTTTATCATCTCAATTGAGTCTTCCATGTTCATGTATGAAGCCTTGACCCAAAAGGTGTTTTTGTTGACTTTTCAAAATGACCTATAATGTACAAATTCATATCTTCTTGTGAGTGCATATTTTGAACTTGGGAGATGAAGATGAATTGTAGGGAACTGAATCCTCTTCAAAATGATCTTTGGATGGGTCATTTTTAATAAAGTATGAGAAAGTTATGCTTGGTTAAAGTTGAGTTGACTTTTCCTACAAAACCCTAATTTAGCAACTTTTGGGTTTTGATGAATTGTGAGCAATCCTTGAGGAATCATGATCAACCCTTGATCAAATGATGAATGTTACTTCAAAATGAGGATGTTGGCCAAAAATCTTGAAGTTTGACTGTATGTGGCCCACAATTGACCTTTGACCTAACACAGTCAATTTTCAGGCCTTTGAGGAATTGACTGAGCAAACTTCTTCTACAAGGCTTGAAACTTGACATGAATGATCTTGAGAACATATTAGGACAATGGTGAGCATTTGGAATCCTTTGGACTTAAACATCTTGATGCAAAATGAAACCCTAATTTGAGGTAGACTGGCTTAGGAGAGAGTTTGTCTAGTCAACTCTTGGACTTCCTTGAGCAATTTGAGGACCTCACTTGACATGTATTGAGAAATATGGGAGGGAAAATTTTGGGGTACAACACTGGGGAACATTCTATTACAGAGTGATGCCCTTCGGGTTGAAGAACGCTGGTGGTACGTACCAGAGGGCTATGACAACCCTATTCCATGACTTGATGCACAAGGAAATTGAGGTATATGTTGATGATATGATTGTTAAATCCCATACTAAAGAAGGGCATGTATAAGATTTGTTTAAGTTGTTTCAGCATTTGAGGAAGTATTGTCCCAGCTTGAATCCAAATTAACGTACCTTCTGTGTTTGGTCAGGGAAATTGTTGGGTTTCATTGTTAGACAGAGAGGCATTGAAGTTGACCCTGATAAAGTCAAAGCAATTCAAGAAATGCCAGCACCGAGAACTGAAAAGCAAGTCAAAGGGTTCCTCTGGCGTTTGAATTATATTTCCAGATTCATTTCCCACATGACTGCAACGTGTGAACCGATCTTTAAGTTGTTAAAGAAAGATCAAAGTTGTGTGTGGACAGATGTCTGCCAAAGGGCATTTGAAAGTATTAAATAATATATGCTTGAACCTTCTATCTTGCTCCCTCCTGTTGAAGGAAGACGATTAATTATGTATCTTACAGTGTTAGATAATTCCATGGGTTGTATTCTGGGACAACAAGATGAAACAAGGAAGAAAGAGTATGCCATTTATTATCTCAGTAAAAAGTTTACTGATTGTGAGTCGCGATATTCCATGTTGGAAAAGACATGTTGTTCTCTGGCCTGGGCGGCAAAACGTTTGCGGCAGTATATGTTGAATTAAACTACTTGGTTGATCTCCAAAATGGATCCAATCAAGTACATTTTTGAAAAGCCTGCTCTTACTGGGAGAATTACCCGCTGGAAGATGTTATTATCTGAATATGACATTGAATACCGCACTCAAAAAGCTATTAAAAGTAGCGTATTGGCAGATTATCTTGCTCACCAACCAGTTGATGGTTATCAGTCTGTGAAGTATGATTTCCCCGATGAGGATGTGATGTTTCTGAAAGTGAAAGATTGTGATGAACCATTGCCTGAGGAAGGTCCTGATCCTGAATCTCACTGGAGTATGATATTTGATGGAGCCATGAATGCCCGTGTAAAAGGAATTGGTGCAGTGATTGTCACTCCACATGGATCACACATTCCTTTTACTGCAAGGTTGACGTTTGATTGTACTAATAATATGGCAGAATATGAGGCTTGCATCATGGGTATCGAGGAAGCTATTGATCTCATAATTAAAATTCTAGATGTGTATGGCGATTCAGCTTTGGTAATAAATCATATTAAAGGAGAGTGGGATACTCGTCACCCCGACTTGATCCCTTACAAAGATTATACCAGAAGATTGTTACCCTTCTTTAATAAAGTTGAATTCCATCACATCCCTAGAGACGAAAATCAAATGGCAGATGCTCTGGCAACTCTGGCTTCTATGTATCAAGTGAATACTTGGAATGATATACCTCGAATTATAGTTCGGAGACTGGATAGGCCCGCTCGTGTGTTTACAACAGAAGAGGTAGCAGGTGAGAAACCTTGGTATTACGATATCAAGCATTTTCTCCAAACTCAAGAATACCTGATTGGTGCATCAAATAAAGATAGAAAGACATTGAGAAGATTGGCTAGCTGCTTCTTCCTCAGTGAAAATGTGTTGTACAAGAGAAATTATGACATGGTCTTGCTCAAATGCGTGGATAGACACGAAGCAGACATGTTGATGCATGAGATTCATGAAGGTTCATTTGGCACTGATACCAATGGACATTCGATGGCTAAAAAGATGCTAAGGGCAAGTTACTATTGGCTGACAATGAAATCTGACTATTACAAATTTGCAAAGAAGTGCCATAAATGCCAGATTTATACGAACAAGATTCATATGCCTCCGACACTTCTCAATGTTATTTCTTCCCCGTGGCCTTTCTCTATATGGGGTATTGACATGATTGGAATGATAGAACTCAAAGCTTAAAATGGACACCATTTCATCTTGGTAGTAATTAATTACTTCACCAAATGGGTGGAAGCTGCTTCGTATGCTAATGTTACTAAGAAGGTGGTATTGCACTTCATTAAGAATAATATTATATTTCGGTATGGTGTGCCGAGCAGAATCATCACTGATAATGGCTCGAATCATAACAACAAGATGATGACAGAACTTTGTGAAGAATTTAAGATTGTCCATCACAATTCATCTCCGTACAGGCCGAAGATGAATGGGGTTGTTGAAGCTGCTAATAAGAATATCAAGAAGATCATCCAGAAGATGGTTGTTACTTATAAAGATTGGCATGATATGCTCCTTTTTTCTTTACATGGATATCAGACATCTGTCCGCACTTCAATAGGAGAAACCCCGTTCTCCCCGGTGTATGGAATGGAAGTTGTGCTCCCAATCGAGGTTGAGATTCCCTCTTTGCGTGTGATAATGGAAACGAAGTTGTCAGAGGCTGAAGGGGTCCAGAACAGGTTTGACCAATTGAATTTGATCGAAGAGAAGAGAATGACTGCTTTGTGTCATGGGCAGTTATATCAGAAGAGAATGAAGAAAGCTTTTGATAAGAAGGTCAAACCTCATGAATTCAGAGAAGGCGACCTCGTGCTCAGGAAGATCATGTCTTTTAACGCTGATTCAAGGGGCAAGTGGACTCCCAATTTTGAAGGCACCTATGTTATCAAGAAAGCCTTCTCTGGCAGTGTATTAATTCTTGAAACTATGGATGGCGAGGAGTTCCCACGTCCCATGAATGTTGATGCAGTCCAGAAATACTTTGCCTAAATAAATAAAAGAATAACTCACTAAGTTCAAAACACGAAAGGGCGACTTAGGCAAAAAGGAGCGTCTCAGTAGGCTGAAAACCCGAAAGGGCGGTCTAGGCAAAAATTAGAGACATAAACAAAATAAATTCTCCCGCTAAGTTGAAAACTTGCAAGGGCAGCTTAGGCAAAAGTTAGGGACTTTCTTGGTAAGTAACTGCATCAAACAAGACTTGATCATTGAAGCAACAATCTTCTTGGATCCTCACCATACTTCAATGGAAGCTACTGCTCAGAATTTCAAAGTTGTTAGAGGGAATAGTGGTCATTGTATCTCAATGTATCTTTTCCATTATATATTACCATTTTCCGAACTTTGTAATCATCCGTGGAGTCTTGCTATTCGCAGACTACCATTCTATTAATAAAATTTGAGCTTTTACCCAATTCTTTGTAATTCTTATTTTATTCAGATTACAAAGACTCCATTTATTATTGATAATAATTTTCAAAGCAAAAAGATTAAATAACAAAATTATTTTTCAAAAACAATTTACAACTTACTTTTACTTTAGATTTTGTGATTCAAGAGGAAAAAAAATGGTGATCCCAGGAATGGATGAACTCCAGTAATTTTGGGAAGTTTTGTTTCCCCCAGGAATGTTTTCTCAGGTCATTTTTGCTGGTATGCGCATGATTTTTGTATATTGAAGACGATACTAATTGGCATAAGGTACAATATTGGTTTGTGATCTCAGTATCCCCAATCAAGTCTTAGTTCATTTTTATGATTTTTGAGTTTGCATGGTCTGAGGCCTCTATCCTAGATCCCCCAGCGAAGTCTTCCCTCATATGACGAAATGTCTTGTTCCCTTGGTGTGCTGAGATGGAACTATTTGAAATGTCTCTCTTTCTGTAGTATTGACATTATCATTGGTATTTATTTCCAAGGCAACTAGACCAGGGTAGTATATTTTATAAGAAGTATTGAGACAGTTGTCAACCCTTTGGGTTTTCACCCGCCAAGTGCTGGGTTTGATTTAAAATCTCATGAGTTTGACCTCTTTCTATAATGTTGACTTCTTGATTCCTCAGGAAGGCTATCCCAGGGCATCTTTTGTTGGAATAAGTTTGCATGATATGAAGACTTAATCTGAGATTCCCCAGTGAAAGCTTCACTATTTGATATAAGTCTTTTCTCCTCGTGCATGCTGAGATTGGACTCATTTGCGAAGCATCTCCTTTCGGAAGTACTTGCATTTTGTTCAATGCCCGATAATCAGGCAAGGGCAATGTTTCATTTAAGAAGTGTTGAGGCATTTGTCAGTTTTTTTGGGTTTTCACTCGCCAAGTGTTAGGTTTGATTTAAAATTCCCATAAGATTGATGTCTTGCTGTTATGTTTGACTTCTTAACTCTCCAAGTTTTTATCCCCATGAGGTTTCATAATTTCTCCCCAGAGAAGTTGGTGCAATACTTACTCTCAATATTGAAGAACGTATCTCTAGTTTCCCCAATGAAGAACGTATCTTGGTTTCCCCTCTTTAATGTGGTGTTGGCCTACCCAATAAAGTCGGAACGAGGTCCCCAGTTAATATCTCGATGATGAGGCACTTTCTCCCCTAAGTGAAGTTTGTATGATATTTCCCCAATGAAGTCAGCTCGAGATCCTCAGTTGATGTTTTGACGATATGGTTTCCATCTGTCTTATTTGAAACCAGTATCGCAATCCCCAGTAGGAGTATGAACCGTGAAACATTTGTTTTCCCCATTGAAGTCTGTGTGCTATTCCCCGGTAGAGCCAAGAATAAGGATGTTATATCCCTGTATTAGTACTATTTTGTCACTATGATTTGTTTATTTTCGGCTTATGTTCCTTCCCAGTGAAGTTAAGCCGCGAAATAGGATTCTATTTCCTCGTTTCGTGCTTATGTTATTATGGAATGTTCATCTTGGATGTGATTTAGCCGAGTATTGATTGTGCCCGAGTTGGTTTTGCCTGGTAACTCCTAGTGTTATATGTCTGTTTTGTCAGCATATACATAATAACACTCATATATTCATACATACATCATGAATAGTTGAATTTAGCAAATCATTGCTCATTTTGCATTCATTAATTTTGTTTGTTGACATATTACCCTGTTTTTTAGAGTTATGTTGTCCTCTCTCCAATAGAGTCTTGGCCTTAAGCAGAAAGAATATATTCTTTCCATTTCCCCGTTGAGTTATCCCCCGTGGAAGATTTTTGCTTTAGTCTTCTTGTACAACTCTTTGACTGGATAAATTGGGTTTTCCCTCTTGAGTTTATTTCTCAAAGGAGGTATTTCGGTTGACTTTTTCACTCCAGTTTATTTCTGGTTTGAATCTTTGTTTCCCAAAAAATTTATTACTTTGAATTTCTACAAGCTTCGATCCTTGGTTTGAGAATGTGCATTTATTTTTCACGAGAAGACTTTATCTCCTCAGCAGGAATATATTGACATTTCCCTAGGAAGACATATTTCTTTCCCCAGGAAGTCATATTTCTTTCCCCAGGAAGTCATATTTCACTCCTCAAGAAGTCATGATTTATTCCCCAAGAAGTCATGATTCATCCCCCAAGAAGTCATATTGCTTTCCTCAGAAAGTCATTTTTACAATCCTTCCCATAACAGCAAGTAGCATGTCTCTTTATTTGAGCCACTTGTATTTCCCCGTGAAAGTCGATGCTACTTTTTTGCTATCTTCTTTGTGAGTTGATAGTTTGCAGTTCATTATCAAAATACTCCAGTGGATGGAAAGTTTTTCAATACCGCAGAGACAGTTTGTTGAGAAATCTTTGCAAGTGGTAGTCTCTTTATTTGAGACAACTTATATTACCCTTTCCAGGCGGAATGCTTTGGTTAAAGAAGACATTGAGACCCGTTCTAGGTGAAACGCCCAAATTTTGGGGAAAAACTTATTATCTTTTTGCTACCTTCAGTGAATATTGGTAGTTCACCATCAGTGAACGTTGGTGCTATGATATTTTCTCTTACTACCTCCAGTGAAAGTTGGTAGTTCACCATCAGTGAAAGTTGGTAATTGTTATCTTTTTGCTACCCTCAATGAACGTTGGTAGTTCACCGTCAGTGATCGTCGGTGCTATGATATTTTTTCTTACTACCTTCAGTGAAAGTTGGTAGGTCACCATCAATGAAAGTTGGTGATTGTTATCTTTTTGCTACCTTCAGTGAACATTGGTAGTTCACCGTCAGTGAACATCGACGCTATGATATTTCTTTTCTCTCTACCTTCAGTGAAAGTTGGTGATTGTTATCTTTTTGCTACCTTCAGTGAACGTTGGTAGTTCACCGTCAGTGAATGTCGATGCTATGATATATTTTCTCTCTACCTTAAGCGAAAGTTGGTAGGTCACCATCAGTGAAAGTTGGTGATTGTTATCTTTTGCTACCTTTAGTGAACGTTGGTAGTTCACTGTCAATGAACGCCAGTGCTATGATATATTTTCACTCTACCTTCAGTGAAAGTTGGTAGTTCACCATCAGTGAAAGTTGGTGATTGTTATCTTTTTGCTACCCTCGGTGAACATTGGTAGTTCATCGTAAATGAACGTCGGTGCTATGATATTTCTTTTCTTCTCTACCTTCAGTGAACGTTGGTTGCTCACCGTCAGTGAACGTCGGTGTTGTTATTCTTTTCTCTTGCTACCTTCAGTGATTGTTGGTAGCCCCGCCTTCATTAAAAGTTGGAGTATCCTTTGATCTTTTACCATCACCTATGAGTCATTATCTTTTTGATCTTCTATCTCCTATTTAGCTGAGTTGATGCTACCTTATCTCTTCTTTGGGTGTTACACCAATAGAGTCGGGTATTTTTGATTCACCAGTGATTTAGTTTCCTGGTCGGGTTTCTCTTTTGATCCTTATTTCCTTTGCTACATCTCCAATGGTGTTTTACGTCCCTTTGAAGTTGTTCATACTCATTCATACTCATAAGCATTGCATGGCATCTTAGGACCAAAAATAGGGTTTGTTTTATATTTAAGTATCTTCGATCATGTTGACACAAAGATTGTTAACCTTCGTATCTCCGGATAGAAGAAACTTAAATAAGGGCAGTTGTTGTACCCCAATTTTTGCCCCTAAGATCCCTTCATCACACCATATTGATTCAATCACAACAAGATCACATTAGGGTTTTTGGTTCTCCTCCCTATCTTTAGCTTTGCTCTTTGAGGAGTCACCAAGCACCTTGACTTGTTTTTCTTTTGTGATTATGCATGTTTTGTTTTGACTTTTCCTTTTAATTAATAAAATGCAACATTGGTTTGTCTTACTTGTTAATAATGTAGGTAAAGGCAATGTGACTTAGCAAGTTGATCCATGGGTTCATGAGTTTATTTCCATGCCCGAGTCAATAAAGTTTGAGAAATTCAAACCTCAGCATTGAAGTTGTTTTGGAATAAATGGCATGGAAAGGTTCATTTTGGTTCACCACATTTCAAAGTTATCAAGATTGATTCAAAAGTATAAGGGGTTGATAAAAGAAGTTGTCATGGTTGGACAAAGCCTTGTTCCCATTGGCCATCAAGTGCACATTTCTTTCAATTATCAAGATATTGAAGTGGTTTTGGTTGCTATGAGCTCTCATCATCATTCTCAACAACTCCTATCTACAAAGCAAAAGTGTTGGTACAAGAAGGTTGGTTAAGATTGTCAAAGTTCCTCAAAGCATTTTCTTGATCTAAAAGCTAGGGTTTTGAACTTCAAAGAAGTATATCTTGCTCATTTTTTGGTATTTTTGAGTGATTCCAAAAACATCATTCTCTTCAAAGGGTTAATAAAAAATCACTTCAAAAGTTTCAAGGATTTTTCATGTGGAAGAAACTTGATGATGAAGAAAGATTACAAGTCCTCCAGATGGACCCCCAAATTCCCATGTGTGAATTCAAATGATCATAACTTGGTAAATTTTTATCACCTTGAGCCCACTCTTTTTCCACAATTATCTTGAGGATGTGAACTTTTTTCCTTCTTTTATGTGTAAAGTGATAAAATGGATGGAGGATTCCCTAAAGATACAAAAGATTATAGGTCATTTCGTTATTTTTTCCAACTTCAACAATTCACAACTCTCTGAATTTTTGGATATTTTGAATGGTTCAAGTTTCAAAATATCATTAAAGAGGTTTATTTGATGCCATCTTTTTTGGTCTAGAGCAAATTACAAGAGGAAGGACATGTTTGGATGCAAAAGATTATAGGTCACTTTTGAAGAAAAACATGAAATATTTCTAAGTATGGAAAGTCAACTTCTTTTTCCCAACTTTGACTCATTGCAAATTTCAGCTCAAACATCTATTTGATTCCATTCTTTTCCCATTGAAAATCTTGTAATCTCATCTTTCTAAAGCATCAAGAATCATACCCTAAAACCCCTTGAGTTGAAAATGACATTGATTTGAACTTGGTAACTTGAAACTGAAGTTTCATCAAAAGTTAGAATTTGAAATCCTTGATTTAGCTTCTAAACACATTTTTTCTGCGTGTTTTTGCTTCTAAACATGTTTAGTGAACTTCATGAAGTGATTAGCATAGAAAAACGCACGTTTTGGACGAGTTTTGATCAAAATAGAAAACACTTTTCTTATTTGCAACTTCACACGATTTCCCTTCAAACTTCATCATTTCACACACTTGAACATTCCATTTGATTCCCTATAAATAGAGGGTCATCCCTCATTCATTTCATCAAGCTTGAACAGCCAAAATCACCCTGCCAAACTCATTCCATAACTCACTTTTCTGCAACTTCAAAATCAGTGTTCAAGCCTTTTTCTATCCATTTTTTCTATCAATTCACCTTCCTTGATCTTCCCTGAAGCTAACCATACAATTACTTTCAAGAATCGTGACCTATATTGATCCATAAAAGTTTAGTTTCAGAGCTCTGCAACTCAACTTCAATAGGTAGATTCCTTCATCAATTCTTCCAAACTTTGATATCATTGTGAAGCTCTCATTGCCCTGGTTCTAGTCGCAACACTTGCTTTTATCTGGAAACATGTTTTGGCCATGAATTTTCAAATTCCCTTTCAAAACTTTCCTTCTAAATTGCTTGAGCTACAGTTTAAATAAATTTGTCGCGAAGGTGTGGTTGTCTTCGTCTTGAAGAGATGAAGCGAATGGCATATGTATGAGCTTCTGATTTTACAGTTTGAGAGACGTGCAATTCACGTTGGCTGGCGGTTGAAGATGACCAATGTGTCATCTTTCAACCAATGATGGCGTGCCATTTGTTCTTTTTGAATTTCTAATTTAATTAATGATCCAGTGTTTTATTCACTAAAGTCCATAACATGCACAGCGCGCCAGGTCCACTTGATTTGTTTACTAACACATTTTGACAATGATCAGATGGCCCATATTTTTTTGGTTTGATATTTTATTTTCTGATTTTTATTTTAATTGATTTAAATTTCAAAAAAACCATATAAAATTCATTTTAAGTCCAAAAAATCTGGAAAAAAATTATGAAAAATATTTTTGATTTTTCTCTTTCCAATTTTTATTTTTTCTTACAATTTTATTGTGCTTTGATATTTTTTATAAATTTTCACTTTATTTGAATTGTTTTAAATGTTCAAACATACTTTTATGCATTTTTAAATTTTGAAAAAAAAATATGGAATGATCCAATGATATTGTAACAAATATTGGTGACCTCATTTATTTTTTATTTCTGACTTTGTTATTTTTTTAATTATTTTTGGTTTATTTTACTCATTTCTTTTAATTTTAAAAATTGTTTTTGACTTTAAAAAATTACCAAAATTTTTATAAAAATATTGGAGTTCATTTCTGATTTTTCTGTGGTCTTACTTAATATTTCTTGATTAATTTGAAAATAGTTGGTATTTTTCTCTTTTATTTCTATTTTAAAACCCTTTTTAATATATATATATATATTAAATGCAATATTATTTTGTGATTATTTTCTGGCTGATCTTGGGTTGAATTTTTTATCATGAACTTTGTTAACATCATTGGATCCATGGTGTTGAGTCTAACTCCATAAAAATGGATGAATGATTTTAATAATAGTTTGATTAAAATTTAATTCAAATATGGTTTGTATATTCTTTCCCACCCCTCTTCATCTCATCCCTTTTTTATTGCATTAAGTGTTATTGGAGCATAATCTCTATATCATGTCTCAAAACAAATGGTGCATAGATTTTTATTGACCGGCCTCAAAATAGGTGCGACTTCTATATAAGTCCACTTACGATTGCTTAATATAGCGGTAAATTTTGTCCCGATTTGAATAAATGATAATTCGTGGCCCAAACCTATGTTTGCAAGCCCAAGTATGTTAATTTGATCTCTTTGATCCAATAACCTTGAGATTCATTGTGTGGAGGCTTTGGTTCTACCAATCCTCTAATGGATCTACATCACTTTTGGTCAACGAAAATCACTTAAACATCTTTGATCATTAAATGATACTTTTGAGGATTGCAAATGGATGATATACTTGACAAAAAGCAAATGCAACTTGTTGTGTGGAGGCTTTGGTTCTACCAATCCTCTCATGAGTTTCAAATTCAAGTTTCAAGATGGTCATCCAACTAATCACTAATTATTAACAATTGACTTTACTTTATGCTTATATTTTTATGCTTTATGCACCATTTACTTTAGCATTTACATTTCATGCTATTTTCATCTTTGCTCACTTGAGCATTTACTTTCTTGTCATTTTTATTTTGCTCACTTGAGCTTTTATTTTCTTTTTGAAGATACCTAATAATCAACATGAACCATAAAAAACTTTAATGATACTTGGACTATTTGGTTACTACCCTTGGCATTATGGAGTATTGGACTTCTTGGACTTAGGATTATAAACCTTGACCTATGTTGGAGACTTTGTGCCCTTAATTGATATTTTGTCTGGAGTTCTTGAGGTTTACCTCAAGACATTGGGTTGTTTGTTTGTTTTGTGTGTAGATTATTGTGATTATATTCTTTGTTTGTAATCTGGAATGCACCCGTATACAGCCGTTACTCTGTCCAATTTTTGTGAAGACTTAATATACTTGAAGTTTAGTTCTCTCAAGAGGTCTAGTATCTTTTCTTGCTTGGTTTCAATCCAAAGAATGAGAATTCTATCTTGACTCATAATGTCAAGATTTGGCTTCTTGTTGGTTAGATGGTTCTTATCCCTAGCTTTTACCTTATGCTTTTGGATAGTCTCTTCTTCTCCTCCCATCTTCTTTAATTTCAAAAATCTTCTTCCTCCTTTTGAAAACTCTTCTTGTTTTGAAACTTGAACCATTTTCATAATAAACTTGGATCTAGATCCATGCATTTTCAAAACCTTTTCATAAGTAAACTTCAATCAACTTAATAATATTGACAATTTTTGTGAGAAGACTAAAATTCAATCAATCTTATTTCAAACCATTTTTCCACTTTGGCTTTTTATTTTAAAACTTTTCTCAAAAAGATTGGACTCTTGTCAATCTTTGTAGTGATGTAAACAACTATACTTCTACAATATGCAGTGAAGAGAGATATTTTCCACTTGGGTGTTGAGTGAGACATTGTTGATTTTAAAATCCAAGTCATATCCTCCACATTGAGATGATGCAAATTCTCCTTTCTCATGATTGTAGGTAGTAAGTATGTTTTCCACACGGACAATGACGATAATGTCATATCTCATAAAATTAACCAACACACTTGCGTTTTAAAAACTTTTAAAAGATGAACTACGTGTACCCTGATCCCCTATTGCACGAAAGGTGGTACATAGGCACTAAAGGTTCGCAACCACGACGGGTGCAAAAATCATAAAAAATATATTTCTTTTCTCATCTCCACAATCTATTTTACATACAACATTTTATAGCCAAAATATACAGATTTTACAAAGAGGTTCCTGCGGAGTACCATAGATGTTTAGGGTGCTAATACCTTCCCTTTGCATAACCAACCCCCTTACCTTGAATCTTCCCCCCTCTTTTTGGTTTACTCGCTCTTTTCCCATTTCTTTGAAAACAACAAAGCATGGTGACGATTTTTATTTTTGATCTGTATAAGTCTAGCCAATCCAATGGCTTAGTCTTAAGCATTTCTACCGCTACAATATTTACACGATAACACAATATATACACTATAACGTAAACTATACAGAATATATACTAAAGTTAAGGTTTATTGAAAAAAAATAAACGAATTAAGTCGATGGATGCTAATTATTCATACTCAAATTCACAATATTTTAGTACTCATCAAACTCTCCCCAACTTAAAACATTGTTTTTCCTCAAACAAAGTCAAACATTTTCAAGAAACAAAAGACGATAATCCAAGAATCACGAATCAACATGTTTTGAAAATGGGAAACAAATGTATGGTTCAAATTAAAAATGCACAAGCAAAGTAAATACTTACCATAATCTTACAACGACAACATAAAAATGAAACAACTCCTAAATATAAAACACATGTCATAAATTATAAAACAATACAATGTTCACAAGTGAATCACACATAGCACACACTTCATCTGTAGATGAAAAAACAAACATGAGGGGCTTAACTCTCACCCAACAATATTGTTAACAATAACTAAATTATGCATAGATCAAAGCAAACTCATATTGAAAAGTATAAAATAAAAATCACAAGGGCTTCAAGAGTTTTGGTGTGGTTTGAGTAACAAGGAAGGCTCATATCTAAAGGTAATTGGAACAAACAACAACTCCTAATTTTATTGGAGTGATCAATTCACAAAGTCTCAAGCACCGCTCAATCAACTTGTTTAACTTTTCCAATTGTTACACCAACACAAAACTTTTTATTTGATATATTATTTTTTATTTCTTTCTCAAAACTTTTTCTTTATTTTTTTCTTTTATTTTCTTTTCTCTTTTCTTTTTATTTTTTCTTTTCTTTTCTACTTCAACCACTTATTTATTGGCATCCTCAAACAACCATCTTACAAACAAGCAATATTGCTCTTCCTAACATAAATATAACACATACAAAGTGACAAATTGGTCCTAACTTTCTAAGGCAAGGAAAAATTCAACCACAATACATGGTTGAGGGTCAAGTGCCGAAAAACAAAAATTAGAATCCATGATGAAGTACTTACCATGCATAAGTTCATAATTCAACACCAAGATGAATTTTAACTAAAAGGCTCAAAGGGATTCACAAATGATCGCTCACTCACAAGGTGAATTACTTTTGGTTAGGTGATTTTTCTCAAAATCAAACAAAATGCCTTGATCATTTCATTATTTTATACAAATCAACATAAATGCAAGATTAAACATAATAAAATTGAGTTAAGACAAAAATTGTTGGGCTCCCGTGCATATAATAAACAATGGAAAGCTTCGGCACAAAAAGGGTTTAGTCCTAAAGTGATTAAAAAATAAACACAAATTGCAAAAGAATGAATGACATGAAAATTGTATAAAAGAAAAGTCTCCTAATCATGCTATGTTCTAGAAAGCGATAAACGAGTATCTTGTTAAGTACCAACTTTTCAAACAATATCATTAACATACATCTGCAAGTAGAAACAACCAATCTTGAAAAATCACCTCAAAATTCCTCAAGATATCGAACCAAAATTGGAGTCCAAAAAACAAACAAAATAATTAGAAAATATTATTATTATTATTATTATTATTTACTAAAAGAACGGGTGAAATTGAATTAAACAAGTTGAAAAGTGAAGATTTGAGAATTTTAAAACTGGTCAAATTTCAACTTGTTTAACCAATTCACCACACTACCTATACTAATATAATAAAAACAATAAAGAAACTAAAAACAATAAAAAATACTTGTTTTATGTTGTAAGTTCGACGCCTGTTATTTATAAACTAACATGTTACTTCTGATGAGCCAAATGCTTTCACTCTCTCCTTTGCTCTTATCTCTTCGAGCTCTAACCGGAACTACACATATAATCACACTTTTGGAAAATGTGAAGAGAAACAAATATATACACTATATTCACAAGTATGCAAAACATGTAAAGTTCACAAACATGCTAAACGTATACAAGTATAAATATAAAAAGTTTCTATTTACACATTATAGACAATATGGACATTATGTTCAAAACTCAAAAACAAAGAAACTATCACGATGCAATTCAATAAAAACACCAATCTCTGACAACAACGCCATTTTGCTCAAGCGGAAAACAAAAGTAAGTATTTTTATAGGTCATATAATATCGTCTCTACAGGGATTAGTGCTACTGAGTTGTCATTCAAAAATTTCTCGCGTTTAGGAGTTTGGGTTAAAATGGGTTTAAAGTGTAAGGTGTGGGAATTAAACATATGAACAAGAAAGAATACATTCTTCAGAAAGGAGAGAAATTTTTGAATTGAATTTCATATACATTTCAAATACTTAAACTTACTACCCTATTTCACTTAACCTAAATTACTCATCAATATCATCACATATCACTCACATAAAAGTTATCTCTAACGCAGAATGGGATATCCATCATATTTCTATGTGTCAGCAATCTTTCAGCATAACACAAAACAACACAGAGGCATTAAGAGTCGATACCTAAGTGATTATTAAACCTAAATCTATCTTTAGAGTTTAGAACCTGATAGATATTCATCATAAGTCTGGATTTAAACTGTATATATCTATAGCAACTCAAGCCCAAACACTTAGCAAGCTAAAAAGGATAAACATCTACAAAGATTTGTAAAGAAAGCTTAATTCAACACCATGAGTAATAAATATGCATACAAGACAAAGTATATTTACAAACAAAACCCTAATACATTAGAGAACACAAAGAGATGAAGAGAGATAAACTGACACTTCTCGAGTTGTCAGGATGATTAGTGAGAATCCACCTCCAAATCAACAAGTTGCAAGCTCCATTTTATTGTTGTCTAAGTGTTATACCCTAATTTTTTCCCATAAGATCCTCTGTAATTTACAAGAATCACATATATTGTTTTGGCAAAATTCCTCAAGATACAAGTTTTTTTCTTCATCAGAATTTCTCCAAGGAACCGGTGCATTAAGATTTGAATTGTGTACTTAAGAATTTATCATGTCTTCATTTAGAATGTTTTTGAGCTAGTGTTTTATTCCTCTCAACATCTCAAGTCACTTTTACCTCAATGTGCACCCAAAGCCAAAGAATTATGGTTTTCTTCTATAGTTGTGCCTGAGCATTGGTGTTGGTTATTCAACAATGATTCTTATTTTGATTTGGTTTTCTCATCAAGGCTCCAAGGATCATCATCCTATCCTCATTGGAAGCTCATCATCAACATTTAGGATCTCTCCTAATATCTTTCTCTACAAGGCTTTCCTATCAAGAAGTTTAGAAGATTTAATCAAGGGATTTCTTTCTTGCGATGTTACTTGTAAAGTGATTAAGGATTGCTTTAAGTTTTCATAAAGTCAATATATGTTTTGTTGGTTGGGATATGGGTTAGGAGCTCATTTATGTCTCATTTTCAAAAGGAACTTGGTTGCTTCTGGAATTTATGATTCAATTTGAGACTAGGTTTCACCAGTCGGATGACATGTATTTGTTTCATGCTCTCATGGAATATTGACGCTAGAATGCACACGGGCTATGTTGCATATTTTGTTCTCGAATTAATTCAAGCTAGAAGTAGTTCATCAATCTATTATGTTTTAAAAGAATACTTGAAAAGAAAATTACATTACAAAAAATATAGATCATCTCAATCAGAAGAATCTGAATTAGTTGTCACTGAAACACTGATGCCGTAAGTAAAGTCACACGGAGTCCTTGGAGATGATGTGTTTCAAAGCTTTAATGTTGGTGAGCTTGATGAATCTCTTGTAGCTATACACGTGAATCATCAGGAAAAACTTCAACAGATTCAATCTCTAGTGGACAAGAAGATATGATTACACTAGTTCCTAGATCAAGTAAGCCAAAGCTTGTAGTGCTACAGATTTCAAATAAAAAACAGGAACAACCTAGTCCAATCTCAGTTTTAGAACCTACATTTGAAGAATACAATACAGATCTCAGGTCTTTGTAATGCATGAAAGGCGGTCGCATGGAATCACTAGAGCCTTTGAAGTCGAATTTAATTGACAAATGGATCTGCATAAATAAGACCAATTAAAAGGGAAAGCAGAATCGGTTCGCTATGAATAAAAACAAGCATATCGCTGTTAACTGGCGGAGGAAAATAAAAATCCAGCGAAACCTGCATTCAACCAAACAAACAGTTCATAATCCGTTCAAATAAGCCAGCCCTGCACTTGTGAGTTAACATCGCCAATAGTTTGCACCGATCAATGATTACTAGAGGAGTCTCGTGTTGCTTGTGACATTATAAATCATGCCCTGCTGTAACTTTTTCAAATGATGTGCGGCCCTGCATTAGTGTAGAATTAGTTCAGGAAATTTAAAGAAATAACATTTCAAAATCAAGCTCAAATGGAAAACCAGTTTAGCATAAAATAGAAAACTCCAATCTCATTTCAATTATGACTAGCAACTAATTGAAAAAACAGTTACAACAAAATTTGACAGCTCATCTTAACTACCTTAAACTATCTCAGCTAACTTGCAACTAACTGCTAACAGAAATCTCACTGACAGTTTTTAACAAAGTTAACATCTCTAACTGACAAATCTACACCATTGATCTCTTAACTGATTCTCATGATCTATTGGCCCAAATGGATTGATTCATAACTAAATTCAGAGAGTCATGTCCTATATAACAGAAATTCAGAGATTTCCAAAGGGGAGGATTCATAACGGAAAATATGAGAAGCTATCAAGAACTCACCTCTGAGATTCTCTCATCTCTTTACATTCTCTCTGAAGTCTCTACTTCCTTCAATGTTTGCATTAATTCTTCAACGTCTTCAATCGTTATCTTCCGCGATTCATATTTTGAAAATCACATATCTCTGTAAATCGTACTAAAATATACAAATCATCATCATCTTCATCCAACTTCAATCTTCATCACATTACACCTTCAATCGCATCAATGTAAACATCAATTTTTGAAGCTTCATCACACACCACCGAGTCTTCATCTTCACCCTTCATCTTCTACAACAAAATGAACCAAAGATTACATCATTCTCACTCACAACCGAGAATGCAAACATGAAGAAGAAGAGGATACGAAATGGAAAATGCATACCTGATTCTAAGCTGAAGAAGCACCTGACATTTTCTCCAGTAGGTAAGATCTATATCTTCCTTTCCCTCTTCGATTTCGTGCGGTTCATGTGAGTTTGATTCCAAATGATTTGATATGGAGAAACATAGATGAATTTTGATGTTGAATCGAAACGAGAAGCGAAATAAAGCTGAGACGGGGGGGGGGGGGGGAAATCCTAAAAGGTTGAGGTAGAGATGAGTTGTTGTGGTGGTGTTCTGTGGCGGTGATGAAGAAGGAGTTTGATTTGGTGCGCCACTGTTAAAAAGAAGAGAATGATGAGTTCTCATGAAGTCCAAACGACACAATTTCTCTTAACCATATCCTCTGAAGCCAAACGCATCGTTCATCCATTTTCTTTCTTTAATTGTTCTTATTTTTAATTAAAAAAATGTAAAGAATTTGATTCTGATTTTGGGTTTGGACCGAATGTGAAGGTAATTCGTTTGAACCTTCCTACCACTCCATTGCTAAACGCACATCCTTGGCCCTTATCACATTTTTGGACACATAATGCTTGCATAAAAAAAATGGTTTTGGACTCCAGTTGATTTGGGCTGAAAATTTTTTTTGAACCATACCACTGACCTGGCTCACACCCCTCCTGAGCCCAATAATTGGTTTTTTGGCTGAAGTGAGTAGTTATTGTTGGACGTGTGATGGTGGACTGGGCTTGAATTTAAATTTCTTCAAACACACCTGAATCCAGTTTACACCCCTGTGTAGAGTTGTGTTTAGCTTTTCTTTATTTTTTATATATAATTGTTAGATAATAATTTTTTTAATAATTGATGTAATAAAAATATAAAAAAATGTTAGATTTTAGGAGACATCTTTAGGAATTAACTTGTGATTATCCGATTACTCGATACTTGTGATTCACCTTTGTTTGTCGAGATCTGAGTCTTATGCAGGTTCATTGTGTGATATGTGAATATGCTTGAGTTTTTTATTATGATTTATTTTCACATTGATGATGCCTCGACACTTATTTAGAGAATTCGATCTATGACTGTTTGTTTGTTGATGCTAGCTCGCACGAAGTATTCCGGGTTTCTTTGCTTCAATTGCACTTTTTGCAGACATCATTGTTCGTTTGGTATTAATTGCTTCCAATTCATCTTTCCGCATGTTATTGGTTTCTAGATATTGCCAGAATTAGGATAATAAAGAGCATGCGCTCGAAGTCGTTGTTTAAAGACATGTAGCGGGAATTCCACACTTGTTTTCTAATTGTGTTTGTGCTTGTTTTCATGGATTTACGATCGATGATGTTACTCAATTAGAATTGAGATAACGACTTTGATCTTTGCATGCTCCCTTTAGGATTTTCATTTTCCTTTGTTGACGATCAATGATGTCACTCAATTAGAATTAAGATAACGACTTCGATCTTTGCATGCTCCCCTTAGGATTTTGATTTTCCTTTGTTAACAATTAATGATGTCACTCAATTAGAATTGAGATAATGACTTTGATCTTTGCATGTTCCCTTAGGGTCGCTCGATTAGGGTAGCTTTCGAGCTAGACATTTGGATTATTATCCATGCATGCTAACATAGGGTAGAGATTTCCCTTTTCATCCTTGATATAGGGCCACCATTGTATGATAACACTATGGTTTAGACTCTAGATAATCTCCCTTAGGTGTTTTCTTCCCATTTTGCATAATTGCATTTAAAACAAAAAACTTCTTTTTCTTGGAAAATGTATAAAACATTCTAACCATACAAAAAACTTTTTCGCGATAAAAAAACACCAACCAGTTAACTTCTTTTCGCCATTCGACTTTTCTCTTCTAAGAACATGTTGATTCCTTTCCACTACAGTGCGTGAGTCTCCAATGGTCGAGCGATGGTAGAATGATTGGATTTTACATTGTTCATTTAAAAAATACAAACAAACAGAAATTTGTGAGCCGAACTACGACACTCTAATTCCTTAAAAGGAATACATAGGCATCTGGTCATTGGGCTCAGCCGAGCGAACTTTGTAAATATTTCCTTCTTTTCCCCATCTTTTCTTTGCATGCATTCCCTCTTTGCATTTTTCTTTTAGCTCTTAAACATTAGATTGAACACATCCTTTGATTAGAACAACAAGAGTGGATCTCGTAGAGTACTACAGACGTGTGGGGTGCTAATACCTTCCCCCGCGTAATCGAATCCCGTATCCGATCTCTCGGTTGCAAGACCTTGATTTCTCCGTTCAGTTTTTTTCTTTGATGATTTTACTTTCCCTTTATGTGGGATAAATAAATACTCAACGATGACTTCATTGATTTTACCGCTACAGAAAAATGGCGACTTCACTGGGGACAGGTTAACCAATTGTTGGTCCATCCCGTGAGTCACTCCTAGCTCGTTTTCTTCTTTTCTTTGGGTGTTTATCTTTATGCTTTATAGCTTATACATTTTTATATATTTGAGCATATGTATGTGTGATACGGTGGCAGAACCGACTGTTAAATACTGGTTTACATTTTTTGTTTGCAAATGTCGCAGTAAGCAAGAGTCTCCATCGACTTTTCTTTTATCCAACAAGGAAAGGGTGAAAAGAACAGAAAAAGACCTTTTTTTCGAGATTTCTGAGTACGGGGGGTAGATTATAGAAAGGGAATGTGTTAGCACCCTTTCCATCCATGGTTTTCCATGGAATCTTAGGTACTTGCTCATTTTTTAAAATTGCTTGTGTTTGTGTGTTTGAAAAGCTTTGAAAATTGCCTTAGTGCGGCGATTTACTTTATGGCAACTCTTGTATCGGTCCTCAAAAGTGTGACAAAGCGTTTTGAAAATTTTTTTTGAAAAGTATGTTTGAAAGTGTGGTGTAAAAATTTATTTGAGCAAGTACCTAACAATTATCTACCTACTCGAAAAAAAGACTGTTCTTCTCCTCCTTTCCTTTAGACCATGTTATCCTACTATTAGTGAGTAGGTAACCTTAGTCGTTGGATGTTCGAGGGACTATCAAAAGGGACGTACGATCACTAAGGCAACTGAGCAAGAACTCTTAGTAACTGTCCTAAAGCCCTAAGATCACTTTTAAACTAATGCAACAATCGAGAGGGTCATCGGGGGACTAGTGATCTCTTTAGACTTGAGGACAGCCACTAAGAATTTTCACGATTCGAGAATTGTGACCGTTATTTTCCGAGGCAACCAAGTGAGGTATACCCTAAGAGTGCAAGTGTGCAACATTGCTTTTTCAGATATATTATCTTGAAGTTAGTGGTCTAATGGTTAATTGATTTATCTTGTCATGCACGCCTAAGTTACTAACAGTTATATATACAAGCATACGCAGAATATAAAAGCTAGAAATAAAGGGTCCTACGCTACTACAGAGCTTCGGGGAGGGGGATACATAACCAAAACTTGGGAGTGCGGAAATTAAAAGCAGTAAATAAATCATAAGTTAGACTATTACAAATCGGGCGCTATTACAATCAATTGAAAAGAATAATAAAAGTAATAAGCGCGCGAAGAATTGAAAGAACATCTAAACCCTAAAAATGTATAAAAGAAAATCTTTTTTGTTCTTATTTATTTATGAAAATATTAAATTATAATAATATCCTAATTAACTAAATTAAAAAAGGAAATAAAAAAATATTAATTACAATTAATTCTAATGAAACTGATATTTTTTGTATTTTTAAAGAGAAAAAGATTTGAAATTTAATCCTAACTTCTAATTAATTTTTATAACAAGTTAATGTAATTAAATTACAATAATTTACAAAATTAATTTTAATAAAAAAAAATCTAATTCTAATTTTTTGTGTTTTTTATTGATTTTATGATTAAAATAAAAACTGATTTTAAAACAATTAAAATAAGAATAAAGAAATTGAAAAAAACAAAATAAGAGTATGGGTCTGATGGTGAAAGTAGTTGGGGGGGGGGGGTGGCGTTGAATTTGATTAGGCCCAGATCAAACAGCAAGCCCAATGTCCTTTTTGATTCAGTGCAACTAGTTCTTGAGGGTCTACCATGGAGGAACGTATCTGAGGCGCTGGATCTGATCTTATAGTGATTTGATGGATGAAATCTGGAGATGTATGGGGTACGTATTGGGATGCCATGTACTAGAATCTGTAAGAAATGTTAGAAAAAATAAAAAATTGTTAGACCTGGGATCGAACCCATGCCCCTTCCCTCACACACTTGCACCTTTACCATATGCGCTATCTTGTTAATTCATATATATAATAACGCAATAATATTATAAGGGAAACAAGGATCAAATCCAGGTCATCAAAAACACACGCATTCAGTGGACCCATAGGATTTTAAACAAACCAATCAGATCCTATGAAATTGCCACGCATGCCTTTGCCTGGGTCAGAGGAGTCAACGACGCCGGAGCTGTACTCCGGTCGTCTTCTCCGGCCAAGCAAAACGGCCAACCTGAAAATACGTTAAATTCAAAGCCTACCAATAAGTCTATTCCATGTAAAATCATCCCCTGAGTTCAAATACGGGCTTAGATTTAATGGATCGTCACTATATCAAGCGTTTCGAACACGTTTTCAAGTCACGCCCTAGAAATGGCAAGCTGAGATTCAACCATTTAAGCTTGTATGCAATACGTTAAACCTGCCTTATGCAATGCCATGAACACATATATGAACATTAGATCTATTAATAACGCGTATTTAGCGAGATTGAAATAAAAAATAACATACCAATGATGATGATTGGTTATGGAGGTTTTGGACGTGGAGGCGCTTGACTATGTGCCTGATTCAACTCCTGCGAGTCTCAGGGGATGAGTGGTGAACTCGGTTTGGCCTAGAACTGGATAGAGAGATAGATTTCGAATTGCACCACTTTGAAGAAAATTGGAGTTTTTGCTAGGGTTTCTTTGAGGCAGCTACAAGTCCTCTTGTGTTCTGACTTGTGATGTATATATATGAGGGTGAAATTAGGTTAACAAATGGAGCAAGAATCCATGGCATTGAATGTGTAATTGGTTTCAAATATTTTCTTAAAAATCTTTCCAATTTTGGATATTCTTTTTCCTCTCATGGCTTGCACGATTTCCCTTGATATAATCAACATATTTTGTCCATTATTTAATAGGAAAATGATTTCAAATCAAATTTTATATTATTTCCATTATTTATTTATTTAATTTTGAATTTTAATGAACAAAATATCAAAATAAATAGCATAAATAATAGAATAATGCATGGGTGGTCTTAGAGGCCGTGGACCATGTTAGGAATAAGTTTCAAACAAGAAAACATTGGCCCATTTGAAAAAAAACAATTTTGATCAATGTTGACTTCATGCACATTTCCAAAATTTGGTCAACTTTAGCAATGCATCTCTCTCTCATTTTTTACCCTAAGAGGGTGTTCTTAGACTTTTTAGAAAGCTTAGGATGTCCTATAAACAATCTTTTTGGTTTCATTTCAATTGGATCTTCCATGTTCATGTAAGGACCTTTGACCCAAAAGGTGTTTTTGTTGACTTTTTGAAATGACTTATAATGTTTGAGCTTATATCTTTTGATTGAGGCATTTCTTGAACTTGAGGGCTGAAGAGAAGTTGTAAGGAATTGGATTCTATTCAAAATTAACCTTTGTGGAAAAATTTCTGATAAAGTATGAGAAAGTTATGCCTAGTCAAAGTTTGGTTGACTTTTCCTATAGAAACCCTAAATTGCCATTTTTGACTTTTGATGAGTTGGGAGCATTTCTTGAGGAATCATGATCAACCCTTGATCAAATGATGGATAATACTTCAAAATGTTGATGTTGACCAAATATCTTGAAGTTTGACTGTATTTGGGCCACAATTGACTTTTGACCTAGTACAATTGATTTCCAAGCATTTGAGTAGTTGACTGAGCAAACTTGTTGTGCAAGGCATGAAACTTGACATGAATGATCCTGAGGACATATTAGGACAATGGAGACTATTTGGTACCCTTGGAACTCAACCATATTGATGAAGAGTGAAACCCTAGTTTGAGGCTTATTGTCTTAAGAGGAGGATTTGTCTAGTCAATCCTTAGTCAACTTGAGCAATTGAGGACCTCTAGGAGTATGTCTTGTGTGAAAATGGGAGGTAAAATTGTGGGGTACAACAGTATGCATTTCATTTTATTTCTTTCCATATACTGGTTATTATTGTTGTACTAGATTTGCTGGTTTTTCAGGTTGGGTGGGATGTTACTATTGAGGTAAAAGACCCAATGCCAATGCCAAGTGACAAACAATAGGAACACTAGGAATAAAGTGGAAAACAAAGGGTAGGGGATGTAGATTACCCTAGAAGTTTGTGTCGTTCATGCTCAAATAAGGTTTTAATGAGGTGCTATCATTATCACGTGGGTGTAGGATGATAGTACTCTTAAGCGAACCCGTGATTCTGGGTTACCATTGACTTTACCCTGACGTAGTCTTGACCTGTGAGTGGGGAGGGAATAATCTTTACAAGTACAGATGGTGACTATGTTATGTTGGTGACTTTGTTTCTATGGTATTCTGAATTGGTCCGGACCTTTGATCTTATTACATGTGATCGTATTTCTGTTATCAGCTCAGCAGCTATCCAGTTTTATGGAAGCTTTGATCCCACATGTTTGCATACACAACATGTAATTATTAGCATACATGTTACTTCGTTTCCAAGCATCATTTTGTTGATTCCAATTTTTAAGCCACTAAAAAATGAACATTGTTAAGAAAAATATCATTGCTTAATAATAAGAATCAAAGCGTATAAACTCTTGGAAATGAGAACATAGGCATTTATATTGCACGTCATTCATCATTTTGCATTTATTTTGCATTTCACGAGTTTCCCAGAATTCTTACTCAAGGTCCCTTGGTATTCAGAAACAAGTTATCTCATAAATACAATGCTCGTGCTAAGAGAAGATGGAAAACATTAAGCAAGAAATCTTTGAACTCCGCAGAGAGGTAGCTACTTTGGAGGCTGGTATGGAGTATCTAACTGCTTTGTTTAAAACTTTGATTATCGCCCAAGTCAATCCTTCTAGGAAGGAAGAAGAGATGGAAAAAGTCTTCACAGAAACTTTGAAATCATTCTTTCATGAGAAGGTTATAGTTGATGCACCCAATGATTTCCCTGAAAAGGTGAATGTGGAAGTGTTTCTAGAAGAAGATGTCTGAAAGGGATGTTTATCTGAAGACGGTGGCTTAGTTAGTGGTGTGAAGAAGTTTGATAATAACTTTTCTAATAAGAGAACCTGAGGAAGAAACAATCATCGTGAGAATCAACATGTTTCTCCTATCATCCATGTGTTCAATTTACCTCTTGTTGCTTCAGTTTGTCAACAGAATCAATAAGTTCCTGATCAGAGAAAAACTCAGTTTGATCCAATTCCAATGACCTATACAAAGTTGTTTCCTTTCCTGATGCTGAGGAATTTGGTTCAGACCCGACCTCCACCAAAGATTCCTGAGGAGATGCCTTGGTACTACAAAGCTGATTTGACTTGTGTCTTTCATCAGGGAGCCCATGGGCATAGTATCGAACATTGTTATCCATTGAAAGCCGAAGTTAAGAAATTGGTCAGAAGTGGTTTATTATCCTTCAAAGATGTTAACTTACTGCTCAAACATATATGAACTTTGGAGAGCTCGATTGGAGGATTTCCTGGAGTTTAAGGATGATTAACCTTGTCAGTTTACTGAAATTTTACTGATTTCTCATTCATAATTTTTCTTGTTTAGCATTGTACTGTTTGCATGTAAAAACTTGTTTTCATTTGAATGATTATCTTAATACAATGAATATGTTTGTCTTGAAGAAACCCATTCATTTCACTCGTATTTTTTTTCAATTTTAAATTGCTTTTTGCATTATGATACCAACTTGTTACCAATTCTCTTTCTTAGGCAGAAATTAGAGGTAGGATGATGAATTTAAAATGCAAAATTTCTTGTTGTATGCTTTTGAATAAAACCCTCTTGACGATGTACATGCATTGTTTCAAATCCCCAAACACCAAAGATATAAGGGAGTGAAACCCTCGTTAACCCCTTTGAGCCTTAAAGTATGAGTTTCTTTTTTCTATTCATAAAAAAACCTTCATTTTTAACCCGGGGCAGGGTAGTGTTCAGTAAATTTGATCGAGCGTTCAGAACTCATCAGTAGTGCACATCTAAGGATACAACAATAGTTATCCATCAAAAGGCTGAGGAAAGTCAAAACTGCAATGACTAAACTTCACTTATCAAGAGTGTGCGTTAATTGACGATACCCCAATGGGTATCTCTCGCAGATCAGGAGGTCAGTAGATGATGATACAACAATGGTTATCCCTCATCTACCAAGAAATAGGGCAGTCACAATTCTTCCAACAAGTCAAAAATGACTCGAAGTCACACGACGGGTTCAAAAGGAAAGAAAGGGTAATATAAAAAAATGAAAAAAATAATAAGAATAAAAATGATGAAAAAGAAAGAGACAAAAAGACCCGCTAAATAGAAACTTGAAAAATAAGTTGCTAAGGAAAAAGTCAGGGCATCCCGCTAGACTTCAGAGTTAAATTCAAAAGGAATTTATCCAGGAAAAAGTAAAGGAAAGCAAGGGGAATCCTGAAAGGCGAAAAAGGATTACGAGATAGAAATCCTCAGCAAAGAAAGAAGTCGCATGATCAAACACCAAAAGTAAAAATAAGTGACGGTCGTATCCAAAGAATATCAGTGGTTCCTCAACCATCTCGAAATTTCTTTTGAGAGATGAATTTTCATCAAGTTATCTGAATTTAGGACTGGAGAACATCATGAAGGGGGTGGGCACCAAATAATTTTGAGCCTTAAAATCCATTTTTTTTCTAAAATCGTGAAGCAAGCCACGTTACAACCCTTAAAAGTCCTAATTGAAACATGGTTTATTTCGAAAGCGTCTTTCAACAAGAAAGTGTTTCCTGACTCCCTTGAGTTTTGTTAAATTGTTGTGTTGGTATCATATGCTTTTTTCATCTTTCATACAAAAAAAATCAATATTGCATCTTGGCTATTGATTCTTTCACAAGGTTTTGCGACATCTTTTTAATAAAATCTTCAAGACTTACATAACAATTGCATTATATATTTCATTCTCAGAATAAACATTTTCTGCTTGGAAAACAAATGCTTGATATCAAGGGAGCTTACATTTGGGTATCAACAAAGGGCATGTCACCAAGAAGAAGTTATTAAGAAAAGAGGATGCAACATTCAGTCAATCTAAGGCAGTTACATCGAGATTCGACAAATCTCTAGAAGCCTGTCGGTTAGAAAGATTATCTTAAAAGAATACATCCGAGGGCAAGTTGTGAAAGTTATCTTGATCAACATGGTAAACTTGGGACACCAAATTTGTCTCCAAGGGCATTTCCAGATTTTTGTCAAGATAGTTATTGTGTTCTCCCCCAAGTCGAGGATCTTCCTCAAGCAGGACTCTTTCTCATGATCTGCCTTGTAGATGTGTGCATGGTTTCTTCTACATTTGTTGACCGGTTAATGGGTTTCCTCTAGGCTGTGGTGTGGTGTTTAGTTTGTAATCCTATTTCCCCTAGTTAAGTCTTGGTTCAGATTTTTTCCAAGTTGTTATTTGATGTTGGGTTAGTAATCCCATATTCCCCAGTTAAGTCTTGATTCAGATTCTCCGGCTGAGTGTGATTCCTTTCCACAGTCTAGTGGCGATTAAGCAAAGATTGCAAATTTATGAAGCATTTGTTTATTTGATTGGATTCGTTCTCCCCTTGTGTTGAGAAGTGATGTAGAATATCTTGCAGGATATTACATCCTCCAGTTATGACATTGTTGTTATTGTGTGTCTCCAAGTAGCTAGACAAGGGCAATATATCTTCTAATAAGTGTTGAGATAAGTGTCAACTTCTTGTGTTTTCTCTCTCCATGTGTTGAGTTTGATGTAAAATCCCCATAATCTGACCTCTTGTTGTGATGTTAACTTCTTAATTCCCCATATGAGTCGAGGATGATGCTTCCCTCTAAAGTTGTCATCCCATGAAGTTTCATGATTTTTCCCGAGAGGAGTTTGCACAACTATTATTCTTGATATTGAAGAATGTATTTAGGCTCCCCTCAGTGTGTGTAGTTTCTTTTTCCCCAATGAAGTCAGCACGACATCTCCAATTTAAGTCTAGATAATGAGGCATTGTCTTCCCCAGTCGAAGTATGTATAATATTCCTCGGTGAAGCTTGGAGGAGGATGTTACATCCCTGCAACTGTTTTGGTTCATTGCTATCAGAATGTGTTCTTTAAGCCATGTTCTTCCCAGTGAAGTTAATCCGTGAAGTAGGAATTTGTTTCTTCAATGAGTGCTTACTCTCTTATGGAATCTTCATTCGGGGTGTGATTTAAACGAGTGTTATCTTTACCCAAGTTGGTTTTGGCTGGTTATCCCCAATATAGTATGGTTGTTTTGTCAGCATATATTCATACATTCATACACATCATGCATATCTGAATTAAAGATTTATTGCTCATTTGCATTCATTGATGGTTTTGTTGTCATATTATTCTCTTTGCATATTTATGCTATCCTCTCTCTAATAGAGTATCAACCTTAAGTAGAAAGTGTATATCCTTTCAATTTCCCCCACTGATTTATCCGTCGTGGAAGAATTTTTCTTTAGCCTTCCTACCCAATTCATTATCTAGATAGATTGTGATCTATATTTGAGTTTATTCCTCATCGATTGGTGTCTGGGTTGACTGTTCCACTTCAGTTTGTTCCTGGTTTGAATTTTTGTCTCCGACAATAATTTTATTTGGATCCCTATAGGATGTGAGCCTAGGATTGAGAATGTGCATCTATTTTGCATGTGAATACTTTTTCCCTTCAACAGGAATGTGTTGGTATTTCCCTAGGAAGTCACAATTCATTTCCCAGCAGTATTATTGCAATTCCTTCTCATAACGGCAAGTGGTGATCTCTTTATTTGAGCAACTTGTGCTTCCCCAGTAAGTTTGATAGTTTCTAGAGAAGATTTTTTTTACTCCAATGGATGGTAGTCTCATTATTATGGGAGATATTTCATTTTGATATTACTCCAACGGATGGTAGTCTCGCCATTATGGGAGATAGTTCATTGTGTTGAGATGTTTTACTCCAATGAATGGTAGTCTCGTCATTATGGGAGATAGTTCATTGTTGAGATTTTTACTCCGATGAATGGTAGTCTCTTCATTATAGGAGATAATCCGTTGTTGAGGATTGATTTACTCCGATGGATGGTAGTCTCTTTTTTATGGGAGATAGTTTGTTGTTGAGGTTTGATGTACTCCGATGGATGGTGGTATCTTCGTTATGGGAGATAGTTCGTTGTTGAGATGTTACTCCAATGAATTGTAGTCTCCTTGTTATGGGAGATAGTTTATTGTTGAGGTTTTACTTCGATGGATGGTAGTCTCTTAATTATGGGAGATAGTTCTTTGTTGAGGTTTTACTCTGATGGATGGTTGTCTCTTCATTATAGGAGATAGTTCATTGTTGAGGGTTGATGTACTTTAATGGATGGTCGTCTCTTTGTTATGGAAGATAGTTCGTTGTTGAGGTTGGCTATACTTCAATGATAAAGACATTTCATTGAAAGATTCTTACAAAATTTTATTACCCTTTCCAGGTGAAACATCTTGGTTAAACAAGAAACTGAGACCAATTCGTGGCTTATGACCAGGATCGTGGGAAGGTTTATCAAAAGAAACTGAGACCAGTTCGTGGCTTATGACCAGGATCGTGGGGAGATTTATTACCATTCTTGGAGAAATCCAGAAGTTGGTAAAGTTTATTACCCTTTTCAGGTGGAATGCCATGGTAAAAGAAGGAGCCGACACTCGTTCTAGGTAGAACGCGATAATTTTGGGAAACTCATTATTGTTAATGCAGATCCTACCTTCAATAGAAGTTGGTAACTCATCTTCAGTAAACATTGGTGTACATGTTATCTCACCTTCAGTAAAAGTTGGTGTTTTCTCTCTACCTTCAGTGGAAGTTGGTAGTTTCACCTTCAGTAAATGTTGGTGTTATTCTTTGATCTATACCTTCAGTGAAAGTTGGTAGTTCACCTTTAGTAAACTTCGGTGTATCTTCGGTTTCTTTACCTTTAATAGAAGTCGATATTGTTCTTGTAAAACCCCGAATTTTAGATTAATTATTTAATTAATTAATTTAGTATGACTATATGAGTCTATGTGAATTAGATGGTGTTTTGATGTTTTAGTGCTTACTTATGATGTTTTGGTGCCTTGTGTGAGTCCTTATGACGGTATATGATGTGTATTCGTAATGCAATTGTGATGCAAATAACGATGATTTGATAAATAAGGTGTTTGAGATGATGAGTTGTGTGGTGTAGGATGAGTTAGTAAGAAGGTTAGGAATTTAAATAATTATTTTGGAATTATTTAGATTTAATAGTGATTAATTGAAATTATTTGGATTTAATTAATTAGAATAATAGAATAATAGAAGTGTAGAGAAAATAAGTACAAGATGGTAATTAGTAGAAAGAGTGAGGGCATGATGTTAAATGGTATATTGCTAAGTGAGGGCAATTGAGGAAGATATTAGGGGTCATTGTGATAACTAAGGGAAAAGAGAATTGTACGATCATTTGGTACGATCGAGATATTGGGAGAAGAGCAAAGGAGAAGCTAGGGCACAAGGAGACATGGAGGCAAAGAGGAATTTGTAGAACGAGAAGAGGAATCAAAAGCTAACAATAACTATAAGATAAGAGGGTGAATGGATTCTCTAATTGGTGATCTTACATGAGAGGATAGTGAGGGTTCCTTTCCCTCTTAGGTTGTTTTATATGATTGATGCCTAATTTGTTTGGTTTGATTGAATTAACGTGTTGTATATGATTATACATGGATCTGTGATGCTGTGTTATGATTGTTGTTGTGACTTGCTTTGTTATGATGATTGTTGCATAAAACCTCGATCTAGAACCTATAAGTAATGAGAATTAGGATTTTGAGGATTTTGGATGCGAATTTGATGAAATATAAGATGAATAATAATGCCCAAATGATGTATAATTGATGTAGAAACATAGGATGATGATGGATGATGAATTCCTATGATTAGATGATATTTTAGGACCCAAAATTTAGTGAAATCGCAGAAAAATCGCAGAAAAACTCAGAATTCAACAATTTGTATCGATGCAAACAGGGAAGTGGTTGACACAAATAGCAATAGCAATGAGCGGCAAATAGAAACAGCAGGGGCGGTCGATGAAAAATCCAGAAGCGGTCGATGCAAGGGTCGACGCAGCCTAACCCGAGGGAAGCCCAATTTTTGACAATTTTTGTAACGGCCATAACTTTTGAACTGTAACTCTGTTTGATGCGCCGTTTGAAGTGTTGGATAGATAACACCTTAAACTTGAATAAGGTAGAATAAAATAAATATTTAGAAGGATAATTCTAGTAAGTAAGTTAAAATAGGAATTATTCCTCGTTGTTACACCGAAACAGTGGGTTGTTTTCTTGCGATGTTCTTTTGTTGATGATGCCGGTATGAGGCAATGTTGGTGATTATGATGAGGATGATATGGATGGCTTAAATTTCCATGGTGATGAAATATTATGCCTTGTGGTTGTATGATTTCATGTTGTTGCATGTTCATATTGCATGCATTCATGGATGAGGGCTTATGCCCTGATGTTGGCCTGAATTGGCATTGTATTGAGGGCTTATGCTCTGTTATTGCCAAATTGGCATTAAGTTGAAGGATTATGCCTTGATGGTACCACATGCATGTTGAGGTAGGACTATTGAATTTCATAAACATTGAATTGATGTTTTATGATATGATGATGTTTGTATGTGATGAATTTTCTGTATGTTGTGATTTACTACTCCTTAGCATGTTTTATTTCACCGTGTAATTATTGAATGAAATTCTCACCCCTTTTGTGTTGTTGTGTTTGTACTCTTCGGGAGTACAGATAATCAGGTACCCGAGTAGTGCTTGAAGTGGTGTTACCAGATCGAGCCTTAGGAGTCGCTCTTATATGTAACACGGGATTTGGGATTTTCATTATGTTTTGCATGATTTCAAATGTTGCACATATTCTTTTAAAGTTATGATGGACCACGTATTGCAAATTTGAATTATTGTTGAGGCTATAATGCCAATGAACTACTTTTATGTTGATTTTCTGCTGCCGAATAACCATTTTTGGATACACGAAGTAATAATGTATTTTGAGAACTTTATGGATTTTATGATTTATGTGGCATCCCATTATGAACTCTGATGCATTTGTCGTATATTTCATTATAAATATTAATTTGGTAAAATAGGGTGTTACGATTGGTATCAGAGTAGGTCGGTCTGTCCGGCCAAATTGTCTAATGTTGTTTCTTCCTTAGTGTGCGATATGTGTGTGAAACACTGTCGGTACTTGCTTATTTTTCTAACTATTTATCTGCAAGGGTTGGTTTGAAATAAGTGGGGGAGAATATTTTTCTTCTGAGATGTTTAAGGTATGGGAGTTGGTGTAATACACTGCTGAGTTACAAAGGGCGCAAGTATTGTTGGAGCTATGTTGTTTCTAGAAATTGAAGAGAGTACGAATTCGTGATTTTGTCTCCAGGTCAAGTTGGGATGTGTGGTACGGTGGGAGAACTGACTAGTGTTTTGCATTTGTATTCGCACTTGTGCGGTTGAGCAAGAGTCGCCACCGACTTTTTATTTTATCCTAAAGGAAAGGTTTAAAAAAGCACAGCAAAAACCTTTTGAGATATTTCGTGGGTTCGGGGGGTAGATTATGAAAAGGGAAGGTATTAGCACCCTCTTCATCCATGGTTATCCATGGGCTCTTAGTTACTTGGTTTTTTAGATCACTTGCCTTGATTTTCGATTGCTTGAAAATGGTGTATGTGTGAGTGTTTTTTTGAAAATGTTTTGGAAGAAGATGCCTTGTCTTAGGCTAACCTTGTAACAATTCTTTACTCGAATATTTTACAAAGGCGTGTATCTTTTCGAAAAGATGTTTCAAAATGTTTTGAGAGTTTGTTTGAAAGTGTTGTGGATTGTGGTTTTTTGAAAAGAAGGCAAGTGTTTTTGCAAGTCGATCTCAAGTAACTAAGAGTTTTGTCTACCCTATTGTACTCAAAGGTTTTTGTCATGTTTTAACCCTTTTTAACAATTTTGTTCCACCATTGAATTTGGTGGACAATCTTGCGTTTAGGAAGTTTATTCGGGACGGGCGCGGGTCATCGTATGGACCATGAATGCAATGATGCCAAGTGTCTTTGGCAATTGGCTTTGAAGGGACTATGATCATTCCATTTAGGCAACACTTTGAGGGACTTATGATCATTTGATTTTTGTTTTGCCAAAGATACTCGACGTGCAAGCATGGCCCATTTTGGAAGGCAACATGTGGGATTAGCCTAGAGGGTGCAAGTGTGATTATGTATTGATTTCATGTATTTGTCTTGTATTAGATTATCTAGCGTTTGATTTTATGTACATGCAAACCCTAGGTCTAATCATGGTATAATTGAAAGCGGTAAATTGCGAAAATATAAAATCTACGCTATTACAAAATAGTATCCGGGAGTGGGGGTACATGTGTATGAATGGGGATGAGACTTATAGTATCCAATAAGTTACAACCAAATCGAATTTGCGATCAAATGTAAATAATGTATATTAATGCATAAGATAAACAAGTGTGTATAGGAGCAATGTGAATGTATTTGTATTGTGTAAGTGTGAGATGTATTGTGTAAGTATGTAATTATTTACAGGTGCGACAAGGTGAAATTAATATGTCTTAGGGTATTTGTTTTGACCTAAATATGTGTTTAATGAATCTTTGATTTGTATATTTTTAATATGTACAAAAGAAAAATGTTTTAATTGAATGTTTTCAGTTCTAGTTAAATTGTGTATAAAAAATGATGTTTTAAGAAAAGAAAATATTTCTAAGTTTTAATTATGTATACAAAAAGTATTTTTCATTTGTTATGAATTGAATTATGTATATTAAAAAAGAAATGTATTTTTAATTGTTATGTACAAAAGTATATTTAAAAGAAAAAGGTATTTTCGATTATATGGTATGATATGTACAAAATTATATTTAAATTAAATGTTTTAAAATTATGTATATAAGAAATGTGTTTTTAAGTATTCTTGTATTAATGTATTAGTATGTCAACTAAATATTAATCTTAAGAAAAAAATATATTCTATGTATATATAAGAAAAAAGGTAAGTTTAAATATAGAGAAAGAAAAAAAAATATTTCTTATAAGTTTATATATAAACTAAATTATACTATATATAATATTTGTTAGTGTAAAATAAAATAGTTATTATGTTTTTGTTAATTTCTCAAAAAATGATGTGTTAAAAAAACAATTAAATGAAAGCAATGGGCTTTAGGCATGCAGAAAGGGGCGAGGCCCACGCTAGGACTCAAGACATTTTTAGGGTTTTGATTTGTTTGTTCAGTTGGGAATGTTAGGGTTTGTACAGCGGCGCTCATGGTTCGTTCATCTTCGTTTTTTCTCCAATCGTTCATCTCTTGCCATGGATACTTGAGTGCAGCTCCTTCACATAAGGCCGATAAACGCCATCGTCCCCCTTTCACCCTCTGTAGACCAACCAGACCACGTTATAGGGTACGATTTCAATCTTAAATGCATTAGGGTTTTGTTCCTCTTTTGATTTTAATTTTGGTTTCAACTGATATTTTCGTTCGTTATTAATATGCATGTACGGAGGTATAAGGGTACTACCTTTGGAGATGGCGGAAGGGGGGACTTTGGAGGCGTTGAGGCCCGACGATGTAGGAATGGCGCGATGAGCTCAACTTCTTGGTGACCCTGGTATTTCTGTACTTTCTTACGCTTTATGATGTTGATGGCTGAAAGCTTCTTGTTGGTGTATTCTTTCTTCTTCTCTTCTTTTGCTATGACTCTGTATGCTTGTTGCTTCTTTGATACTCACTTCTGTCGCTTCTGAGTTTGGTGTGCTTGAAATGTTATTGTTGCTTCTGTGAGTTGCCTTGGTTGCCTTATTCTGCTTGCTTACTTAGAACGTGCTTCGGAAACACCCTATGATGATGTACATCTGAGGGTTTGTGGGTTTGGTTACCTTTGATTTTCTCCTTCTCTTTTGCCTTAACACATCCGTATGCCTGCCTTGAATGTTTGTTGCCTATGATGAAGAGTTTCTGAGGCCTAGGGTTTAGTTTCCTTTGTTGCCTTGAACTTGCCTGTTGGAATATTTATTGCTTGCCCAATGAAGAACTTAGGGTTTTGAGGGCCTGAGTTTGTGACTGGTATATGCTTGGATTGAATGGTTTAGGTGTTGGGGTTTGGAAATTGGTAACTGGTTAATGCTGGCAGGTTTAGCAGGTTATGTGTTTTTTGGTTTGAGCTCATGCAGGTTTATGCTTAGTAGGTTATGCCTGCATGTTTCGTATATGCAGGTTTGTATATGCAGGTTTTATGTTTTCAGCAGGTGTGAGCTTGGCCTGGTTTATGCTGATATAGCTTTGGTCTCTTGTTGATGGCCTTAGCAGGGTTGAGCCAATGTAGGTTATGTGCTTGACAGTAGGCAGGTTTTTGGTGTTTTACAGGTTAGGTGTTTGGAGGTTCTGCTGGTTTTTAGCAGATGAAAGATTTTTGTATCTTTGCTTGCAGGCCTGAGCTTTTTTGAAGGTTCTCAGGTTTGAGGTTCTGGACTGGTTTCAGGCTTGGGGTTATGTGTTTGGAAATGTTTTCTTTTTGCTCTGGACAGCAGGTTGATGGTTGAAAAACTGGTTTGAGTTTTTTGCCCTCCTGTATTTGTTTATGCAGTAGCAGTTTTGTATATTTTTCTTTGTGCTTTGGTGAAAGTTCTGCCTCCTCTTTTTCTTACTGTCTTTGCTCTTTTGTATATATTTCTATCTGTGCCTGCCTAAAGCCTAAAAACCTGCACCTTTTCTCTCTTCTCTCTCTCTCTCAGTACAGTTGCATTATAATATTATGCTTTTTGTACTTTTAGTTCTGAAAGGGTCATGGGGAAATGATGAAAGATGTAGCTTGCTTGCATAAAAGATTTCTTCTGCATATTTTATCTCTTCTTTGACAGCTTTGAGTAGACTTTGGCTTTTTTGACAGCAAGTTGTACTTCTTTATCTTCTTTGATATCTTTGTGCAGTAATTTGTCCCTTTTGGATTTTGACAGAAAGTTGCATTTTGGATTTTTTTCAGTTTGGTTGAACTTGAACTATGCAGTTTGACATTTTGAATTTATGCATTTGACATTTTGCATTCATGATTAAATGAATAAAATTCTTCCCTCTTTGTGAACCGGGAGAAATCCCGTGATTTGCAGAGAGGGTTAACTGATCCCAGTCAGTGGCCCTTAATGATGAATTTCTCCTGTCGTTTATTATTTTATCTGCTTTTTGACTTTTCTCTTTTCTTTTGCAGGTGAAAAATGGAGCACCGGAGCGAAGTGAAGAATGAAGAATTAGGGACTTAGGAAATGTTTTAGAAAAAATAGGATAGTTTTTATTTTCAATTTAATTTTTGTACACTATTATTATTTTAAATACTTCGTAAATAAATACTTGTATCCAAATAATAATTGTAACAAATATTAAATATGAAATAAAAATTCTATTGATTCATTTAATTCTTTTCAATTCCTTTTCAATTATTTACTTATTATTCATGGTTCCTTAAATTAAAATAAATGAAAATTAAATTCCAGATATTTAATTCTTAGAATCATAAATAATCAACTAAACATTGATTCTTCGTTGATCAAAATAAATGAACTTGACGTCTCCATCATCCAAAGCAACGCACAGTCGAACGCAATAACTGATCAGACGCAATCCTTTCTTACTGATTTCTTACCAAGCACTGTAAATCCAAACTGCATATTTCTTTTGACTGGCTCAAACAAAACAACGTGAATTCAAACCAAATGCCTCTTTTACTGATTAAATCAAAACAATGCAAATTCAACCCGAATTTCGGAATAACTTGCAAAGTGATGTGGAATTTTAATCTTTCTGAGAATATGCCCATAAAACCTTAATTCCTGATTAAATGCCAACGAACATTCGCCTGATCAAAATTGAGCCAGAATCAACCAAAACCCTGAGCCAACTGTTTGAAGCAATCCAGTAGTCCTAAAAAATCATTAAAACCCTAATTGCGTCCGACTGACGAGAAAAGTCCGTTTGGCCGATTCTTGAGTCAATCTGAAAATTTAGGAAACGCCTGAAGCTGAGATTTCTTGTGGTAAAATGCGAGGGCAAATTTTGGGGTACAACAGTTGCCCCTGTTCAATCTTCTTGGACCTGAAGAGTTAGATTGGCAAGTTTGCCTTTCGCGACTTGAAGGTAAAAGAAGATTGGACACTAAAGTGCCCAGAAAATTTGCACTCGGCGATGTGATGGTAGAGGTGAATGGGCTTAAAGATGCCATTTGGTGATGGGCTTAAAGATGCCATCTGACGCGGAAGAATCTTGTCGGGGATGGGCTTAGAGATGCCATCTGATAATGGGCTTAAAGATGCCATTTGGGTGATTGCTGGTAGGAGGATGGGCTTATAGATGCCATCTGGTTATGTTGAACTGTACGTCAATGGTGAGTGGGCAAGTATCAGAAAGCCACCCATGTTTCGGAACATCTCTGAATTGGGGGTCCGAATAAGCAACAGATTGACGTCCATGTCTGGAGAATCCGTAAACTATTTTCAGGAGTTGAGATTGAGTGAGCAATAGAGCCACATCCGTCGTTGGTAAGCGTCCGTAAACTGTTTTCGGAAGTTGAGAAGAGTCTGAACAAGTTGGTAGATTGACATCCGTTGTTAGGAAGAATCCGTAAACTGTTTTCAGAAGTCTTGAAGAGGAACCGGTGTAGGGTTTCCTGATGATGCGTCTGAATGGATCTGGATTAAGTATCAGAATGTTGCCGTGTCCGGGTCACATCTGAACTATTTCTGGATGAATCTCGGGGGATGATCTGTGTCTGTCGACTGCTCTTACCTGAAAAGATAGAGGGTTAGTTGTATGCAATGTTATGATGCATGATGCAATGTATGTGGCATCAATGTTTATGATATGAACGTGATGAATGCGCATGTGAGCTGATGAGCTATCTTGCTGAGGATAAATGAATCTTGGACGACTGAAGATAAAAACATCTTGACCGCTGCCGGGAAAATAAATCCTTGGCTGTTGTTGGGGGAAGAGGATTCCTGATGACCTCTACTGGGGAGTTCCAAACTAGTAGGCTCATGCTGGGGAGGTAAGATTGAGAATCTTCAGCTTGGTGGGAAGTAACTCTGGCGACTTCACTGGGGAACTCAAGATTTTCCCTCTCCAAAACTCTTGTGGGGAGAAGGTTCAATGGTCTGGCTCCGCTGGAGATTGATAATTTGAAGTTTTAGCTTTGCTGGAGATCATGAAGCTTGACTCTGAGTGGAGCTAACTTGAGAAGAATCTGAACAAGCGATAGGTTAACATCCGTTACTTGGAGAACCCGTGAACTGTTTTCAGAAATCTTGAAGTTGAATAAGCAATAGAGCAGCATCTGTTGTTGGGAGGCGTCCGTAAACTGTTTTCAAAGGTTGCACCTGAATAAGTTGGTAGATTAACATCCGTTGTTGGGAAGAATCCATAAACTGTTTTCAGAAGTCTTGAAGTTGAATCAGCAATAGAGCCGCATCCGTTGTTGGGAAGCGTCCGTAAACTAATCTCAAAGGTTGCATCTGAACAAGCTGATAGATTAACATCCGTTGTTGGGAAGAATCCATAAACTGTTTTCAGACGTCTTGAAGAGGAACCGGTGTAGGGCTTCCTGATGATGAGCTCGTGTAAAACTGCATCGGTCTTTGAACACTTTTGACATTCGAATGCCCCAAGTGGTGATGTAGATAAATTCCTGGCTTATTACAGGTGTTGGTCTACAATCGGTCGTTCACAGATGTTTTCCTGGGTTGTTACAGGTGTTGATCTGGAATTCTTCAGACATGCCCTGGCTGGATACAGGAATCGAATCTGGAAAGGTGATAGTTGATAGATATGCCCTGGCTGGATACAGGAATCGAATCTTCAAACTCTTCATATGTGCCCTGGCTAGATACAGGAATCGAGTCTGGAAATGTGGTCAACAGATATGCCCTGGCTGGATACAGGAGTCGAATATGGAATTAGTCGTCAACAGATATGCCCTGGCTGGATACAGGAATCGAATCTGGAAATAGTCGTCAACAGATATGCCCTGGCTGGATACAGGAATCGAATCTGGAAATAGTCGTCAACAGATATGCCCTGGCTGGATACAGGAATCGAATCCTCAAACTCTTCAGACGTGCCCTGGCTAGATGCAGGAATCGAGTCCGGAAATGTAATGATTGATTTGTTGAACACTTTTGACATTCGAATGCCCCAAGTGGTGATGAAGGAATCTTGAATCAGATTACTCTGCATATTGAGAGATTTCTTGAAATCTTGATTGGACTGCCCCAGGTTAACTGAACTTTGAAAGATCTGTTGGACCTTGACTGGACTGCTCCAGGTTAATTGAATAGTGACATGCCATGCCCCTTGTTGATAGGGGATTTGATGGAAGTGTTATCCTCTTGAAGTGATTTTGACTTACTGAGAGAGTTTTCGTTCCTCCGAACATTCGCTGTATGAATTTCTTTGCTGTCAAACCAAAAGGTCAAATGCAGACAGTGATATTCGAATAATGCAAAGTTTATGTTTGTCTCAAAATTTTGAAAAATGCGTTTTTAGCAGAAAACTTTTCATAAGACAAGTTAACACAAGATTTAGAGCAAAGCCCTACAGGAGTCAGGATACCTTTTGTGACAGTATGCTTTCGAACTAACACATGCTTCAATTAGGACTTTTAAAGGGTTGTAACGTGGCCTGGTTCACGGTTTAAGAAACAAAGGATAAAGGCTCAAAGTATATTTGTACCCACCCGCTCTTCATGATGTTCTTCAACCTAAGCTCAGTTAATTGTGTGTCACACTCTGTTTTGAGTTTGGAACGACTTTTGGGCGATGGTTCACCAGTTGAATTTGGGAAGACAGTCATCATCTCCTTTTTTCATTTTTCATGTTGTTGAGAATTTTGTAATGACCTCACTATTTTGATTTTGATTTGTTATCCCTAATCTTTTGCCTGACTGTTCCCATTTTCGAGATTACTGTCAGCGGGATGCCCCAGCTTTCTTAAGCCTCCTTTATAGGTTTTGGCTTGGTGGGCTTTTCTCTTTTTGAGAGATTGACTGTCTATGTGATAGGAAACCACCCTTGTTTTTTGATTCCAAAGGAATGCTTTCTTTTTTGACGTCGTTCGTTGTGTTATGAATTGAGAGTTTGCGACTTCAATGCGCATTTTCTTTTGAATTAACTGAGATACTACCCTGCCCCAGGTTTATATCAAAGGTTTTGATTGTTTCAGAACAGAAAACTCCTACTTCTTTGGCTCGAAGGGGTTGCCTAGGGATTAACTTCCTTATAACTCCAGTGTTTGGGATTTAAAAGAAATGCCTGTACATCATCAGCAAGGTCTGTTCAAAAGCATACTGTATAAGATCGTGGTATTGTTTCGTCATCCTCCCTCTAAAGGCTTACAGCTTTTTATCAAGAGTCAAATATCATAAAGAAAAGCATAAGAGTAGTGAAACGAATGGATGAATTCAAGACAAACATATGCAATGCATTAATGAAAACAGAGTTTAACATCAACAGATAATTGTTTGACAACAAAAGAAATTACAAATTTGAAAATTCAAAAAGAAGCAAAAGTCTTTCAGCTTGAGCTTCGTCACTTCAAGTGGAGGACCCTTTAACGGAAGATTTTCATCTCGCCGTCTGGCATGAATTCCAGCACCCCAATGTCGATCAGATCTTGAATCTTGTTCTTCAAGGCCCAACAGTCGTTGGTGTCGTGTCCCGGGCTGTAGGAGTGGTAAACACAGAATGCATCGGGATGATAGTTAGGAGAGGAGGTATTGAGCTTCTGAGGAGGGTCCTTTACGGTAAGCAAGTTGACCTCCAACAGACGCTTCAGTATAAAGAATGATGGTATTTTAGTCTCCGTAAACTGTCTTCCCGACTTTTCTTGCTTACACCGATTACCCCGTTGACGCTGGCGAGGTTGTTGATGGGCTTGTGACCCTGAAGAGAGCAAAGGAGCTTTCCCCTTGTCTTCTTGAGTGGATGGAGGCTGAGCGGTGACTTGCTCTTCGACCTCAGATGTTTGCCCCAGTTGGTTGTTTGGAAGAAGTTGGCGGACGAGAACTCTGAGTTCCTCTTGTCTTTGATATAGGTCTTGGATGAGAGCCATCTGGCCCACCAATTGTCCCATCATTTGGGTCCTCAAGGTTGTCAAATCAAACTGCAGCTCCGCAAGCTGATCATTCCTGGCATTGTTGGAATTCTCCAAGCCCTTTGTGAGGAGAGCTTTCATCTCTTCTTGCCCCAGAGACAAGTTCAAGAACATCTCCTGCAGCTGAGCAGTCTGGTCTTGGATGTCTTTGACAGACCTTTCTAGAGCCATCTCTTGCTGAAATAAACAGCAGGAGAGTAAGGAAACCTGAAAAAGGAAAGATTGTTAAAATGCAATGCATGACATGTGGATGCATGCTTTCAAGGATCTCTTGGGGTAAACACAAGAAAATGTTAGAGGTTAAACTCTGCTCTTGGATTGGAGATCTCTGCACTGGTGGACGTCCTTCCACGAGAATCAAGCTCACCATGTCGAGTGGGTCATAGCCACTGATTCAAGTTGTCGTACTTGATCTTTGCTTGGAGAACCTTGTATCAGTGGATGTCTTTCCACGAGAATCAAGCTCACCATGTCGAGTGGGTCATAGCCACTGATTCAAGTTGTTGTATTTGAACTTTGGTTGGCATTGGTTAGAGGAGAAACCTCTTGCCCCTTGGTAGACGTCTGGTTCAACGTAACCCTGCATCAAAAGAACCCTCGAGATCCTTGAAATGGTTATTGAAAATGCTATGGTATGATGTCATGATGTTATGTACATGTATGCACAAACAAAAGAGTGTATATACAGGCAAACATATTCACACAAAGCAAACAAGTCATTAGGCTTAGGCTTGCATGGGGTTCAGGTACTACCCTCTTTCAGTTCGTTGGTTAAAACCTGTCATATCAAAAGTAACCGGGTTCTAGAGGATCTCAAATCATTGGCTACCCTCGATCGGTCATAACTCCAGCATCGCAATCTTTTCTCGCGGCCGGAACCATCGCGAGAGTTTAGCCTCAATGAGCGTAGCATACTGCTACTGTTCTAATGGCCAAGTTGGGTCAATTTAGGGTTCTAAGGTCGGTTGGTGCTTAATGACTCCTTGGAAGACCCATATTCTCCCCGTTTCAACACGAGGGATATCAGTACAGACCAAAGCGCCACACCAACGTAGCCACTGCTTCACCCATGTCGGTATACCCCAGACAGGTCCCTCGCAGATTATGCTACCTAAAAAAAGGTTTCCCCAGATCCGGGTTAGGATCTATAAAACTCCGATACAAAGCCCACAAATGTAAAAGCAAGCAAAGCAATCAATTGAAAATAAAGGTGATCTAAACCCTAAGGTAACCCCACTTTGAGTAGTACATCCCCAGCAGAGTCGCCAGTTCTGTGGTACGGTGGGAGAACTGACTAGTGTTTTGCGTTTGTATTCGCACTTGTGCGGTTGAGCAAGAGTCGCCACCGACTTTTTATTTTATCCTAAAGGAAAGGTTTAAAAAAGCACAGCAAAAACCTTTTGAGATATTTCGTGGGTTCGGAGGGTAGATTATGAAAAGGGAAGGTATTAGCACCCTCTTCATCCATGGTTATCCATGGGCTCTTAGTTACTTGGTTTTTTAGATCACTTGCCTTGATTTTCGATTGCTTGAAAATGGTGTATGTGTGAGTGTTTTTTTGAAAATGTTTTGGAAGAAGATGCCTTGTCTTAGGCTAACCTTGTAACAATTCTTTACTCGAATATTTTACAAAGGCGTGTATCTTTTCGAAAAGATGTTTCAAAATGTTTTGAGAGTTTGTTTGAAAGTGTTGTGGATTGTGGTTTTTTGAAAAGAAGGCAAGTGTTTTTGCAAGTCGATCTCAAGTAACTAAGAGTTTTGTCTACCCTATTGTACTCAAAGGTTTTTGTCATGTTTTAACCCTTTTTAACAATTTTGTTCCACCATTGAATTTGGTGGACAATCTTGCGTTTAGGAAGTTTATTCGGGACGGGCGCGGGTCATCGTATGGACCATGAATGCAATGATGCCAAGTGTCTTTGGCAATTGGCTTTGAAGGGACTATGATCATTCCATTTAGGCAACACTTTGAGGGACTTATGATCATTTGATTTTTGTTTTGCCAAAGATACTCGACGTGCAAGCATGGCCCATTTTGGAAGGCAACATGTGGGATTACCCTAGAGGGTGCAAGTGTGATTGTGTATTGATTTCATGTATTTGTCTTGTATTAGATTATCTAGCGTTTGATTTTATGTACATGCAAACCCTAGGTCTAATCATGGTATAATTGAAAGCGGTAAATTGCGAAAATATAAAATCTACGCTATTACAAAATAGTATCCGGGAGCGGGGGTACATGTGTATGAATGGGGATGAGACTTATAGTATCCAATAAGTTACAACCAAATCGAATTTGCGATCAAATGTAAATAATGTATATTAATGCATAAGATAAACAAGTGTGTATAGGAGCAATGTGAATGTATTTGTATTGTGTAAGTGTGAGATGTATTGTGTAAGTATGTAATTATTTACAGGTGCGACAAGGTGAAATTAATATGTCTTAGGGTATTTGTTTTGACCTAAATATGTGTTTAATGAATCTTTGATTTGTATATTTTTAATATGTACAAAAGAAAAATGTTTTAATTGAATGTTTTCAGTTCTAGTTAAATTGTGTATAAAAAATGATGTTTTAAGAAAAGAAAATATTTCTAAGTTTTAATTATGTATACAAAAAGTATTTTTCATTTGTTATGAATTGAATTATGTATATTAAAAAAGAAATGTATTTTTAATTGTTATGTACAAAAGTATATTTAAAAGAAAAAGGTATTTTCGATTATATGGTATGATATGTACAAAATTATATTTAAATTAAATGTTTTAAAATTATGTATATAAGAAATGTGTTTTTAAGTATTCTTGTATTAATGTATTAGTATGTCAACTAAATATTAATCTTAAGAAAAAAATATATTCTATGTATATATAAGAAAAAAGGTAAGTTTAAATATAGAGAAAGAAAAAAAAATATTTCTTATAAGTTTATATATAAACTAAATTATACTATATATAATATTTGTTAGTGTAAAAAAAAAATAGTTATTATGTTTTTGTTAATTTCTCAAAAAATGATGTGTTAAAAAAACAATTAAATGAAAGCAATGGGCTTTAAGCATGCAGAAAGGGGCGAGGCCCACGCTAGGACTCAAGACATTTTTAGGGTTTTGATTTGTTTGTTCAGTTGGGAATGTTAGGGTTTGTACAACGGCGCTCATGGTTCGTTCATCTTCGTTTTTTCTCCAATCGTTCATCTCTTGCCATGGATACTTGAGTGCAGCTCCTTCACATAAGGCCGATAAACGCCATCGTCCCCCTTTCACCCTCCGTAGACCAACCAGACCACGTTATAGGGTACGATTTCAATCTTAAATGCATTAGGGTTTTGTTCCTCTTTTGATTTTAATTTTGGTTTCAACTGATATTTTCTTTCGTTATTAATATGCATGTACGGAGGTATAAGGGTACTACCTTTGGAGATGGCGGAAGGGGGGACTTTGGAGGCGTTGAGGCCCGACGATGTAGGAATGGCGCGATGAGCTCAACTTCTTGGTGACCCTGGTATTTCTGTACTTTCTTACGCTTTATGATGTTGATGGCTGAAAGCTTCTTGTTGGCGTATTCTTTCTTCTTCTCTTCTTTTGCTATGACTCTGTATGCTTGTTGCTTCTTTGATACTCACTTCTGTCGCTTCTGAGTTTGGTGTGCTTGAAATGTTATTGTTGCTTCTGTGAGTTGCCTTGGTTGCCTTATTCTGCTTGCTTACTTAGAACGTGCTTCGGAAACACCCTATGATGATGTACATCTGAGGGTTTGTGGGTTTGGTTACCTTTGATTTTCTCCTTCTCTTTTGCCTTAACACATCCGTATGCCTGCCTTGAATGTTTGTTGCCTATGATGAAGAGTTTCTGAGGCCTAGGGTTTAGTTGCCTTTGTTGCCTTGAACTTGCCTGTTGGAATATTTATTGCTTGCCCAATGAAGAACTTAGGGTTCTGAGGGCCTGAGTTTGTGACTGGTATATGCTTGGATTGAATGGTTTAGGTGTTGGGGTTTGGAAATTGGTAACTGGTTAATGCTGGCAGGTTTAGCAGGTTATGTGTTTTTTGGTTTGAGCTCATGCAGGTTTATGCTTAGCAGGTTATGCCTACAGGTTTCGTATATGCAGGTTTGTATATGTAGGTTTTATGTTTTCAGCAGGTGTGAGCTTGGCCTGGTTTATGCTGATATGGATTTAGTCTCTTGTTGATGGCCTTAGCAGGGTTGAGCCAATGTAGGTTATGTGCTTGACAGTAGGCAGGTTTTTGGTGTTTTACAGGTTAGGTGTTTGGAGGTTCTGCTGGTTTTTAGCAGATGAAAGATTTTTGTATCTTTGCTTGCAGGCCTGAGCTTTTTTGAAGGTTCTCAGGTTTGAGGTTCTGGACTGGTTTCAGGCTTGGGGTTATGTGTTTGGAAATGTTTTCTTTTTGCTCTGGACAGCAGGTTGATGGTTGAAAAACTGGTTTGAGTTTTTTGCCCTCCTGTATTTGTTTATGCAGTAGCAGTTTTGTATATTTTTCTTTGTGCTTTGGTGAAAGTTCTGCCTCCACTTTTTCTTACTGTCTTTGCTCTTTTGTATATCTTTCTATCTGTGCCTGCCTAAAGCCTAAAAACCTGCACCTTTTCTCTCTTCTCTCTCTCTCTCTCAGTACAGTTGCATTATAATATTATGCTTTTTGTACTTTTAGTTCTGAAAGGGTCATGGGGAAATGATGAAAGATGTAGCTTGCTTGCATAAAAGATTTCTTCTGCATATTTTATCTCTTCTTTGACAGCTTTAAGTAGACTTTGGCTTTTTTGACAGCAAGTTGTACTTCTTTATCTTCTTTGATATCTTTGTGCAGTAATTTGTCCCTTTTGGATTTTGACAGAAAGTTGCATTTTGGATTTTTTTCAGTTTGGTTGAACTTGAACTATGCAGTTTGACATTTTGAATTTATGCATTTGACATTTTGCATTCATGATTAAATGAATAAAATTCTTCCCTCTTTGTGAACCGGGAGAAATCCCGTGATTTGCAGAGAGGGTTAACTGATCCCAGTCAGTGGCCCTTAATGATGAATTTCTCCTGTCGTTTATTATTTTATCTGCTTTTTGACTTTTCTCTTTTCTTTTGCAGGTGAAAAATGGAGCACCGGAGCGAAGTGAAGAATGAAGAATTAGGGACTTAGGAAATGTTTTAGAAAAAATAGGATAGTTTTTATTTTCAATTTAATTTTTGTACACTATTATTATTTTAAATACTTCGTAAATAAATACTTGTATCCAAATAATAATTGTAACAAATATTAAATATGAAATAAAAATTCTATTGATTCATTTAATTCTTTTCAATTCCTTTTCAATTATTTACTTATTATTCATGGTTCCTTAAATTAAAATAAATGAAAATTAAATTCCAGATATTTAATTCTTAGAATCATAAATAATCAACTAAACATTGATTCTTCGTTGATCAAAATAAATGAACTTGACGTCTTCATCATCCAAAGCAACGCACAGTCGAACGCAATAACTGATCAGACGCAATCCTTTCTTACTGATTTCTTACCAAGCACTGTAAATCCAAACTGCATATTTCTTTTGACTGGCTCAAACAAAACAACGTGAATTCAAACCAAATGCCTCTTTTACTGATTAAATCAAAACAATGTGAATTCAACCCGAATTTCGGAATAACTTGCAAAGTGCTGTGGAATTTTAATCTTTCTGAGAATATGCCCATAAAACCTTAATTCCTGATTAAATGCCAACGAACATTCGCCTGATCAAAATTGAGCCAGAATCAACCAAAACCCTGAGCCAACTGTTTGAAGCAATCCAGTAGTCCTAAAAAATCATTAAAACCCTAATTACGTCCGACTGACGAGAAAAGTCCGTTTGGCCGATTCTTGAGTCAATCTGAAAATTTAGGAAACGCCTGAAGTTGAGATTTCTTGTGGTAAAATGCGAGGGCAAATTTTGGGGTACAACAGGATGTCTTCAGAAAGACCGGTCAGGTATTTTTGATGTTTTCTTCTCAGAGAATAGAGAGTAATGTTACAACTAGTGATATGTCAATGTTGTAGGATTCCTGATCTTTTTCCTAAAGATATTTGCGACTTGCCTCCAGAGTGTGGATATGAGTTCAGTGACAGTAGAGAACTGGTGTTTGTATCTGCTAAGCAAGTAGGATAAACCTTTGGATACGAGGCTTAGAGGTTTGCATGTTTGTGATAAAAATTGAGTGAGGTCGTGTGTGGATTACCAACCATTGAGTAAAGTAATGATTGAGATTAAATATCCACTTCAAAAGGATTGGCGATTTGATGGAGCAACTGTTAGGCGAGTATGTTTAGAGTATAATCGAATTAAGAAGGGTTACCTTCAGATTTGGATGAAGGGTGAGGATAGTTAGAGGACAAATTTTAGAACTTGTGTAGGCAGTACAAATATTTGGGTTAGTTTGTTGCAGTGTTTATTGAGGACATTATAAGTTAATCTAAGTAAGAATAAGGGAATGTCGAACATTGTGATTTGAATTACAATGTTGAAAAGGAAGGGACTTTATGCTAAGTTGTCAAGGTGCAGATCATGGTTTGAGGAGAGATTAATTGGACTATGGTGCTTTAGGTAACTTTGAGCATAAGTTCTAAAGAAACACTATTCCAGTTTAATAATGATGGTTTATGCGCCATCATGATTGTCGGCTACCTATTGATAAATTGAGGAACTGATTACTCTTAATGTCTTGTTGATAGTAGACGGGATCGTGTTGGACGGGATAGATTTGTCTTATTAGCTTGATGGTGAGTAATGTGATTGATGTTCTATCAAAAGGATAGTCGTTCATCATTTCAAGTATGGGATATTGCATGTGAATAAAGTTTTGTAGAACTAAAGAAAAGATTGACGATTGCTCCGGTATTGGTTTTTCTAATCCGAGTGAGTCATTTATAGTGTATTATGAATGCACCTAAGATGGGACTTAGTGGTGTGTTAATGTTGAATGGACAAGTTGTTTCTTGTGCTTCTAGACAACTCATAGTTCATGAGAGGAATCATCCTACGTGTGACTTAGAGTTAGAAGCGGTGGTGTTTATGTTGAAGATTTGGAGACATTATCTTTTTGGTTCTAAGTTTAAGGTGTTTAGTGATCATAAGAGTTTGAAGTATTTGTTTGACCAGAAGGAATTAAACATGAGACAGAGAAGATGGCTTGGATTACTAAAGAATTATGACTTTGATTTGAGTTACCATCCTGATAAAGAAAATATAGTTGTCGATGCATTGAGTAGGAAGTCTCTATATGTGTCGATGCTTATGGTTGGAGAATTGTAGATGATCGAACAATTCCAAGATATGAGCTTGGTGTGTGTAGAAACTCCTGATAGTGTGAAGTTCGATATGTTAAAGCTGACTAGTGGTATAATAGAGGAAATCCGAGAAGGTCAGAAGTTTGATTTGAAGTTGGTTGATCATTTGACTTTAATTAACCAAGGTAAAGGAGATAAGTTCAAAATTGATGAGAATGGTTCGATGAGGTTTGGCAATAGAGTGTAAGTTCCATGTGTTCCAGAACTTAAGAAGAGTATTCTTGAGGAAGGACATAGAAGTAGATTGAGTATTCATCTAGGTGCTACGAAAATGTATCAAGACTTGAAGAAGTTATTTTGGTGGCCGGGGATGAAAAAGGAAATTGTTAATTTTGTTTATGCTTGTTTGACTTGTCAGAAGTTGAAATATGAGCATCAGAAGCCGGTGGGTATTATGCAACCGTTGAGTATTCCCGAGTGGAAATGGGATATTGTTTCCATGAACTTTGTGATGGGATTGCCAAAGACTATTAGAGACAATGATTCGATTTGGTTAATAGTTGACAGGTTGATTAAGTCAGTGCATTTTCTGCCGATGAAGATCGAGCATCCGGTGGAGAAGCTAGTTGAGATGTATATTGAAGAAATTGTGATATTGCATGGAATACCTTAGAGTATTGTGCCGGATAGAGATCCAAGGTTTACTTCGAAATTTTGGAAGGGTTACATAATGCTTTTGGTACTAAGTTGAGGTTGAGTTTTGCATATCATTCGTAGGCGAACGGTCAGACGGAGAGGACTATCCAATCTTTGGAAGATTTAATGAGGGCTTGTGTGTTGGAACAGGGAGGTGCTTGGGACATCCACTTGTCTTTGATTGAGTTTACCTATAATAATAGTTTCCATTCTAGTATTGGGATGACACCATATGAAGACTTGTATGCTAGGTGTAGAACTCCATTGTGTTGGCATGAGTCAGGCGAGAATGTTGTGCTCAGACCCGAGGTTGTGCAAGAAATAACTAAGAAGATGAATATGATCCAAGATAAGATGAATGATTCTTAAAGTCGTCTGAAGAGTTACCATGATAAGAGGAGAAAGGACATTAAGTTCAAGAAAGATGATCAGGTGTTTTTGAGAGTTACTCCAGTAACCGGTGTCGATAGAGCATTGAAATCAAGGAAACTTACGCCGCAATTTATTAGACCATATCAAATATCAGAGAAGGTAGCTGAGGTAGCTTACCGAGTTACTTAGCCACCGTCACTTGCGAATTTGCATGATGTGTTTCATGTGTCTCTATTGAGGAAGTATATGCCAGATTCTTTGCATGTGATTCAGATGGATGATGTACATGTGAGAGATAACCTTACTATTGAGACGTTGCAGGTGCAAATAGAAAGTCAAGAAGTGAAGCAATTACGAGGAAAAGAGATTTACTTAGTGAAGGTGTTGTGGAGTAGACCAGATGGTGAGAGTTGGACTTGGGAATGCAAGGATCAGATGAGATAGTCTTATCTAATGTTGTTTCATCAGGTAATTTTCGAGGACGAAAATTCTTTTAAGTGGGAGAGAGTTATAACACCCCGAAATTTAGATTAATTTTTTAATTAATTAATTTAGTATGAGTCTATGTGAAGTAGATGGTGTTTTGATGTTTTGATGCTTATTTATGATGTTTTGGTGCCTTGTGTGAGTTCTTGTGATAATATATGATGTGTATTCGTGATGCAACTGTGATGCAAATAATGATGATTTGATGAATAAGGTGTTTAATATGATGGGTTGTGTGGTGTAGGATGAGTTAGTAAGAAGCTTTGGAATTTAAATAATTATTTTGGAATTATTTAGATTTAATAGTGATTAATTGGAATTATTTGGATTTTAAGTAATTAGAATAATAGAAGTGTAGAGAAAATAAGGACAAGATGGTAATTAGTAGAAAGAGTGAGGCCATTATGGTAAATGGTATAATGCTAAGTGAGGGAAATTGAGGAAGATATTAGGGGTCCTTGTGATAACTAAGGTAAAAGAGAATTGTACGATCATTTGGTACGATCGAGATATTGGGAGAAGAGCAAAGGAGAAGCTAGGGCGCAAGGAGACATGGAGGCAAAGAGGAATTTGTAAAATGAGAAGAGGAATCAAAAGCTAACAATAACCATAAGGTAAGGGGGGTGAATGGATTCTCTAATTGGTGATCTTACATGAGAGGTTAGTGAGGGTTCCTTTCCCTCTTAGGTTATTTTATATGATTGATGTATAAATTGTTTGGTTTGATTGAATTGATGTGTTGTATATGATTATACATGGATCTGTGATCCTATGTTGTGATTGTTGTTGTGATTTGAGTTGTTATGATGATTGTTGCATAAAACCCCAATCTAGAACCTATAAGTAATGAGAATTAGGATTTTGAGGATTTTGGATGAGGATTTGATGAAATATAAGATTAATAATAATGCCCAAATGATGTATAATTGATGTAGAAACATAGGATGATAATGGATGATGAATTTATATGATTAGATGATGTTTTATGACCCAAAATTTAGTGAAATCGCAGAAAAACTCAATTTAACAGTTTGCATCGATGCAAATAGAGAAGTGGTTGATGCAAATAGAAACAACAGTGAGTTGCAAACAGCAACAGCAGCGGCGGTCGATGTAAAATCCAGGAGCGGTCGATGCAAGGGTCGACGCAACCTAACCCGAGGGAAGCCCAATTTTTGACAATTTTTGTAATAGCCATAACTTTTGAACCGTAACTCCGTTTGATGCGCCGTTCGAAGCCTTGGATAGCTAACACCATAAAGTTGAAGTAGATAGAATAAAATAAATATTTAGAAGGATAATTCTAGTAACTAAGTTAAAATAGGAATTATTCCCTGTTGTTACTCCGAAACGGTGGGTTGTTTTCTTGCAATGTTCTTTTACTGATGATGCCGGTATGAGGCAATGTTGGTGATTATGATGAGGATGATATGGATGGCTTAAATTTCCATGGTGATGAAGGATTATTCCTCATGGTTGTATTATTTCATGTTGTTGCATGTTCATATTGCATGCGTTCATGGATGAGGGCTTATGCCCTGATGTTGTCCTAGATTGGTGTTATGTTGAGGGCTTATGCTCTGTTATTTCCCAATTGGAATTGATTTGAAGGTTTATGCCTTGATGGTACCACATGCATATTGAGGTAGGACTATTGCATTTCATAAACACTGAATTAATGTTGTATGATGTGATGATGGTTATTTGTGATGAATTTTCTGTATGTTGTGATTTACTACTCCTTAGCATGTTATATTTCATCATGTAATTATTGAATGAAATTCTCACCCCTTTTGTGTTGTTTTGTTTGTACTCTTCGAGAGTACAGATAATCAGGTACCCGAGTAGTGCTTGAAGTGATGTTACTAGATCGAGTCTTCGGAGTCGCTCTGATATGTAACATGGGATTTGGGATTTTCATTATGTTTTGCATGATTTCCAATGTTGCACATTTTCTTTTAAACTTATGATGGACCACGTATTGTGGATTTGAATTGTTGTTAAGGCTAGAATGCCAATGAACTACTTTTATGTTGATTTTTCGTTGCCGAATAACCATTTTTGGATACACGAAGTAATAAAGTATTTTGAGAACTTTATGGATTTTATGATTTATATGGCATCCCATTAAGAACTCTAATGCATTTGTCGTATATTTCATTATAAGCATTCATATGGGAAAATGGGGTGTTACGGTTCTATTTTTTCTACTTTCATTCCTGAGTTGGTAGTTCACCATCATTGGTTAGTCGGTATTTACCTCTTTCCCCTCATTAGAATTTTACCCCAATGGAGCTGATTTGTTCCCAGTCATAACTACTGATGTCAATCTTTTGTTACCAGTCATAAGTATTAATGTCAATCTTTTATTTCCATTCATAAGTACTGATGTCAAACCTTTGTTTCTAGTCACAAGTACTGATGTCAATTACTCGTTTACTAGTCTCGATACTAATGCGTATTGTCATCACTGAGTCGATATTATTTTGTTTTCCTACCCTCGACCCTAAGTTGGTAGTTTATTATCCCTTGTGAATAGGCATTTCTCTCTTTTTGCTATCTCTTCTATGAGTGGATAGTTCACCGTTATCACTTAGTTGTTGTTATCCATACTTTTTCCTCATTTTTATTGAGTTGATGTTACTTTGTCTTCTCTCTAGACTTTACCCCAATAGAGTTGACTCCTATTTTCCTAAGAGGAGTTGATTTGTCTCCAATGGATTCAAATTTCTATCCCCAAAGTCGTGTTATGCCCCAGAGATTTATTTTATTTGTCGAAAGTTTGTAGATTTTATTTTTTCTCCCCCAGTGTGTCTTGTTCACCTGCATGAAGTTTATAATCTACATTCATAATCATAAGCATCGTATGACATCTTAGGGTCAAAAATAGGGTTTGTTTTGTATTTAAGTATCTTCAATCATGTTGAAACGGAGATTTTAACCTTCGTATCTCTGGATATAAGACACTTAAATAAGGAAAGCTGTTATACCCCAATTTTTCCCCATAAGATCCTCCATCATCTATAAGAATCATAGATATTTTTTTTGGCAAAATTCCTCAAGATACAAGTTTTTTTCTTCATCAAAATTTCTCCAAGGAACCAGTGCATTAAGATTTGACTTGTGTACTTAAGACTTTATCATGTATTCATTGAGAATGTTTTTGAGCTAGGGTTTTATTCCTCTCAACATCTCAAGTCACTTTGGCCTCAATATGCACCCAATGCCAAAGAATTATGGTGTTCTTCTATGGTTGTACCTGAGCATTGGTGTTGGTTATTCAACAATGATTCTTACTTTGACTTGGTTTTCTCATCAAGGATATAAGGATCATCATCACATCCTCATTGGAAGTTAATCATAGACATTTAGGGTCTCTTCTAATAGCTTTCTCTACAAGGCTTTCCTTTCAAGAAGTTTAGAGGATTAAATCAAGGGATTTCTTTCTTGCGATGTTACTTGTCAAGTGATTAAGGATTGCTTTAAGTTTTCATCAAGTCAAGATATGTTTTGTTGGTTGGGATATGAGTTAGGAACTCATTTATGTCTCATTTTCAAAAGCAACTTGGTTACTTCTGGAATTTATGATTCAATTTGAGACTAGGTTTTACCAGTCGGATGACATGTATTTGTTTCATGCTCTCATGGAATATTGACGCTAGAATGCACAAGGGCTATGGTGCATATTTTATTCTCAAATTAATTCAAGCTAGAATAAGTTCATCATTATATTATGTTTTAAAATAATACTTGAAAAGAAAATTACATTACAAAAAATATAGATCACCTCAATCAGAAGAATTCGAATTTGCTGTCACTGAAACACCGATACCGTAAGTAAAGTCACCCCGAGTCCTTGGAGATGATTGTCATACCCCAAATTTTCCCTACCCTTATATTATAATTAGGTTTCTAGTTAAATAAATTATATTATATAGTTTTATGTAGGGGGTGTAAAACATGGAAGAGAGGTGGGTTGATCCAAAACGGACCATCAATAGCTAATGGCCCATTAGGTTTCATTGATGTTTTGAGAGAATGTGCCTTTTTATAATTGGGGTACACTATTTTCATGGGCCTTTCTAAAAAATAAGAAGGGGCCCATGTATTGTTTTATCTCATTTCGGATAGTGAAAATTGGGTGTATGTTGCAAACATTAGAGAAAAGCCCATTTAGGTTTTAGATAGTTTTGAGGGTGTACAAGAAATCCATGTTGTTTAGAGGCCCAATATAAATCAGAAAGGGAACGTGTGGATTTCCTTTAGTCCATTTTAAATATTGAAGAGAGGGTGTATAGAGAATTTCATTTTGGTTAAAGGCCCAATAGATTAATGCAGTACGACCCATTTGGTTTTATTTGAAAAGTTTGTTTTCGTTTTTAATTATAACAATTCTATTATTATTATCAACATTATAATTTTATACTAATACTGATTATAATTATAAAATTATATTAAAAACTTAATTAAAATTAATTTATGTTTTATTCATTAAAAGAGAAGTGTTAAGGAAGAGTTTTTTTTCTTTCACAGACCATTTCCAAAGCCCGAAACGAGCAGGCCCAATTCAAGTGAGGAAAAAAAGTTTGTTTCCACAAACAAACATCTACTGTGCGAATCATGAAGAAATAATGCTCATCTTAAAGAAAAAAAGGTTGTGCAAATCGAATTTTCCTTTCCTTTATTTCAGAAACAGAATCAGCATAATACAAAAACAAAATCAAGCATAAATCAAACTAATCAAAACAGATTAAAACCTATTAACGTTGTGCGAATCAATTCAGATTAATAAAAATCAATTACAATTGGAAATTTTCCTAAATCAGAAACAACAGAGTTAAATTAGTTCCTAAAACTACAAACCCTAAAACACTATAAAAAGGAAAAAAATTACAGAGAAAATGAGGAAATTTTACAGAACTGAAAGGAGGAAATTCACAAAGCAGAGGAGAAGAGGATTTTCGCAAATAAAATTGGATAGAAAAGGAAGTTATAGAAAAGGGAACCGTTGGAAAGCTGTCTTCATCGCCACTGAGATTTGCCCCTGCCACTGCTTCAGCTTAGGGTTTCGATATCTGAAACCCTAGTTCTTCGTCACACCGCTGCTACAACCATCTCTGTCACCATACACTGCCACACCTGCAAGTAACAGAAGGAAAATATTAACGAAGAGGAAATCAGAACAGAGAAGCGAAGAATACGGTTGGAGGTAATGATCGCCTAAATTCTTTGTATGTTTCTTTGTTTAAATTTGCAGGTTGGGGTTTGAGGTTATTTATGGTATCAGAGAGAGTGAGGATCACTGCCACATGTGGCTTTTGTTTAGGGTTAAGAGGAGAAGAGAAGAAAAGACAGAGACTCAGAGAGAGTAAAGAGACAACAGAATAACGAAATGAAATGTTATTTTGTAAAATTAAAAAATATATTGTGTCTACTAATCATGTGCGCGTGGATCCAAGAACATTACCATACACCCTCATTCGTAGCCACACGATCTTCATCAAGCTGTCTAAAGCGCGCAAGCCCATTGTACTCCCCTACACGCGCCCACACGGATCTCAAACAGACTCCCAATCTTGCTTTGGGCCTAGCCCATTACCAATCATACCCTTGTCTTTTTTTTATTATTACTTACACACGCAAAAAATGCACCCCCAGGCCAAATGGTCCAAGTCCAAAATCTGGACTTGGGCCCTGACTCCTTGCATCCCCCAATTTACTAAGTAACTCAAACCTACACCTCTTTTCCTTTTGGGTCTTAATTCAATATCTGAATTCAGGCCCCTTCTATTAACACACCCCCCCTTTTTACTATATTAACATAATTCGCACCCCCTGCATTTTTAATTTATTTTCTTTATTATTTTATTTTATTATTCTTATTTTTATATTTTCTATTTTTATATATTTATTATTATTGAATCATATATTATTTTCTAACTCATCAAAAATATTTTTATTTATTGCATTAAATTAAATTATTTTACACATGCATTAATTAGATATTTTGATAACTAATATTACTAAAAAACATTCAACCAACAATAAAATTATTTTTCGTAAATAAATTAATTCGACAATTAATTTTTGAAAAAGGGTTACAAAGTATATTTCAATTAACTACGCGTTTGGTCCAAAATCTCCATTATTCATACACTCGTGCTAAGTACTGGGGAATTAAAATATCTGCATAATCCATAAAAAAACACAAATACCACGAACTACGAAATGTGACTCTGATTCCTCCTAAGAGGATACGTAGGCATACGATTAAAATCGTGGCGAGTTCCCCTAATAAATAATTAAAACCTTTTTTCCCCTAATAAATAATTAAAACCCTTTTTCCCCTAATAAATATTAAAACCCTATTTCTAAAAAATTACGCTTCTAAACCTAGTATCCTTGTGAACAAGGTAGATAAGGGGTGCCTAAAACCTTCCCCTCGTCTAAAGCTGAGTCAACAATCTAGAATCTCTGAACTTTTTAGGGTTATTCCTTTATACTTCCTTCTTTAGGATAAAAATTAAGGGTGGAGACTATGATTTAAAAACCAATTGCAACAGTTGGCGACTCTGTTGGGGACTCAACCCTAGTTTTAGAAGCTTTTCCTTTAGGTTTTAGGGTTTTGCTTTTTTTTTGGTGTTTCTTTATTTTGCTTTATTTATTTATTCATTTATTCTGCTTATTTTTTATTTTTCATTATATTATTATATTTGTGGTGGGATTTAAATTCTGCAAAATTATTCTCAAAATCCTTAGAAATAAGGTTCGTCTATTAGCCAAGGGGATACATCAACCCTATGAGTTTATGTGACAACTTCGCCTAGAGTCGGTGGAATTCCGCGAAAGGAATACGTCTCAAGAGATATCCTCTTGGGAGGTAGGACTTTGGAATGACATCTATAACTCTTTGTACAACCTTTAAACCAAAATCTCATGATGAAATCTTTCATGACCTAGAGACGAAAGTATCGGTCTGTAAAGAGACTACGCTTAAGGGAGGCCCTTGTGCCTTTCCCTCTAGTGTTATTCATGATACCTTTAAGGAAGCCACCTTATGGGGAGGGTAGAATATTCGAAGGCTAATACTAGGAACCTACCTTCTAAGGGTACCTTTCACAAACCCCACTACAATCTATAAACCCACAAGGGTTATCGTTTTCTTCTACTACTATCTCTAGCCCGTAGGGCTTCTTTCTATGTCATAATCCCTAGCCTGTAGGGATTCCTCACCGTCTTTCATTAGCCATGATCCTTAAAGGATTCCTACTTGTCTCAATTTCTGAGACAATGTAGGATATCATCAAATCTATGTCTATTATTATCTTCGTCCGTAAGGAGTCCCTTCTTCTCTCAATCTCTGAGTCAGTGTAGGATATCATCATGTTTATTCTTAAACTCGTATAGGGTACCCTTACGTTTACCTTCATACTACCTCCCCGTCGCATTGCCTCTCCATGAAAACATTTTCATACCCTCGAGATCCAAAAAAATAATATATTGTTCATATTCATGCATTTGCATATCTCTCATTCATATATTTGCACAAAGTTCATATCATTTACACTTCCACCCTTATCCAACTGTGATCCAGCTAGCAAGATTTTCGATACTCGCATGCAAACTCAATGCATGTCTCAAGAAGCCATGAAGGAACTCAAAAGAGGCCAAGAACTATAGAAGGAGGAGGACCACCAGTTGAAGACTCAAATTAACTTGATCATGCAATTATTACTGAGGATCAAAGGTAACCCTTTGTTATCCCAGACACATGCCTATTCAGCACCACAAATGCCACCACTATGGGAAGTTCCCCTACCTCAACAACAACTACAACAACCCTATCAACATAAGGGATATTTACAACAGAGCGGAAGACAAAAACTACCACCAAGGAGATTTAACCCACTTCCCGTACTACACATTCAGCTACTACAACATTATTCAATGTATCTTTGGTAAAGCAGAGGCCACTGAATCCTCCGAACGGGACACTCCCGCCTAAGTATGATGCAAACGCCAGATGCGAGTATCATGCCAACTCTCCAGGGCATTACCTTGAAAGATGTTGGACTTTCAGACACAAGGTCCAAGATTTGATCGATGATAAATAGTTGACTTTCAAAGAAGGGATCCCATTGGTGAACAGTCACCCTTTGCTCTGACCAATCCAAAAACTAAGGAGAATTCACTGAAGTTAGTGGATCAACAAGGGGGCTCATCTCTAGATCATTAGGACTTTATTATTTAGATTTGTGATTTCCTAGTTGTTAATTTTCATTCGCTATAAATTTGTATCCTTGGACCAATAATTCTAATAAAATAATCATGCATGTTTTTGAAATCGATCCATTCCATAAATAATCAACGACTTTCTATTCTTATTTTATATCTTCCATTGGATAACTTTAACAAACTTCGAGGAAGGATGATGAAATTACAAAATAATCAAATTTTATTGACGTATGCTTTTTAATAGTAAGGCTTAGATGATGATGTAAGGCATTGTTTCAATTCCTAAATAGTGGAGAGATAAGGAGATAATCCGTAGTCAACCCCATCGAGCTAGAAGTTGGAGTTTTGTTCTATTTTTCAAAAAAAAAAACTTAAACTTAACCAGGGGAAGGGTAGTCTTTCAATTAATTCAATGGTGCATTCTATTCTCAAGAGAAGTGATTTATCCAAACAAAAGGTTCAGGCATATCTCTTTCCTTGATACATCACTATGGAAACGATCTAAGCAAAGGTTCAAAACTTACCCTTTTCCTCGAATTCACCATCCAAGAATGAGGAATCAACGAAGAAAAAGTCCACGATGGCTTCTTCCTTAATACATCAATTAATATCTAGGAAACAATGACAATGAAGCTTACAACAATCAGCGTGGCAGTCACAAAATTTCAAAATCAAAAGCAAAAAAAAAAAAGAAATTCAAAAAAAAAGATCGCTAAGTCAAAGCAAATTAAAACTTGACTTAGACAAAGTTATGGCATCCCAATGGACCGAAAAATTCAAAAGAATTGGTCCATACAAAATAAGGGATTGAAACAAAGTTGAAGAAAAATCTTGTGACTACCACCTCAAAGGCTTATCATCAACGCTTAGATCTTATCAAATGCTTGGATTTTATCAATTCTTTTCATCAGTGCTTGGATCTTTATCTACGCTTCTCATCATCTACGCAACTACAAAATTTCTCTTGGGGATTAAACGCATTTGTTGCATTAATTGAAATTAGGACCGGAGAACATCAAGGAGAATGGGGTGGGATAAACAAATTTTGAGCCTTATATATAATTTTTTATGCCACAAACCATGGCCATGATATAACCTTTAGAAAGTCCTAATTGAAGTTAGGTTCACTATGAAAGCATACTCAACAAGATTTGTGTTAAACTGACTCATATGTTTGTTAAAATTATTTCTAACTACTTTGCTTCTTTGAATATTCATCTTCTAATCTTACATTTCTTTTCAAATGATCATTTTCGATTTCAAGAACTTGCATGCGCATCAAATGAAATTACTTTTTCAAAATGTACAATTTTATCTGCGAATCAATACTTAGCATCAAGGAAATTTCAAAAGAGGGTCTGATCAAAGGAAATATTTCCAAGAAGCTTTTAATTAGGGGAAAAACATCTAAAAAAGATCCCTATAGACAGGGGAAAATACTAATGATCATAGGGGCATATCACAAGGGGTGATCATTCCGAGATTCAATCAAAATTCAAAGCACTGTTCAATCAGGGGAATACCTTTTGAAAGGAAATTTCCTTAATAAAGTCATATCACAATAGGGTATGACTCGGTTTCCTCGTTTTAACAAACCTCTCAAGGCCTTGATAATCAGGGGAAACCTTCCAAGATACAAATGTTGGGGCACTACGTATCAAGTTCATCCTACTGCACGTAGGGTCCAAATTTCCCTTCAAGAAACTTCAAGTATAAACTTTTCAAGCTTCAGATACTTGGGGAAATCTATGTCAATTTCATGGTGAGGTCTGAGTCCTTTCTGAGGGTACTTCCTCAAGATTTTGGAGATTAAGGGACATCCTTCCAAAATTTGAATGGTGGGGCAAACCAATGCGAGGCTCGATCAAAAGGAGTTGATTCAAATGGTTCATCAAAGCGAAACATTTTCAAGAGTCTTTTAATCAGGGGCATAATGTAAAATAGTGAGGTCATTCATGATATGATCAAACTATTTCCAATTTCATATCACTGAGAATATCCTCCAAGACCCTACCAACGAATTAGGGAAAGACATTCCATATAAGAGCAGGCTCTCTGTGCACTTTCACAACCTCAAGTGAGTTCTTCTCCTACAATGGTAATCTTCAAGTTCAAATCGGGTATCAGGAAAACATGATAGCATAACATTCAAACGTCATATGACAAGCAACCTCACCGCATAGGCAAACCTCTACGCTTTAATCATCCACGACCCATCATAGGGGCACCGTTAAAAAAAAGCATTCAAGTTATAATCATAGGCATAAGGCTGCATAAATCATGCATTAAGGCTCCTCGATCCAGAATCAAGCTATAATTGTCATCTCATCCATCTATAAAGTCTGAAAATATGGGTCGAGCATATCTTAAAAAGCCCAATTACGCATTCGCATTTCAAAATCCAACATACATTTACACATATCCAAGTCACTCATTACATGCATCAGTCAGCCATTACATTTCATGCATCAATCAAATATACATGCATAACATAAACCATGTTGCATATGAAGACTATCATCATTGTTAATCAAGTTATCAATACCATAATTGAATTTTGGCAGTAGATTCCCCTAGTTGATCACGACAGTTAATTATCCAGAAGACCTCGGCAGAAGGCAGCTCACAATTGAATATCGGCAGTAGATTCCCCTGGTTGATTACAGAAGTTGATTATCCAGAAGACATCGACAGAAGGTAATCCATAATTGAATCTCGACATTAGATTCCCCTAGTTGATCTTGAAAATTAGTTATCCATAAGACCTCGGCAGATGGTGTAATACAGTGGGAGAACTGACTTGGGTGTTTTGCGTTTTATTGTAAATATTGTGGTTAGCAAGAGTCGCCACCAACTTTTCTTTTATCCAATAAAGGAAAGGGTGAAAAGAACAGGAAAGAACTTTCAAGATATTTTCTTGAGTTCGGTGGGTAGGTTATGAAAGGGGAAGGTGTTAGCACCCTTTTCATCCGCAGTTATCTACAGGCTCTTAGTTGCTTGATCACTTTGAAAATGATTTGTTTGAAATGTGTTTGTGATTGGTGTGAGTTTGAAAATATTTTGAAAACGCCTTGGTTTCGGAAAACTTTGTAATGATTCTCGTCTCTATAAGAATGCATACAAAGTGATGGTTTTGAAAATACTTCAAAGAGATGTTTGTTTTTGAAGATGTTTTGAAAGTGTGAGTGTGGAGATGGTTTTTAGTTTAGTGAGCAAGCAACTATGAATGTCCTACCTACTCAAAAGGTCTTTGTTCTTTTCCTCCTCCTTTAGATGTGGCTATCTTACCATTGATTGGTAAGAAGCCCTATCGTTGGATGTGAAGGGACTGGTGTGGGTCAAACGTATAATCATTGAAGGAAACATTATAGGATACCTTAGAAATTTGTCGTAAGGGACTAAGATCATTTACGAAGGCAACATTGAATGGTCATCTAGGGACTACGATCTTGTATTTGAGGGTCTTTGCTAAAGTATTCCACGTTCGAGGGACATGATTATTTTTCGAGGCAACAAGAGAGATTACCTTAAAGGTGCACGTGTGTGAAGTGTGTTTGATTGCATGCATTTTTGTCTTTGAGATTAGGGTTTTCTAGAGGTTGATTTTATCTTTCCATACACACTCTAATTACTAACAATTTATATGCAAAATGATAAATTTGGGGAAATTAAAATCCTACGCTATTACATCATTAGGGGGATGGGGGTACAATTTACAAATGGGGATGAAGTAGAAGCTTTAATCATTACAACCACATCGAATAAATTGACAACAATGAAGAAAATCTATGAAAAATGTAAAGACAGTGTAAAAAGAAAGAAAAATTGCATTTTGAACTAATATGTGTCGACACATGATGCAGTTTTTTGCCTCTATCGTCATTCTTTTGCATGTATCAGTCAGTTTTCAACATATAATTGATAAAAATGACAACAAGTAAATAGTTAACTTCAAAGGGCAGTGATTACTGTATTCTATCTTCACAAATGAATCATTAGTGATGTATGAAAAATGCAAAGTCAAGAAGACTTACCTTGAGACTGCACTTGGTGTTTTGAGTCTGGATACTTTTCAAGATGATGTGATGGCTCCAATGAATCTCCAGGAAGCTGTTCCAAACCGTTGAATAACACCAACCCAGTCAAGTTGTACAACACAGTTTTTTTGTGTTTGGAAGGGGAAAATAATGGTACCACATAAATTGTTCTTATGTTTGAACAATTTCTATGTGATGTGAAGTGTTTGGCTGGTTGGTTTATGGGAGAGTTTGTAAGATGGAATAATGGATTGAGGTTCTATTTTTGGTGACTTAGAATAAAGATGAGTATGACCAAGGGTCTTTGGTGAATGAGCAGAGTTTACAAAAAATGTTGTTTTTTCTGTTCTCTCTTTTTCTCTTTAAAAGCCCCCCTTTGTATGTTGTGAAAACAGTCTATTTGTATATGGACTTGACTGAAATTTAGGAGGGAAACAAATAAGTTTTTGAACTGTTTAGGTATACCGTTCCATTGTTTTTTGATGTAGCTCTTATGTGCTAATTCTGTGTAAATATGGGACTGAGATAATGCAGGCTTGGACTAGGTTAGTGGTAGCATAGCAGGGCTGTTTTCCAGCAATTTTTTAATGTTGTGGTATCTTGGTGAATGGATGTTTTATAGCAGTACAATAGACTGTTTTTGACATGGTTTTGGGCTTTCTTAGACAGCAACATTTGTAGCATGATATAATTCTCTTTTGTGGACAACATAATGGCAAAGTTTGGACATTGAGTCAAAGGTAAAAATTCAAACAAGACAAAGCTTAGGGTTTGTAATCTTGAAAAAATGCAACCTTTTAATAACTTGAGTTATTTGTAACACCTTGAATTATTTGTAACATCTTGTATTATAGTGAAAAGATGTAATGAAGCAATGAAATTAACAAGTATACAAATTCTTAAAAAAAATTCTAAGTCTTGTAAATTTTGTCTTTCCAAAATGACCTTTAACTTCCTTGATTTTTGATGATCAAATTTTATTTTTTGAATTGCTTGATGAAACGTGATCCTTGAAATTCAATTTTTGGTCAAAAAGTCAAAGTTTGACTTTTCAGTATATAATTGACTTTTTTCCATCAGTTGACCAAATTTCATCTATCAATCCACTGATCTCAAGAGATAAGTTGAAATACGCGATTAGGTCAAAATGATGCGCTTGGATCCTTGAGATCATGCTTCTAACCAATAAGTCAGGTATTAGGTCAGAAATCGAAGATTGGTTATTCTCGGTCAAAACCCTAATTTTAACCATTTTGCCCTTTTGATGATTTGAACGGTTTTCTTAGAGAATTGTGATACAATCTTGAAATTTGACAGAAATAATCCCGAGGGTCCATAATGATCCATGAAAGTCATTTTAAATGTTAGGAGTCCAACTGTCCTTGTGCAAGCTCAAACCCTAATTTTGAGGTATCAGTGTTAAGGAAATGGCTTGACCTAGTCAATACTTATGCAAGCTTGAGCTTTTGAAAATCATTGTGAGAAATGTCTTGAGAAAATAGATGGAAATTTTTGAGGTACAACAGCTTCCCCTGTTCAATCTTCTTAAACCTGAAGAGTTAGAATGGCGAGTCCGCCATTCATGACTTGAGGGTGGAAGATGATTGAACACTAAAGTGCCCAAAAATTTACACTTGATGATGTGTTAGTTGATTATGTTGGGGATGGGATTAAAGATGCCATGTGTAGAGGTGATAAAGAATTCTTCGCATATGGGCTTATAGATGCCATCCAGAGTGACTGTTGGTAGAAATTGGAAGAAATATCATAATAAATCTTTGGTCGACTTAATTTGAATGATATGCTGGAATGGACCCGTGTTAAGCCATGTCCGGAAATGTATTAGAAGGAACCCATGTTAGATTTCTTCTGGATGAGCCCATGTAAAGCTGCCTCTGAAGATATGAGAAGGAACCCATGTAAGATTTCTTCAGGATGAGCCTGTGTGAAGCTACATCTGGAATTTAGAAGGAACCCATGTAAAATTGCTTCTTGACGAGCCTGTATGAAGCTGCATCTGGAAATTAGAAGGAACCCGTGTAAGATTGCTTCGTGATGATCCAGTGTGAAGCGGAATTTGGAAATTAGAAGGAACCCATGTAAGATTGCTTCTTGATGAGCCTGTGTTAAGCAACATCTGGAAATTAGAAGGAACCCATGTAAGATTGCTTCTTGATGATCCCGTGTGAAGCTGCATCTGGAAATTAGAAAGAACCCGTGTAAGATTTCTTCTTGATGAGCCCGTGTGAAGCTGCATCTGGAAATTAGAAGGAACCCGTGTAAGATTGCTTCATGATGAGCCCGTGTGAAGCTGCATCTGGAAATTAGAAGGAACCCGTGTAAGATTGCTTCATGATGAGCCCATGTGAAGCTGCATCTTGAAATTAGAAGGAACAGTGTAAGATTGATTCTTGATGAGCCCGTGTGAAGCTGCATTTGGAAATTAGAAGGAACCCGTGTAAGATTTCTTCATGATGAGCCCGTGTGAAGATGCATCTAGAAATTAGAAGGAACCCGTGTAAGATTGCTTCATGATGAGCACGTGTGAAGCTACATCTGAAAATTAGAAGGAACCCATGTAAGATTGCTTCTTGATGAGCCCGTGTAAAGTTGCATCTGGAAATTAGAAGGAACCCATGTAAGATTTCTTCATGATGAGCCGGTGTGAAGCTGCATCTGGAAATTAGAAGGAACCCATGTAAGATTGCTTCATGATGAGCCCGTGTGAAGCTGCATATGGAAATGTATGAGAAGGAGCCTATGTTGGACTGCTTCTCGACGAGCTCGTGTGAAGCTGCATCTGGTTGCATAGATAGTTTCTTTGTCTTGCTTCAGTAACTAATCTTGAACTTGTTGAAAATTGTTGATGATAATTATTTGTTGATTGATCTTTCTTGAAAAGGTAAAGAGTTAGCTGTATGCAATATCATGGTGTATGAAATGCATTGTGTAATGATGTTTTTAAAAATGAGTTTATGATATATGTGCTTCGTATGCATATCCTATGAATGTTGGTTAAATGTATCTTTTGTCTTGCAAAATATATATTTGACAAATGCTGGGGAGCCTTGGGAAATTAAATCCTGGACTGCTGTTGGGGATGAAGAGTATGCACATCTTCAGACCTTGTTTTAGAATGTTTCCGCTGGGGATTCCTGTTTTGTTGTTTGAGGAGAACTCTGCTGGGGAATATTGACTTTGCTTGAGGGAAACTCTGTGGAGAGTGTTGATTTCTGCTTGAGGGAAAGAGTTCAAGAGTTTTAGTCGTCCTTTGTTCTACTGGGGAGTTATCTCTTGATTGGAGAGGAAGAAAGTTTAGTTGTTATCTGGTTGGATTCCAGGCTTCACATCAACTTGCTGGGGATAAAGAAGTTAACTGTTATCTAGTAGGATTCCAGACTTTGCATCAATTCACATGGGATAATGGAAAACTCTATCGGGGAAGAGGAGTTTTGTTAGTGATTTGAAGAAGTTAAACCATTATCTAGTCGGGTCCAAGTTTCGTAGCAACTCGAATAGTTATCTGGTCGGGTCCAGGTTTCAGCAACTCGAATTGTTATCTGGTCGGGTCCAGACTTCGTAGTAACTTTTGGAGATAGTAACGACTCCGTTGGAGATTGTAATGACTATACAAGGGGTTAAGGCGTTTCGTCTGTTGATTTGTAATCGTCTGAGAAGCAAAATCAAGCTGGGGAGTTTGCAGTTTGTTGGGGAAATAAACCATGTTGAAGAGAATATTTTGATAACCTGCTGGGGAGGTGTTTTCTTTAGGGAGAAATCCACAAGGCTCTTTTTTAAGACCAACTCAGCTGGGGAGAGATTGGAACTCTGGCTGGGGATTGCATGAATCCAACTTTGTGGGGATAATTATGTGGAGATATCCATGAATTTGGCCTTGTAGGGCTTGGACCCTTATATGTGAAGATTATTCTGTGGGGATAACCTTATAGAGGTGGCTCTGGCGACTTCACTGGGATCACCTTATGAAAAGGACTTCGTGAGGATTTGTCACTGTCCATAGTAGTAAGGGTTGTAGAAATAACAGAAAATGTTTGCTTGGTCGTACATGACCCTTTGCTGGAATTCATGTTCAATGCCCCAAGTGATTCAGATGGAGACATGCCGCTGGCTATTTAAGACTTTATGAGATGTTTCTTGGAATCTTGACTTCACTTCCCCATACGAGTTGGACAGTAACATGTCATTCCCCTTGATTATGGGAAATTTGTCATTAGGAGCGTCCTTCCCTTTGAAGTGATTCTGTTTACTGAGAGAATTTCCATTCATCGGATGTTCGCCATGCGAATTTCCCTGTTATCAAATAATTAGCCATATGTAAACATTGATATTTAAACAATGCAAAGTTTATGTTTGTCTTGAAATTTTTTTAAATGTATTTTTGGCAAATCAAAGAATTTTGTAAAAATATGAATTCAATTCAGGATTTACAATAAGCCTTACAGGAGTCAGGATACCTTTTGTAACAATACACTTTCAAACTAACCCGTGCTTCAATTAGGACTTTTAAGGGGTTGTAACATGTCCTGGTTCACGGTTTAAGAAACAAAGGATAAGGCTCAAAGTTTATTTGTACCTAACCCATTCTCCATGATGTTCTCCAGTCCTATACTCAGTTAATTGTGCGTTTGAACTCCCATTGAATCTGGAATGATATTTTGGTGATGGTTCGGATACTGGAAGTTTATTTGAGAAGGCAGTCATTTTTGCAACATTTTTCTATTGTTGAGGATTTGTAACGACCTCTTTTATTGCCCCTAATTTTGCCTGACTGTTTTTGTTTTCAGACTACAATCAGCGGGATGCCCCAGTTTTTTCTTAAGTCTCCTTCGTAGGTTTTGACTTAGGGGGATTTTTCTTTGGAGAGATAATGACCTCCTATTTTACGGGGAACCATCACTGTCTTTCGATTCAGAAGGATGTTTTTTATGTCATTCGTTGTGTACGAAGTGAAATCCTGCGACTGAACGCGTATTTGAATTAACTGAGAAACTACCCTACCGCAGGTTTTGATTAAAGGTTTCAATTTGTGTGAAAAATAAAACTCCTACTTCTTTGGCTCAAAGGGGTTGACTAGGGATTATCTTCCTTATAAATTCATTGTTTAGGAATTGAAAGAATGCATGTACATCATCATCAAGGTTTGTCCAAAAGCATACTGTATGAGATTATGGTATTGTTTTCGTCATCCTCCCTCTAAAGGCTTACAACTTTTAACGAGAGTTGAATATCACAAAAAGGGAATAAAAAGCACAATTTAAATATAGTGAAAATGAATGGATTAATTCAATACAAACATATGCAATGCATTAATGAAAACAAAGTTTAATATAATAAATAAGTGTTCGAACAAACAAAAGAAATTACAATTGAAAATTCAAAATGAACTGGACACTCTCAATGATTTGGCGTGGGAGCACCGACCACGTTGGGAGTATTAGGAGGGACGAATTTAATCTCCTTGGCATTAATAATGTTTTGAATCTTGTCTTTCAGTGCCCAACAATCGTTGGTATCATGCCCAGGACTTCCAGAATGATAGGCACATATTGAATCAAGATTGTAGTTAGGAGAAGAAGTTTTGGGGTTTGGATGAGGTCCTATCAACATAATCAATTCATCCTCAACATGGGTTGCAATGCTTGAGACAATGGTATATTGATTTTGGTGAACTGTCTCTTGGGCTCGTCTTGCCTTCGCTGATTTCCCCGTTGTTGTTGTCGCACCGATGCAGGATTAGAGATCAGAACTGCCCCCACAGATTGGTCATGGTTACTCTTATTACGAACCTTCTTTCCGTACACCGCATTGGACTCTTTCTTCCCATTGTATGGCTTCTTCTGAGTATCGAAAAATGAAGCCACTTGGATCTTTCCGCTTCTGATTCCATTTTCAACTTGTTCCCTAGTTAGAATCAACTTAGTGAACCCGACCGAGGAGCTTCCGATTAGGTGATTGAAGAAAGGTCCTGTCAAAGTCCCCATAAAGATATCAACCATCTCCCTGTCAATTAAGGGTGGTTGCACCCTGCTATCCAGGTCTCTCCACTTTTGGGCATATTCTTTAAAGCCCTCATTTGAACCCATGGTTGTATTTTGCAACTGCACATGAGTTGGTGCAAGATCATCATTGTATTGGTACTGCTTGTAGAAAGCAGTGGCTAGATCCTCACATGTGTGAATATTAGTCCTCTCAAGTTGATAGAACCATTCCAACTACGTTCCAGATAAGCTTTCTTGGAAAAAGTGAACCCACAACTTCTGATCAGTGGTGTGTGGCTGAATCTTGCGGACATAAGATCTCAGATGCATCTTAGGACAAGATACCCCGTCATACTTGGCAAAGATAGGGATCTTGAATTTGTGGGGAATGACTACCCCAGGTACCAAACCAAAGTCTCCAAAGTCCAAGCCAGAAACAACTTGGATCTCTACAGCCTTTAATCGGTCTTCAAGTTGTTTATATTTTTCATCCGCCGGTGGATACTGCTCCTCATAATAGTCTTCTTCCTCAGTAGATTGGTTATCTCCACCCCTAGCTCTAGTGTTTCTAGCTTCCTCTTCTTGATTTTCTTCCCTCAGAAAAAGCATCTTCTATTTAAGCTAGTCGGGTAGGCCCTTTGAACCTTCTTCCCATGTTAAGGATGCCAACCCTCTTCTTAGTCTTTTCTTGGTGACAAGGAGTGCCATCATTTCTTGTTGTCCCTTAGCCAAGTTGAGAATGGTATCTTGGAACTGAGCGTGTTGAGACTGTAGGTCCTTGACAGTTTGTTCTAGAACCATCTTATACTGAAACAAATAGTAAAGAGATGAGGAAACATGTATGGGGAAAACCTGTTATGATGACATGCATGATATGTGGATGCGATGTTTTCAAGGATCTCGCAGGGTATACACAAGAAAATGTCAGAAGTTTAACTTTGATTACAACCTTGATTGAAGAACTTCGTATCGTTGAAATGTCCTTCTACAAGAATCAAGCTCACCATGTCAAGTGGGTCATAGCCCTTGATTCAAGTTATGCTTTGGTCTTTGAGAGCATTTGGTTAGAGGGAAATAAATCCTCTTTCCCCTTGATAGATGCCTGGTTTAACATAACCATGCATCATAAACCCTTGAGACCCTTGAAATGGTTATTGAAAATGCTATGGTATGATGTCATGATAAACATATACAATCAAAAGCAAACAAGTCGTTATGTACAAACAAAAACAAACAAGTCCTTAGGTTCAGGCTTGCATGAGGTTCATTGGTCAGTACCCTCTTGAAGTTTAGTTGGTTCAACCTATCCTAGAAAGTAATCTGGTTCTAGGGTATCTCAATATCACTGATCTTTCTTCATTAGGCATTATATTAGCATAATCAATCTTTTCTTGCGGCCAAAATATCCCAAAAGTCCGATCTCAATGAGCCTAGTATCGAGTATCAACCAATTTTTAGCTTTCCACTGAAACCAGCTATCTCACTACTTCCTAATGGCCAACTTGTTCAATTAAAGGTTCTAAGGTCAGTTAGTGCTTCATGATACCGCTCAGCAGCCCCGTATTCTCCTCGATTCAACACAAGGGATACCAGTACCAACAAATGCGTCACACTAACGTAGCTATTGCTTCAAACATGTCAGTCTACGTTGTACAGTTTCCACAATCTATTTCTACTTACCTAATGATGTTCCCAGATTCGGGTAGAAGATTAATACAAACCCAAACAAGGACCCATAAATTTAAAGCAAATAAATTAACCAATGAAAACAATTTAAATGTGATCTAGTTCTAAGGTAACCCTACTTAAAAGTCAATAATCCCCAGCGGAGTCTCCAATTCTGTAATACGGTGGGAGAAGTGACTTGGGTGTTTTGCGTTTTATCGCAAATGTTGCGGTTAGCAAGAGTCGCCACCTAATTTTCTTTTATCTAATAAAGGAAAGGGTGAAAAGAACAGGAAAGACATTTCAAGATATTTTCTTGAGTCCGGGGGGTAGGTTATGAAAAGGGAAGGTGTTAGCATCCTTTTCATCCGTAGTTATCTATGGGCTCTTCGTTGCTTGATCACTTTGAAAATGCTTTGTTTGAAATGTGTTTGAAAATATTATGAAAACGCCTTTGCTTCGACAAACATTGTAATGATTCTTGTCTCTATAAGAATGCATACAAAGTGTTGGTTTTGAAAATAGTTCAAAGAGATGTTTGTTTTTGAAGATGTTTTGAAAGTGTGAGTGTGGAGATGGTTTTTAGTTTGATGAGCAAGCAACTACGAACGTCCTACCTACTTAAAAGGTCTTTATTCTTTTCCTCCTCCTTTAGATGCAGCTATCTTACCATTGATTGGTAAGAAGCACTATCGTTGGATGTGAAGGGACGAGCGTGGGTCAATTGTATAGTCATAGAAGGAAATATTGTAGGAAACCTTACAATTTGTTGTAAGGGACTAAGATCGTTTACAAAGGCAGCATCGAAGGGTCATCGAGGGACTACAATCTTGTATTTGAGGGTCTTTGCTAAAGTATCCCAGGTTTGAGGGAGATGACTATTTTCTGAGGCAACAAGCGATATTACCTTAAAGTTGCACGTGTGTGAAGTGCGTTTGATTGCATGCATTTTTGTATTTTAGATTAGGGTTTTCTAGCGGTTGATTTTATCTTTCCATACACACCCTAATTACTAATAATTTATATGAAAAACGATAAATTTGTGGAAATTAAAATCCTACGCTATTACATCATTAAGGGGATGGGGGTACAATTTACAAATAGGGATGAAGTAGAATCTTTAATCATTACAACCATATCGAATAAATGGACATCAATGAAGAAAATCTGTAAAAAAATGTAAAGACAATGTAAAAAGAAAGAAAACTTGAATTTTGACCTATTATGTGTCGACACATGCTGCAATTTTTTGCCTCTATCATCATTCTTTTGCATGTATCAGTCAGTTTTCAACATATAATTGATAAAAATGAAAAGCAAGTAAATGGTTAACTTCAAAGGGCAGTGATTACTACATTCTATTTTCACAAATGAATCATTAGTGGTGTATGAAAAATGCAATGTCAAAAAGACTTACGTTGAGACTGCACTTGGTGTTTTGAGTATAAATACTTTTCAAGATGTTGTGATGGCTCCAATGAATCTCCAGGAAGCTGTTCCAAACCGTTGAATCACACCAACCCAGTCAAGGTATACAAAACTGTTTTTTGTGTTTGGAAGGGGAAAATAGTGGCACCACAGAAACTGTTCTTATGTTTGAATAATTTCTATGTGATGTGAAGTGTTTGGATGGTTGGTTTATGGGAGAGTTTGTAAGATGGAATAATGGGTTGAGGTTCTATTTTTTGTGACTAAGAATAAAGATGAGTATGAGCAAGGGTCTTTGGTGAATAAGCAGAGTTTACAAAGAATGCTGTTTTTTCTGTTCTCTCTTTTTCTCTCTAAAAGCCCCCTTTGTGTGTTGTGAAAACAATCTATTTGTAGATGGAATTGATTGAGATTTAGGAGGGAAATATATAAGTTTTTGAACTGCTTGGGTATACTGTTCTATTGCTTTTTGATGCAGCTCTTATGTGCTAATTGTGTGCAAATATGGGGCTGAGATAATGCAGGCTTGGACTGGGTTAGTGGTAGCATAGCAGGGCTGTTTTGTAGCAGTTTTGGAGTGTTGTGGCAGCTTGGTGCATGGCTGTTTTATAGAAGTACATAAGACTATTTTTGACATGGTTTTGGGATTTCTTGGACAACAACATTTGTAGCATGATACAAGTCTGTTTTGTGGATAACATATTGGCAAAGTTTGGACATTGAGTCAAATGGAAAAATTCAAACAAGACAAAGCTTAGGGTTTTTAATCTTGCAAAAATGAAACCTTGTAATAACTTGAATTATTTGTAACACCTTGAATTATTTGTAACATATTGAATTATAGTGAAAAGATGTCATGAAGCAATGAAATTAACAAGTATACAAATTCTTAGAAAAATTTCTAAGTCTTGTAAATTTTGTCTTTCCAAAATGACCTTTAACTTCCTTGATTTTTGATGATCAAATTTCATTTTTTGAATGCCTTGATGAAACATGAACCTTGAAATTCAATTTTTGGTTAAAAAGTCAAAGTTTGACTTTCTAGTGTACAATTGACTTTTTTTCATCAGTTGACCAAATTTCATCTATCAATCCACTGATCTCAGAAGATGAATTGAAATATGCGATTAGGTCAAAATGATATGCTTGGATCCTTGAGATCATGCTTCCAACCAATAAGTCAGGTATTAGGTCAGAAATCGAAGATAGGTCATTCTCGATCAAAACCCTAATTTTGACCATTTTTCCCTTTAGATGATTTGAAGGTTTTCTTGGAGAATTATGATCCAATCTTGAAATTTGACAATAATAATCCTGAGGGTCCATAATGATCCATGAAAGTCATTTGAAATGTTAGGAGTCCAACTGTCCTTGTGCAAGCTCAAACCCTAATTCTGAGGTATAAGTGTTGAGGAGATGGCTTGACCTAGTCAATACTTGTACAAGCTTGAGCTTTTGAAAATATTTGTGAGAAATGTCTTAAGAAAAGAGAGGGAAAATTTTGGAGTGCAACAGAAGGTAATTCACATTTTTGAATCTCGACAGTAGATTCCCCTGGTTGATCTCGACAGTTAATTATCCAGAAGACCTTGGAAGAAGGTAATTCACAATTCAATATCGACAATAGATTCTCATGGTTAATCTCGGAAGAAGATTTTCTGGAAGACTCGGCAGAAGGTAATTCTACATCAAATCTCGGCAGTAGATTCCTTGAAAATCTCGGCAGTATATTTCCCGCTAAAAAACCTCTTATCAAACATGATGTACACATGACCATATCAAAATCTCAAGGTCATTCACAACATTTGGTGCATCTAGCTTATGGAAACGCCAAAGAACATTTGATAAAGCATCAATGTCTAATCTGGTTAGAACAAAATTGAAAGAAAATTCACGTCTGCGTCCACATCTAAGCTTATTTCCACGCCCACGCCTTCGTCTACAACTATGACAACATCTACGCCTATGTCTATGTTCATACCTACGCCTGCACCTACAATACGAACATCGAGATCTTGCTGACACTTTTCATAAAATTCAAATTAATTTAGAGATACAACGATTAGTGACAAACAACATTGGGAAGTTGGTGACTATAAGAACCCGATGGTTTAACAAAGGAGAATTATTAGAAACATTTGCAAAATACTTGGGGCATACACACACACTCAATGCATATACACTCTAGGTTCCATATAAATCTAAGACATCCTACACATACATCACACATGGCATTTTCCAAAACATACTTTGGGCAAAATCAATATCCCTCCATCAAATTATTACCTTAGTTGAAAATAGACAGCCAGTGAAAATCTGATCCTATATTTGATTTAGCTATCTAAGATTTGGTTATTAAAACACCTTACTCTATATTTAACTCATTGCACCAGGCTCCATGCATCAATGTTGTTTCCTCCTTTGTGATCTAGCTCATTGTGTCAGTCTCCATGCAACAATGTGTGAAATCTACAATATAAACCATTGTGTCAGGCTCCATGCAACAATGTGCGAATTCTACAATATAAACCATTGTGTCAGGCTCCATGCAGCAATTTGTTGTCCTTCTTTATGATCTAGCTCATTTTGCCAGTCTCCACGCAGCAATGTACAAAATATGCAATTTAACTCATTATGTGAGGCTCCATGCAGAAATGTGTTTCCTCATTTGCAATATAGCTCATTGTGTCAGGCTCCATGCATCAATTTACAAAATCTACAATTTAATCCATCGCATCAGTCTCCATGCAGCAGTCTATTCCTTCCTTTGTGATATAGTTCATTGCGCCAGGCTCCATGCAACAATGTACGAAATCTGCAGTTTAAATAATTGCGTCAGTCTCCATGCAACGATGTGTTTCTTTATCTACAATATAATCCATTGCAACAGTCTCTATGTAACAATGCTATTATCAAACTTTTCCATTCCATTAGTCTCCATGCAGCAATGTGTGAAATTTGCAATTCAACCCATTGCATCAGTCTCCTTACAGCAATGTTGTTATCAAGCTTTTCTGTGATATAATCCATTGCATCAGTCTCCAGGGAACAATGTCATTATCAAATTTCTTCCTCGATATAACTCATTGCCCCAGTCTCCGTGCAGCAATGTAGTTATCAAGCTCTTTTCAAATATCTATCCCCCAGGTTGCGATAGATATGCAGATAAATCTGCGTAATCCATTGCATCAATCTCCATGTAGTAATGTGTTATTAGGCTTTGTTTTATTAATCCCATAGGTTGTGATGAATAAACAAAATCAAACCAAACCAAAACTTACTATTTTAGTCTCCAAGCATTGGTAAGTTAAATTTTTCAAAAGTTGTATTATTTTACCTCCTAGGTTATGGTAAATATGAAAAATCTCTTCTTAGATACTGACGAGTCATCCGCGTCATCATATCTAAGTTAAATCAACTTTCGTTCAAACACTGGTTAGATGATGCATCATCATTTATGCTTGATCTTCGTACTCAGGGGAATGTTGTACAACGTGTTCTTATAATCTTCCAGGAAAATTTTAGGGTCTTCCAAAATTTAATAAATTTCCGATCAGAACATGTGAGACTCGCGTATTCTCACACTATTCAATCGAAAAGTGATTAAATAGGGGCAGCTGTCATACCCCAAATTTACCCTACCCTTATATTATATTTATGTTTCTAGTTAAATAAATTATATTATATAGTTTTATGTAGGGGGTGTAAAACATGGAAGAGAGGTGGGTTGATCCAGAATGGACCATCAATATCTAATGGCCAATTAGGTTTCATTGATGTTTTGAGAGAAGGTGCCTTTTTATAATGGGGGTACACTATTTTCATGGGCCTTTCTAAAAAAATCAGAAGGGGTCCATGTATTGTTTTATCCAATTTGGGATAGTGAAAAAGGGGTGTATGTTGCAAACATTAGAGAAAAGCCCATTTAGGTTTTAGATAGTTTTGAGGGTGTACAAGCAAGTCATGTTGTTTAGAGGCCCAATATAAATCAGAAAGGACTCATGTGAATTTAATTTGGTCCATTTTAAATATTGAAGAAGGGGTGTATAGAGAATTTCGTTTTGGTTAAAGGCCGAATAGATTAATGCAGTATGGCCCATTCATATTTTTTTGAAAAGTTTGTTTTCATTTTTAATTATAACAATTCTATTATTATTATCAACATTACAATTTTATATTAATACTGATTATAATTATAACATTATATTAAAAACTTAATTAAAATTGATTTCTGTTTTATTGATTAAGAGTGAAGTGTTGAGGAAGAGTTTTTTTCTTTCAGCCTATTTCCAAAGCCCGAAACGAGCATGCCCGAAGTGAGGAAAAATACTTGTTTCCACAAACAAACATCTACTGTGAGAATCATGAAGAAATAATGCTCATCTTAAAGAAAAAACAGGCTCTGCAAATCGAATATTTCCTTTCCTTTATTTCACAAATAGAATCAGCATAATACAGAAACAAAATCAAGCATAAATCAAACTATTAAAAACAATTTAAAACCTATTAAAGTTGTGCGAATCAATTAAGATTAATACAAATCAAATACAATTGGAAATTTTCCTAAATCAGTAACAACAAAGTTAAATTATTTCCTAAAACTACAAACCCTAAAACACTATAAAAAGGAAAAATAATTACTGAGAAAAGGGGGAAATTTTATAGAGCAGGAAGGAGGAGATTCACAGAACAGAGGAGAAGCGGATTTTCGCAAAGAAAATTGGATAGAAAAGGAAGCTACAGAAAAGGGAACCGTTGGAAATCTGTCTTCATCGCCATCGAGATTTTCCTCCGCCACTGCTCCAGCTTAGGGTTTCGATATCCGAAACCCTAGTTCTTCGTCACACCATCCCTACCTCCATCTCCATTACCATCCGTCATCGCACTTGCAAATAACAGAAGGAAAAGATTAACGAGGAGTAAATCAAAATAGAGAAGCAAAGAAATACAGTTGGAGGTAATGATCGCTTAGCTTCTTTGTATGTTGCTTTGTTTTAATCTGCAGGTTGGGGTTTATGGTTATTTACGGTATCAGAGAGAGTGAGAAGTGCCGCCGCATGTGGCTTTTGTTTAGGGTTAAAAGGAGAAGAGAAGAAAAAACAGAGACGCGGAGAGAGTAAAGAGACAACAGAATAACGAAATGAAATGTTATTTTGTAAAATTGAAAATATATTGCGTCTACTAATCTTGTGCACAGGGATCCAAGAACATTACCATACACCCTCATTCGTAGCCACACGATCTTCATAAAGCTGCCTAAAATGCGCAAGCCCACTGTACTCCCCTACACGCGCCCACACGGATCTCAAACGGACTCCCAATCCTGCTTTGGGCCTAGCCAGTTACCAGTCATACCCCTATATTTTTTTTATATTTTTACTTACACACGTAAAAAATGCACCCCCAGGCCAAACGGGCCAAGTCCAAAATCTGGACTTGGGCCCTGACTCCTTGCACCCCCCAATTTACAACATAACTCGAACCTACACCCCTTTGCCTTTTGGGCCTAAATTAATATCTAAATTCATGCCCCTTCTATTAACACCCCCCATTTTTACTATCTTAACATAATTTGCACCCCCTGTATTTTTAATTTATTTTCTTTATTATTTTATTATTTTATTTTTATTTTTATATTTTCTATTTTCATATATTTACAATTTTAATATATTTATTATTATTAAATCATATATTATTTTCTAACTCATCAAAAATATTTTTTATTTATTGCATTAAATTAAATTATTTTAAACATGCATTAATTAGATATTTTCATAATTAATATTACTAAAAAACATTCAACGAACAATAAAATTATTTTTCGTAAATAAATTAATGCGACAATTAATTTTTGAAAAAGGGTTACGAAGTATATTTCAATTAACTACGCGCTTGGTCCAAAATCTCCGCTATTCACACACTCGGGCTAAGTACGGGGGAATTGAAATATCTGCATAATAAAAAAAAACACAAACACCGTGAACTACGAAATGGGACTCTGATTCCTCCTAAGAGGATATGTAGGCATACGATTACAATCGTGGCGAGTTCCCATAATAAATAATTAAAACCCTTTTCCCCCTAATAAATAATTAAACCCATTTTTCCCTAATAAATATCAAAATCCTATTTCTAAAAAATTGCGCTTCTAAATTTAGTATCCTTGTGAACAATGTAGATAAGGGGTGCCTAACACCTTCCCCTCATCTAGAACCGAGTCAACAATATATAATCTCTGAACTTTTTAGGGTTATTCCTTTATACTCCCTTCCTTAGGATAAAAATTAAGGGTGGCGACTCTGATTTAAAAACTAGTAGCAATAATGATGTGTTTTAAAGCTTTGATGTTTGTAAGCTTGATGAATCTCTTGCAGCTATACATGTGAATCATTAGGCCGAACATCAACAAATTCAATCTCTAGTGGAAAAGAAGATATGATTACACTAGATCCTGGATCAAGTAAGCCAAAGCTTGTAGTGCTACAGATTTCAAATAAAAAAAGGAACAGCCTAGTCCAATCTCAGTTTTAGAACCTACATTTGAAGAATACAATATAGATCTCATGTCTTTGTAATGCATGAAAGGTGGCCGCATGAAATTGCTGGAGCCTTTGAAGTCGAATTTAATTGACAAATGGCTCTACATAAATAAGACCAGTTAAAAGAACAAGCAGAATCGGTTCACTATGAATAAAACCAAGCATATTGTTGTTAACTAGTGGAGGAAAATAAAAATCCAGTAAAACCTGCATTCAACCAAACAAACAGTTCATAATCCGTTCAAATAAGCTAGCCATGCACTTGTGAGTTAACATCACCAATAATTTGCACCAGTCGACGATTATCAGAGGAGTCTCGCATTTCTTGTGACATTATAAATCATGCCCTGCTGCAACTTTTTCAAACGATGTGCAACCCTGCATTAGTGTAGAATTAGTTCAGGAAATTCAAAGAAATAACAGTTCAAAATCAAACTCAAATGCAAAACCAGTTTAGCATAAAATAGAAAACTCCAATCTCATTTCAATTCTGACTAACAACTAATCTAAAAAATAGTTACAACAAAATTTGATAGCTCATCTTAACTACCTTAAACCATCTCAGCTAATTTGCAACTAACTGCTAACAGAAATCTCACTGGCAGTTATTAACAGAGATAACGAAAGTTAACAACTCTAACTGACAAATCTACACCATTGATCTCTTAACTGAATCTCATGATCTAATGGCCCAAATGGATTGATTCATAACTGAATTCACAGAGTCAAGTCCTATATAACAGAAATTCAAAGATTTACAAAGGGGAGGATTCATAACAGAAAATCCGAGAAACTATCAAGAACTCACCTCTGAGATTCTCCCACCTCTTTACATTTTCTCTGAAATCTCTACTTCCTTCAACATTTGCACTGATTCTTCAACGTCTTCAAAAGCATAGAGGATTGTGTGTGTGATTCTAATGTGTCGTACTCCGACTATGAAATGATGAGTCTATCTCTATCTTTTAACTGCACAATTACTACTAACCTCACAAGTAATGTTGGAACAAGTTTAGTTCTACAACTATCCTTGAGTTTTGATGATAACAAAGTATACAATGTATAGAGAATAATTTTATACTCTAATAGTTCTCTTAAGTGTGCATATTCTAATAAGTACACTCTATACTCTGAACTAATAAGTTTTAGATGCTGGACTAGTGAAGTTCTTGAATCTGAACTCCAGACATCTAACGCACTCTAAGATACATAGATATGTTTACAACAAAAATCTACATATGAATTATCAAGTCAACACTTATGGAAGAATCTTATCCAGAATGAATATGATATATTTAAGACTCTGAAGTATCACGTTCTCAAGATTCTGAAGACTGACACTAATCAACCTCATCTTGGCTTATTCGAAGCCTCCAATTCAAGAAGATAACTATGAAAGAAGATATTAAATAAATAGTACAATATCAAATATCCTCTCCACTACCATGTAAATCAGGATAAAGGATTGTACTTTTGTACCAAATTTGTTTCCACACATCCCATCCTCTCTCCCACTATACTGCAAGTGCCACTCTACTATTGTATAATCAAACGACTACATGCAAGTTGTAATATTAAGGATATTCCAACTTCACCCTTTGATGAATTTATTTTTCATATATATAAAAAGGTCTTTGAAGCATGGAAAAATAAAGATGTAAGAGGAAACAAGTGAGAAGAATTGAGAAAAAAAATTTAAAAACTACACAAAGAAGAAAATCGGTGTTTGTAAAGCTTTTATACTTTTTAATTATTTGTTAGAAAATCTTGTTGCACTGAAACTGCGTGTATCAGCTTTCTTAGAAGTACTTTGTAAACACAATCTTGTAATATTAACCTTTGGTTAATTTCCTTTAGGGACTAGGTTATATTCATAATCCTTGAGAAGATATTGACTGTGGTTTTGTGTTTGTAATCAAAGTATTGATTAGTGGATTAAGTCCTTATTGGGAAGGCGAAATCACCTTGGCGGATGGACTGGACTAACCTAGTTAAAGAAGAACTAGAATAAAAATTCTTATGTTCTTTCATCATTTGTGATGTTTGTGTTTGGATAAGCGAAAATTTTTATTCTTGAAACCCAATTCAACCCCCCCCCCCCCCCCATTTCTTGTGTTTCATTGAACCTTCAAGTAATTTTTGCAGTAATTATTGCAACAATTACTTTTCTCTCTCCAATTTCAAATATCAAATTTTACCCTCTATACATTTTCCACTCGGTACATAACAGTGCAACCTTTAAACTTATGATTGATTCTCTAATCTATCTAACCTCAAATCTAATTCCATATTCTCTATATCTCTCATAAGCAAAAATTTCTGCTTCGGTCTTAATCACGCATATCTTCCAAACCGCCACCCTTTTCCCTCAACCTTTTCTCACAAGTTTTGAAATGGAATACAAAATAACTGGAAAGAGATACAAAACTTTAAATCATAAGAATTCCACCTCTCATGTAGAGTATACTAACTATAATTCATCATATGCTGGAACTTTTGTTAGGAGTGACACCCAAAAGAGATACACAGAGATTTATGCTTCAAAGAGCATCCACTCAGAAAGAGAATTCATATTTGATTTGGAATAAGAGGATATTGGCCTTACTTCTCAAGTTGGGCATGTCATTATTTGTAAAGTAATTTTATTCCAATCTAATCAACACTACTCAAAAGAATCTGGAAGTTCTGCTAAGAGGAATACTTGTGTAATACTCACAAAAACTCTCAATAAGATGTTGGGAGTGAAAGTGGTAGAATATTCTTACTAAGACCTTTTTTGAAAAAGTGAATGGTCATGAATTGAACTGCATTAGATATTCCTTATGTCTCCCAGGTACCAATTGGGTTGATATGGTCAAATCTATTGAAAAGACTATGCTAAGAATGAATTTGAGGCCGAGACCTAAAGATTGGTGTTATTTTCTTAAACATTCTCTTATCCCTATTGTATATAATGAAACAGTAAAAAAGGTCGGGCTAGTTTTACTCCATTGTGTTACAACATCCTCCTCCATTAACATTTCAAAAATAATATGTCAAGAAATCCACACGTGTGCCAAAAGAAGGAAATATGAGAACTTGTATTTCCTTTGTATGATTAATGCACTATGCAAGAGACAAGGAATGCCTAAGAAGCCTACTAATGGAATATCTAACCCTCCAATAGGCTTTGAAAAGAAAACTATTTTGTATCTATTGAGACTTAAAGGTGAAAAGGTTCAACATGAGATGTGCTAGAAGTCGTCAGAAGCAAGTTCTTCTATCAACAAAGAAGAGCTCTTATGGGAAACTTTGCAACAAATGCAAAGTGACCAACGAGAGTTCTACAAAATCGTGAAGGAGAATCATACATGGAACGGGAGGTTATACTCTTTACACAAAGTGGGTGTGATGAAAATGTCCCCTATTTTTCCTAATCACATATTAGGAAAACCACCAAAAGAGACCGAACAAGATCACCAAGAGAAGCACCTCACAAGGAAAGCCAAAGAAAAAGGGACAATGGAGAAGAAAAGCAAGAAGGACAAGAGTAAGAAGAAAAACGTATATTGTGCAAAGAACCCCGTTCTACCAGAGGTAATTTCTGGTGTAACATCATAGGCTTCAGCAGCATAGAAAAAGAAGAAAGAAAAAATAACTAACTATAAGGCAAAGAGTCCATCCAAGAAGGCCACAGAGAAGAAGTACAGTGAAACAAGGGAGTTTGACATCAACAAACCAGCTAAAGAGGAAGTTGATGAAGAAATTAAAGTAGATGAGAAATAATATTTGGATAGAGATGATGAAACAATTGATGAACTGATTCACCAAGCTAACAAAGACAGTGGGGAGATGTAGAAGACTTATGACGAGAAGGAAGAGAAATAAGGATCAATGGAAGAGGATGGGTTAGTTCGAACTGAAGCATGGGTTAGTTCAAAAGAATACTATTACAAAAGGTATCCTGACTCCTGTAAGGTTTGCTACAAATCATGAGTTAATATCACATTCTTACAAAATTTGTTTTTTTACTAAAAAATGGATTTTCAAAAAACTTCAAGACATACATAAGCTTTGAATTTAAAAAAAAACATTGTTTGCATATGACTATTTGTTCAACAACAGAGGAATTCGCACGAAAGATATTCAATGAACAGAAATCCTCTCAATGGACAGAATCACCTCAGATGGAAAAAACATTTCCAGTAACAGGCCTTCCGTAATTAAGGGGCATGACATGGTGCCTAGCTAATCTGAGGCAGTCAAGTCAAGATTCGAGGAGTCTCTTAAAATTGCCAAATAGCCAGGGGAAGATCTCCATCTGAATCACTTGGGGGAAGTGGACATGAATTCCAGCAACGAATCATGTACGATCAAACAAACATCTTCTGGAAGTGTGGAAACACTTACTACTATGGATAATGACAATTTTCCACACCCTGTGAACATGGACGTAGTCGGAAAATACTACGCGTGAACAAAGACCCGCTAGGTTGACTGGCCTAGGAAAAAATAAAGGCATCCCGGTGAACCAAAAGGTTTCGGGAAAAATTCAGGGATACATATATAAAAGAATTGTACACCCGACAAGTCAAAAACCTGAAAGGGCGGCTTAGGCAAAAAAGGGTATCCCGATGGACTGAAAATATGAAAGGATAGTCAAGGCAAATGTTAGGGATTAAAGCGTATGGCTGTGTCCTGTTATCTTGTCATTTGTCTATCAATAGAAGGCTTATCACCCTAATCAACATTTACTCAGGATTCCAGGAGTTGGGATAACATTCAGGCCATCCACAGAATCCCAGCAGATACTTTCTCTGGCAAGTAAAGAGTCAAAGGCATCCTACTACAAGGTCACTGCCATATCCTTAGCATACAACCTAATGGTGACAGGTGTTCTCATATCCCCGGCGGAGCAAGAATCTCTAATTTACCACTCCTAAAAAATTCCCAAGTGAAGTCGCCAAGCTATTCAGGATTCCCCAGCAGGATTTCCACAAAATCCCCAAGCACCTCACGAAGTTTCCCTTCCCCAACAGAGTTTATTTCTCTAGCAACGAAAATCCATCTCCCAACATTTCAACTTCATCAAAATTTGAAGACATACATTCTTCATCCCTAGCAACAATCAGGGATTCATTTTCCCTAGTTCAACAATATAGCAGTGGAATGACTGACACGTTCATACATTGCATTCATACATCATTTTATAAGTGTCATAGCATATGCAACACAAATGAATATATTACAATCTCATTTATTTTGAGAGCATCATTTTTACTTCATGCATCATGACTTTGCATACAGCTAACCCTGTATCTTTTCAGGTAAAAGTCTATAAACAGACAAATATCATCAACTACTTACATGACCAGACAAATTTCTGGTACCCTGTTGAGGTAGTAATCGTCCAAGATTCCTTCATTATCTGTTGAGGTAGAAATCGTCCAAGATTATCTCATTATCTGTTGAGGTAGTAATCGTCCAAGATTCCTTTATTATTTGTTGAGGTAGTAATCGTCCAAGATTCCTTCATTATCTGTTGAGGTAGTAATCGTCTAATATTCCTTCATTATCTGTTGAGGTAGTAATCGTCCAAGATTCCTTCATTATCTATTGAGGTAGTAATCGTCCAAGATTCCTTCATTATTAACTAAAGTAGTAATCATCCAAGATTCCTTCATCACCCGTTGAGGTAGTAATCGTCAAAGATTCCTTCGTTATCAACTGAAGTAGTAATCGTCCAAGATTCCTTCATCACCTGCTGAGGTAGTAATCGTCAAATATTCCTTCATTATCTGTTGAAGTAGTAATCATCAAAGATTCCTTCATCACCAATTGAGGTAGTAGTCATCAAAGATTCCTTCATTATACGTCACAGTCAAGCTTCATACTTACCAACATTTTCAAGTTCCAGATTAATACCTGTAACAAGACAGGACAACTATCTGTGAACGACTAATTGTAGATTAATACTTGAAACCGGACATGAAAACTATCTACATAACCAGATGCAGTCTATCACTGACTCATCCTGAAGCAATCTTACACGGGTTCTTCTCATAATCTCCAGATGCAGTCTAATATGGGATCATCCTAAAGCAATCTTACACAGATTCTTTCTCATCATTCAGATGTAGTCTTACCCAGACTCATCCTAAAGCAGCCCCATACAGGCTCCTTCTCATATATCTCCAAAAGAAGTCTAACACAGACTCATCCTGAAACAACCCTCCACAAGCTCTTTCTAATACATTTCCAGATAGTAGTTAATTTCATTCTCCCCAACAAATTACTGTGAAGCCTGAATTTCAACTAGAAAACAACAAACTTTTCCAGAGATAACTCCTTAGTAGAGCCATGGACAACTGAAGTTCCTAGACTCTATTTCCCAAAGAGTTTTCCTCAAGCAAGAGAACAACGGAAATCAACCTTCCCCAGTGGGCTCCTCCTCAGACAGCAGGAATAGGAATCCCACAGAAAGAGACCTCTTATGAAGTCAACATCTATTTTGGATGGCATCTGTAAGCCCATCTCTGACAGCTCTCCAAATGGTATCTTTAAGCCCATTCCCTACACAATCAACCACCACATCATCGAGTGCAAATTTTTGGGAACTCTAGTGTTCAATCATCTTCCACCTTCAAGTAACGAATGGCGGACTCGCCAATCTAACTCTTCAGGTTTAAGAAGATTGAACAGGGGCAGTTGTTGTACCCCAAAATTTTCCCTCTCATTTCTCAAGACATTTTCCCAAAAGTTCAAATTTGCACAAGTACAATTGGATCATATTGGATTTTTCAAGCACCATTCAAAGAGGAAAGTATTGAAAGAGAAAAACAAATAAATTTGATTTTTTGACAAAATTAAAGAAAAACAAGCTTGTTTCAATTCATGCTTAGCTTCGATTGAACTCTCTCCAGCAAGCCAGTTTCAATTGGGCTTTGTTTCCCTTTGAAATAGCTTCCTTCGATTCAGAAGGCAGGGGCCTCCTTTTGGTTTCCTTCGATTTAGAAGGTAGTGGCTTCATGTTGGCTTCTTTCGATTCAGAAGCCAATGACCTTCTGAAAGCGTCCTTCGACTCAGAAGGCAATGACCTTCTGAAAGATTTCTTCCGATTCACAAAGCAGGGACCTCCTGCATGCATATTTCGTTTGGGCCTGTGGCCTTCTTCGAATGCAAGTTTGGTTTACATCTTTCGTTTGGGCATGTGGCCCCCCTTTTATGCAAGCTTTGGGTTACATCCTTCGTTTAGCCAGTGACCTCCTGCATGCAAGTTTCGATTGGACAAAGATTACCTTCTACCAAAGCTTCGATTACAACATTTACATGTTTTCCTTTGATTCACAAAACCAGAACTTCCTTCATGCCAGCAGGCACAAGGCAATGGCCTTGTGCAGCTCTCCTTCGATTCACAAGGCAGAAGCTTCCTCATATTTTCCTTTGATCCACTAGGCAAATACTCCCTTTATGCTTGCCTTCAACACATAAGGCAAAAGTTTCCTCTTCATGCCTACCTTCGTTTCACCAAGAACATGATTGCTACATTATGAACATGTTGGTGGCCCATTCGAAGAATGCATAAGGCATATATGTAAGCTATTCGAAAGACACACAAAAGGGCCATTCAAAGGATATACATGTGGTCCATTCGAAGGAGGAAATTCTGGACCAATCGAAGAGCAAGGATAAGGTGTACTTTAAAGGCATGTTAACAAAGTGTCCTTCGATTGGAATATCAGAACAAGACGTCTTTGGATAAGCATATCAACAAAATCAAGCAGTTAATGCAGAAGTTGACTGATCGAAGAAGCTCTAATGAATAAGTTTATGAACACTTTGAATCAAAACTCTGGGCCAACCGAAGGGCAAGGCATGTGGGGCATTCGAAAGATCCAGGGGAAAACATGTCCAGGTTCACTCAAGATTTCAAAAAGGCAAGAATTACCCAAATATGACCAACTTTCAATATGTTGGATTCTTGTCTCATGGCCTTCAAAGCCTAGTTAATGGCTATCCCTTACCATTTCCATGAACATCACATCCCTATAAATACAAGCCTAAAACACATTGCAAAGGAGGAGGAGAAAAAGGAAAAGAGGGAAATGAAACACTTGCCACAGAAATATTCTTGCAGAGACGCTGCAGTACAGAGGCGACAGACTACATCACATAGAGTATCAATCAAAACTGCAGGCGTATTTCTAAACGAAAGCCTTTTTGCCACACACGCACGTTGCCCCACAAGAACTCCACAAAACTTCCAAAGTTCCAACAAGGTTATCGGAATCGAAACACCCCACTAGTAACAAACCTTCGATCTTCATTTCATTTCACATGTAATTTAATTTTCATTTGTATATTCATGCCACATAACATTTATGCTGGTTAGCGTGTTGCATGTGAAGTATAAATTGACAGGGTACCTTTACTAAGGCATGGGAAATGGATTCCTTCGAATCTTAAATCCAACTCAGATGGTGAAGAAAGATTTGTGCAGTCGAAAAGACCTGGGTTCGACACCCAAGCCTTGCAATGTTATTCTTTTTTCTAACATCTTATGCAGATTCAACGCTACGCATGCTCACCATACATCATCAAGTCCAGGCCATCGTATGCATATCTGATCCGGATCTAACGCCCTGAGTGCACAGTCTTACCATAGGCCCTCCTGAAAATCTCAACACCAGATCCAATACCAGCCTGGGCCATCTCCTGATTTGGGCCTAATAAAACCCAATTCACACCCCTTTTTCCATTCATTGTCTGACCCATTTGCACTTTTATTTTGTTTTTTTTGTTTATTGCTTTATTTTTTTAATTGACATTAAATAAAAAAACATCACAAAAAAATAGGTTAGTATTTTTCTTAATCAAATTAATTTTGAAAATTAATTAATTAATTATTTTAACCATTTCTTTAAATTAAAACTAAATAGATTTAGGTTTTTTTTAGTTTAATTCTCTTCATATAATAAAAACAAAACAAAACAAACAAAAATATTTTATCCTTAGGATGTTAGACGTCTTTTCAAATTCACGTGTTATTCCTTTTATTACTGTAACTATATATTGGGATGTAATAGATGATTAGTAGAACCTTTACTGCTTTCTTTATTCCCCCAAGTTTTTGGACATGTAAATATCCCCCTCTCCGAATCCATGTAATAGCGTAGTTTTAATTTCCTCATTTTTTATTACTGCAAACTATTAACTGTTAGATGCATGAATAATAGGATTGTATGGCAAGAATAAAAATAAAATGCTAGCAAACTTAATTTCAAAGACAAATAACTGAAACAAGCACACTTGCACATATACACCTCTAGGGTACGCCCACTTTGGTTGCCTTCGGAAATAGTCACAACTCTCGAAACGTGAGAGATTTTAGTGGCTACCCTTTGGTTCAAAAGATCATAAGCCCCTTGATGACCCTCTAGACATTGCCTCGGTAAAAATATGATCTTAGAACTCTAGGGTAGTTACAAAAACTTCTTGCCCTGTTTCCATTGTGACTATAAAAAATGTCCCTTCGAATGCCCCTCAAACATCCAACGATATGTCTACTTACTCACTAATAGTAGGATAGTGTGATCGGTGGATCTGGAACTGACTGTTTTTAGCTGGTTTCGCGAAATGTCGCGGTAAGCAAGAGTCGCCACCGTCTTTTATTTTCTCCAAATGGAAAGGACAAAAGCACAGAAAAATTCCTTATAGAGATTGCTCTCGGTTCGGGAGGTAGATTATAGAAAGGGAAGGTGTTAGCACCCTTTCTATCCATGGTTATCCATGGGCTCTTAGATACTTGCTCATTGTGTTTTCAAAATGTTTGTTTGCTTTTCAAGGTGAGTGGGTTTTGAAAAAGTTTCGTTTGAAAAAATCTCTAAGTAACTCTTGTATCTGTCCTCAAGAGTGTATGAAAAATTTGTTTGAAAACTTTTAGAAAGTGTAGGTGTGAAAAGTATTTTGTTTGTTTTTTTGAAAAGAGCAAGTATCTATGATAATCTACCTACCCTAAGGAATTCGTCCGTATAAATGTCCTTTAAAGTAGTGCCATCCCACCATTGAGAGGTAGGTAGCACCACCATTGGAGGTGTTCGGGTCAATTCGAGTTTTGGGGCAGTGTGGTCACCAAGCAAAGGTAAGATACCTTAGGAGCTACCCTTATGCCATAGATCTTTTATTCCGAGGCAACTTGTTCCGAGGCAACTTATTTTAAAGCAACCAGATCAATGGGACATAAGGACTCACTAAGACGTCCTATAGTCGGCGACCACGTTTCGAGGGACAAGGCAACATTGTGATCACCGGAGTAATGGAAAGACACCTTAGAAGCTACCCTCATGCCAGGTTCCCGGATCATGAGGACTTACTAATACATCCTCTACTCGACGATCACCTTTCGAGGCAAGGCAACAGTGAGGCGTACCCTAGGGGTGGTGTGTGAATTGTGTGTCATTTTCGGTTTATTATTTGTCTTGTCATGTATTGGTGATCTACGCTTCGATTTTATTTTTGGGCATTCATTCTTTCATGTTATTGTTTAACAGTTAAAGGTGCGGGAATTTAAAGTGCGGAAAAGGTAAAGGTCCTACGCTATTACAAAAGCGCGGGTCTACAACGCCAAATTAATCCAGACCCGATTTAAAATAGAAATGCAGAAAATAAATGCCTAATTAACTATTACAGGGCTTTGGAGCAATTACATTATATTCACACAAAAAAAAATGCGCGAAAAGAAAATATAATCAAATGCGAGGGCGTTGGACCCTTTAAAGGAATTAAAATAAAATTATTAAAATAATTAAGTTAAATAAAGGCAATGACTTATTTTTTATGTTTTTTGTATTTATGACCTTAAAGAAAATTAAATTAATTAAAAGTCAAATAATTATAATTCTAATTGTTTTTAATTTATTAAAGAAAATGCATTAAAGTTAAAACCTAGAATTAAAACTAAATTAATTATAAAATTTATTTACAAAAATAAATTATTATTTTTTTTTATCTTTTCTGATTTTTTTTATGTTTTTTTTTATTATTATGAAAATATTAAATTAAAGCATTAAAAAAGATTAATTAAAACAAAGAAAAGAAAAGATATAAAAAGTTAAAAAGAAGCAAACTGGAGGGGGGTGTTGTCCCCAAATGGAGGTCAGTCCTTAGCAATTTTGGCCCAAGGTTTTAAAGGCCTTTTTGACTTTTCCATCATCGTGTAGCTTCTTTGACTCAGGTCTATGGTGCGCTTCTGATTGTGGCCATGTGATCCATCTCCATAGGCACGTGGATGGCCAGATAATTGTGAGCATAGTGAACCTTCAGCGCTGAACCTGCATAGGAACATTAAATGGAAAATAATGTGAAAGGGGGTGGGGACCTGGGACTCGAACCCAGGTCCTGAACATTACCACACATATGCCTAACCAACCAAGCCAAACGCGCGTATTGTACCTTAAACAACAAACAATAAATATAAAATAAACAAGTGTTAGTGGGTTTTTAGCGCGCGATTTTTAAACCAGCCAATTACTGATGGCCACGCATCCTTCTTCTTCCTTGGCTTATTTTTCCTGAAAATATAACAAAACATAGGCAACGGTTTTTTAAACGTTCTTTTAGGCACTATATTAGAAAATAGCGAATAGCCCCTGGGGCTTCATAAATTAGGCGCGACATATGTTTATTGATTGTCCAATCATGCTTGATTCAGTCATGGTACTATGGTGGTCTAATTTTACCGCTTTTCAAAACGCCCAATTTGGACCTCCAAGAACCCTAATCTGCATCAATGGTAGAATCGCATATAGTATACAAAAACGCAATTAAAGTAGATGGTTAGCTTCAGAAAGGTTTAATTAGCATGAATCCACAAATAAAATGCTATGTAAATGCATAAATTGTAAAATGCGATCATGAGAAAAAGTGGAAAGAGTCTGGCTTCTGTACAGTGATTCAAGGGGTTAGGGATGGTGTTCTTGATCCAGGTATGTTGCTTGATGTCCCAGGGATGCAATGGGATCAGTGTTGTGGCTTGAAACGACCTCTAACCTTGTTTTCAGTTTTGAAAAATCTTGGCCAAAATGCAAGTTTGCTCTGAGTGTGTTTTCGCAGCTTAGCTCTCTCTCCTGCTTCTGATCACTTGCCTAGGTCTTATGCAACATGTATGAAAAGGAATTATGGCCTCATAATGCATAGTATTCAATTTCAAGATTCTCCATAAACCTCCATAACCAAACTTCCATTTTTGGACCATTTTTGAATTCTTGCTCTATTTGGCCCCTTGCACGAATTTGGCATATGCTTAATGGTACTTCAAGATCCATCAAAGTCAGATATCTTCCTCAATTGGCCTTTTTAATTTTCTTTTGATTTTAAAAGATTTAAAATTAATTAAATCCAATAAAAATCAATAAAAAATAAAAAAAATCAATTTAAAAAAATGGAAATAAAAGGTGGGACACGTGGGAAGCATGGCTAAGCTAATTCAAGTGGAAAAAATGGGGCCCCTTTGACAAAAAATGAAATTTCAAGGATAAATGATTTTGGCCATTTCACAAAAATTTCCCAACTTCTCCAATGCATATCTTGCTCAATGTTTAAGCTTTGATCATGTTCTTGGACATTTTAGAAAGGTCTTGAAGTCCTCTAACCAATGTATTTGGTCCCATGTCATTTTGATTTACCAATCTCAAGTTATGGTCTTTGACTTAAAGTCCCTTTTTGTTGACTTTTGAAAATGACCTATAATGTTGAAATTGATAACTTTTTGTGAGAGCATTTCTTGGACTTGGAGTGTGAAGATTAGTTGTAGGAAATGTCTTCCCCTTCAAAATGAGCATTGGATGGGATTTTTCTGATGAACCATGAAAAAGTTATGCCTTGGTCAAGTTACAGTTGACTTTTCAGCTGTCCAAAAATAGAAACTTTTGCATCTTGATGATTTTTGAGCCAAGCTTTGAGAATCATGATCAAGCATTGATCAAATGATGTTTGTGGCTTCAAAATAAGATGTTGACCAAAAATTTTGACTTTTGACTGCCAAATGACCATTTTGCGCCTACAGTTGACTGTAGTGCAATTAGGGTTTTTGACTGTGCAATTTTGTGTTGAAAGTCTTGAAACTTGATATGAGGATGCTTGACCATATTTGTAGGCATGTGGGACTTGATTGGACCTTTGGAAACTTCATTTTCTTGATCAGAACAAAAACCCTAATTTTGACTGTTAGGAGGCCCTTGAACTGTGCAACCCTTGGGGAATTTTGAAGCTTGACTTGGCAATTTCTTGAAGAATATGGGAGGGCAAATTTTGGGGTACAACAGATAGCGTTGTCTAAAGGATATGAGGAAAAGAACAAACCTTTCGAGTAAAAGTAGATAGTTCCTAGATGCTTGCTCAAAACAAACTTTCACACTTACACCAAAACATTTAAAAAAAACATTTTCAAATGCTTTATCAACACTCTTGAGGACTGATACAAGAGTTATCATAAAGCAAATTGCCGCACTAAGGCATTTTTCAAAATACTTTTTCAAACACACAAAAGCACAAGGTATTTCAAAAATTGAGCTAAGCATCTAAGAGCCCATAGAAAACTACGGATGAAAAGGGTGCTAACACATTCCCTTTCCATAATCTACCCCTTACTCAGAAATAATCTCGAAAGGTGTTTTTCTATTCTTTTCACCCTTTCCTTTGTTGGATAAAAGAAAAGTTGGTGGCGACTTTTGCTTACCGCAACATTTGCAAACACAAATGCAAAACCAGTATAAATAGTCGGTTCTGCCACCGTATCACACTATCCATCCCAACAACCAAGAAAAGACGACTTTCACTTGTCTTTATGGTACGTTCGCCTATCGACGAATTCCATTCGGATTATGTAATGCTCCTGCAACATTCTAGAGGTGTATGATGTCCATCTTCTCTGATTTTCTAGATGGCATGGTGGAAGTTTTTATGGATGACTTTTCTGTCTGTGGAGAATGTTTTGAATGATATTTATCGAACCTTGAAATGGTACTAAAAACATGCATAAGTGTCAATCTCGTGTTAAATTAGGAAAAATGTCACTTCATGGTCCGACAAGGAATTATATTAGGGCACATAGTATCTGATAGGGGAATTTAAGTAGATAAAGAAAATATCAAAGTAAATAGAAAATCTTCAACCGTCCAAAATTGTTAGAGAAATAAGAAGTTTTCTAGGATACGCTAGTTTTTATCGAAGTTTCATTAAAGACTTCTCTAAAATAACCAAACCTCTAACCAAACTCCTAATGAAGGATTCTGAGTTCATTTTCACCGACAAATGCTTAGACGTGTTTACAACACTACAAAAGGAATTAATTTCGGCACCTATCATGCAACCTCCTGATTGGAATGAATCATTTAAGATAATGTGCGATGGAAGTGACTATGCTGTAGGCGCAGTCCTAGGACAAAGAAAGGATAAAAATCTTCATGAAATCTACTACACAAGTAGAACCCTAGATCCTGTGCAGACAAATTACGCCACAACTGAAAAAGAATTGTTAGTTGTTGTGTTTGCCTTAGATAAATTATGTTCTTACTTAGTAGGAACATGTAAAATTATCTATACCGATCACACTGTAATCTGGTACCTCTTAAGTAAGAAAGACACCAAACCAAGATTACTAAGGTGGATCTTACTTTTAGAAGAATTCGATTTGTAAATCAAAGACAAGAGAGGGACCGAGAATGTAGTAGCTAACCACCTATCCAAATTAGAAGGCATCAATCCAGATCATGTTCCCATGAATGATGATTTTCCTTATGAACACGTTGTAGCCCAATTAGAATTAGAAAGTGTAACAACTGATTACCCTGTGACTTATGAAGACAAGAACACAAAAAATTTATGGAAGCAGTTTGCACTAAAACCATATTGCCATGGTGTGCTAATTTTGTCAACTACTTGGCTACTGGAGTGCTTCCACCCGATATGTCTTATCAATAAAAGAAGAAATTCTTTCATGACCTTAAACACTATTATTGGGATGAGCCTTTGCTTTTCAAAAGAGACTCTGATGGTATTTTTCGTTGATGTGTTCCCTAAAACGAAATTCAAAACATAATTTTCCACTGTTATGCCGCTCCCTATGGAGGACATGCAAGTACTTCAAAGACACGCGCTAAGATATTACAAGTTGGCCCCTATTGACCTAATCTTTGGAAAGATGTCCATATCGCGGTTAAAAGTTTCGACCAATGCCAACGTACTGGAAACATCTCTAGATGCTATGAGATGCCTCAAAAGGGAATTCTAGAAGTTGAAGTCTTTGACGTATGGGGAATTAATTTCATGGGACCCTTCCCGTTTTCCTTTGGAAATCACTACATACTAGTTACTATCGACTATGTTTCAAAAAGGGTCAAGGTTGTAGCCTCTCCAACAAATGACGCACAAGTAGTAGTCAGGCTTTTCAAGAACATAATCTTTCCAAGATTCGGTGTTCTGAGGCTCATCATCAGTGAAGGTGGCTCCCATTTCATTTCCAAAATCTTAGAAAATGTATTAGCGAAGTATGGAGTCCGACATCGAGTTGCAACACCTTATCATTCGCAAACAAGTGGGCAAGTAGAGGTCTCCAACAGAGAGATTAAGAAAATCTTAGAAAAAACAGTAGCAACCTCTAGGAAAGACTGGTCATCTAAGTTACACGAAGCTCTATGGGCATATAAGACGACATACAAAACTCCGATTGGAACCACGCTATTTAAACTAGTCTATGGGAAATCATGTCATCTGCCGATAAAAATAGAACATAAAGCTTATTGAGCCATTAAGACCTTTAATTTGAATTACACCGAAGTGGGTGAGAAAAGAATCTTAGATATCCACGAACTAGAAGAACTTAGACTAGACGCTTATGAAAATGCTCAGATTTATAAGGAGAGAACTAAAAAATGGCACGATAAACGAATATCTAGAAAAGAATTCAATGAAGGCAATATAGTTCTCCTATTTAATTCTAGACTTAAACTATTTCCAAGATAACTTCACTCTAGATGGTCTGGTCCCTTCGAAGTTACTAAGGTCTTTCAAAATGGCGCAATAGAAATCAAAGGAATGTGTAGTGAACCTTTCATTGTAAATGGACAACGTCTAAAGCATTATCATATAATCGATAATAAGGAATATTACGAAACATTTAGGCTATATGCGCTGCCACCCCGTTCATTAGACTAATCACCATGATATGTCGAGCTTACGACTTAAAACAAAGCACTTATTGGGAGACAACCCAATTTTTAATCTTTTCTTTTTTGCTTTGCTTAATTTTTGTTTTTCTTTTCTTTTCTTACTTTTGTTATTGCTTATTTCTATTTTGATAAAATTATGCAGTGTTGTTTCTATAATATTACTCTCTACTAACTTAATGCTAACTATTATCCTACTTCAGGCTAACTTTCCTATTAGCTAATTACACTAACCACAATGAATTCAATTGATACTTTGGGCATTGTGTTTAAAGGAAGAAATCAGTAGGAAATGTTTGAGTCTTTATCTGATATGGAGATAGGATTGAGTACCTACCCTGATGGACCATTTATGATAACATTAGGAATCCGGGACAATGTTTTATTTTTATTAAGCCAAATAGGTTGGGACACATCTGCTTTGAGAAGAAATTTTAGCTCCTTCCGTAGATTAACCTTGGAGTTTTTAAGCTCCCTTGTCTATAAATATAATCATGGTCTAGGGTTCAATAGAGGTCTAATTAAGTTTAGGCTTTTTGGTATTGAGTACACCTACACCCATAGGGAGATGGCAGAACTGCTAGGATTTCCACATGGCCTAGATGCATTCACAGTAATCCAAGAAGAACTTTTTAATGTGGGTGAACTAGACTATTTCTGGGGGGATATTACAGGTATAAGTAACCCTGATCCTGAGGACATGCACTCAGAAAAAATTCATAACCTAGCCTTGAGATATTTTCATAAGATCCTAGCATACACCCTCTTTGGTAAGCCTGAAAATATAACCACGGTATCTAGATCCAAGCTTTTCATTATGTTCTGCGCTTCGCAAAACCATCCCATAAATGGAGCTACATTTATGATAGCAAACTTTCACCGTCTTGCGAGAGCTGTCTATGAACCCATCCTGATAGGCGGCTTAGTAACCATGATATCAAATGCTATCGGCTTAAAACAACCTCTGTTGAACCTTGTCCCTCTTGGTAGATTTCAACCAATGAATATCAATTTTTGTTTCAATAGGGGAATAATTGGAAACCTAGACCCAGGTAACTTTGAACTGCTCATTAACAATAAGTTAATACCACTTTTTACCCTACCTGACCCTAGGACTAGCGTGCATGACAGGAATAACTGGTTATATGACTGGGGCGCACCATACATTTCACCACCACCCACTCCTAAGACACCCATGATTTATGACCACCTTGATTCTTTCTTGTCCGATGAGGATATTGACCCTGAAACCCCTCCCTTTTACCATCATTTCCCATCTTCTGATAAGGTTGGATCAAACACCTTCGTCGCTTCAGTTTCTTCTCCGCCTCCAGTATTTCATCAAGCCCCCGCTTTACATGCCATTCAATCAGAGCTTGATTTGTTGAGGGATGAAGTTATTATTCCGAGGATCAACTTCCATTCTTTCATGGATACGATAGTCGAACAACTGGAATGTATTTATCAGCATCTCTACTCCGCTTCACTTGATCGACGTGTTGGACATTTCAGACTTATTGCATTTTTCCTTTTCACATTTAAATATTGCAGATAATGTTTTGTTTAAGTGTGGAGAGAAGATTTATTAGATTAGATTTTTCATTATTTGCTATTTTATTCCTAAGTACAATTTTTTCTATTTTATTCTTAAGTACAATTTTTTATTTATTTCCAGTTCAGTTTTATTTTGTTTAATTTTTCATTCGTTTAACATACACACACACACACACACACACACACACACACACACACACACACACACACACACACACACACACACACACACACACACACACACACACACACACACACACACACACACACACACACACACACACACACACACACACACACACACACACACACACACACACACACACACACACACACACACACACACACACACACACACACACACACACACACACACACACATATATATATATATATATATATATATATATATATATATATATATATATATTATATATATATATATATATATATATATATATATATATATATATATATATATATATGTGTGTGTGTGTGTGTGTGTGTGTGTGTGTGTGTGTGTGTGTGTGTGTGTGTGTGTGTGTGTGTACACACATACACACATATATATACACATACACACACATACATACATACATACATATATACACACACACACATATATATATATATATATATATATATATATATATATATATATATATATATATATATATATATATATATATATATATATATATATATATATATGTACGTGCTACAAGTATTAAGAATGTATACTGCGTACATAACTGCAAAATTTTAAATTATATTTTGTTTTTAATATGTGTGTTGTTCACCACACAAGCGTGACGCCTGTCACGCTTCTCAAACACTAGTCCCGGTCGGCATGAAATTAGAAATAGAAGTGTTTCTGTATTATCACAGAAACCCTCGTCGAATCATTCTTCTTCACATTTTATTCAAAACTCCGCCTTAGCTACATTGAACCTGCGCCTATTTCACTTCCTCCATTATCATTGTCATCAAAATTCATTAATTACCCCTTATTACCCTCATTTATTTCTCTATATAAACCATCTCTAAACCCACTTCCATTCTAAAAACCCCCAATTTCTCACACAAACTCCTACCCATCTTCCATCCTTTCTTTCAAAAATGGCACGCAGAGGTTCACGACCAGGGCCAGACCTTTCCGGAATTACTTTTCAAAATTGCAAAGCCGGAGAGCACCAAAGAGCGCAGTACCTCTAATTCTATCAACGGTCCGTAGTCCCTACACGATATGTTGATACTGAGTGTTTGGGGAAATTAGGATTGCTCGATAGTGTGCAGTGGTTACTCTGAAACTCTAACTTAGTATTCATCTGCACACAGAATCTTATAACAAACGAGTTGTTGACCTTGGAATTTTTAAGCTCGTTCTCATACAACCTGCCGTGTGACAAAAGAGACCACCTATCTGGCTCCGCCACTTTTATAATTTTCAACGATGAATATTCTATAAGTTAATCTACTATGAGTGCTTTCTTCTGTTTCCCTCGCGAGGGAGTGGTACACCATTGTATTCCTACAGACCAAGATTTGGCATCTACAACTTTCAAGCTTTGGAAAGCTCTTACTGATGAAGAACCGGACAGACGGGAAGGACTTTATGCTTCATCCATTAATAATCCCATAATAAGGTGTTTCCACTGTGTTATTTCCAACACCATTTTTGGGAGGATTAACAATAACAAGGTTAATTCTAAAGAATTGTTCCTCCTCTATTGTACCTTCACTCCCAACCAAAGGATCAATGCAAGCACGTTCCTTCTATCACATATTCAATCTTTGTGTGCAAGAGGGTCTATTCCTTTCTGCATTGGTGAGCTAGTCACCTCTATAGCACTTGGCCTTCGCCTCTAAGAAAAGCCCGCAAATCTACCACCACTGCCGCCCAATTTCATTGACATCGACAACTGTCGGGCTGACCACTTGATTAAGGTCAGAGGAGATGGTAGGTACAACCTTATGGTGCATAACAAGAAAGTTTTAAGTGTCATTTTACAGAACTTTGCACTTACTAATATTACAAACTTGGATAAATGGCTTTATGACCTTGATGCTCCTGCACCTGGAGATAATGCGCAAGTCAACCAGGGGAATGTCCAAGCTGATGAAATGGAGCAAGAAATGGAAACGTTGACATTATGTCCAAGCACGTCCGCAAGGCCCAGAAGAAGAAGACGAGAAAGAGTATCGGCCTCGAATGATGAAATTATGACTGCCATAATGGAACAGAATGAGAAAGTGCAGGCTATGCAAAATAATCAAAATGAAAAGATGCAACTTATGCTAGCCATGCAAATTCAATAGTCGGAATATGATGAAAGAAGCTGCACCAGGTTGTAAGCTTAACCGAGGAAATGGTGGCCTTAACTGTACGCATGGATGGTTTTCAATATTATATATACCATGTGGCTATGCCTCATCCTCTGGGTATACATGGCCGAGCACGAGGATGAGGAAGAGGACGCGATAATGAACAAGAATAGATTTATTTTTGCTTCTCTTCTCATTTCCTTTTTGTTTTTTAAGCATTGGGATATTGCTTGTTTGAAGCTTAGGGGATTTAGTTAGTTTTGAAACTTTTTGTTGCTTTCTAAGTAGATCTTTCATTCCCATTTGTATTTCTTGTAATAAAAAAAACACCTTTGTATTTTCGAGTTCATTTATGCAATTTTTCACTGTTATCTAATTTCCCACTTTCTTGAGCCATAAAAAAAAATTTGTTTGTTACTTGCATAATCTGACGCATTCGAAGAGTATATAGGCTGCTCACTTTTTAAAAGATATATGAGAAACCTTGAGTGAAACATAAATACGATGGATACCGTTGTAACACTCTAAATCCCCAGATTACGCTAGATCGATTTCAGTACCCTTTATACTGAAACCTTAAACTTAAGCTTTAAAGTAGCCTAGAGTAGTTTACCTAGCAGTCAACACCGTCTTAAACACAAACTACGTAGGGTGTCGATGAATATAAGTGAATGATCTAGAGTATTTGAAAGATACATGCTTTACTGTAAGAAAATAGGGAATGCACCAACTAAGTTAGGCGACCCTTACCCGGTAACTTAATCCAATGGATGTAGTACCTACATGATACAACATATAAACCCGTTGTCGGTTGGTTCAGAGGTGTCTGGTACTGAACTTGGTAGGGTTTACTACGGCCCGGTCCCCCGCAACTTGCAATTGGATGAATTAAAGGAGGTTACCCCATTTATGTTCCAGAACCTCATGCTTAAAAGGATCATAATCACTAACCGACTACTCTACTATGTGCGTGTAAAGATAAAGGGCTTAATGTGATTTCGCTAGAATGAAAACAGGTGAAATTTAGTGAAAAGGATTAGGTTAAGGTATAATGGCATGGCTGGAATTGGTCTGCATAATGGGGGGTGTTTAGTGTTATTACCGTATCTTTTGTGTTACGTTGAGCTCAAGTTTCCGTAAGAACATTGGCAACCTCTTACGATTCGAATCACATCATGAATTTGAATTTAACATGTGCCTTATTGGTTTTTATACTGACTTTATTGCTTGAGGATAAGCAAAGTTTCAAGCTTAGGGGAGTTCGATAACACGAAAAGATATATCATTTCCGCATGATTTACATAGATTAACTTTTTTATTCTTCGTTTATTATGTCATATTTATCTCTATTTGTAGTATTTGCAGTATATTTGAGGTACTTAGCTTTTACAAGGCATAAATGAGAAAAGGAAGAAAAACAATGGAGAAATGAAGAAGAAATGGACATTTAGCAGTACTTTAGAGCATTTTGCACCAGAAGGTGTCCCGCCCGGCACAACTTCAAGATATGTCCCCCTCGGCACACTTTATGTTATGACTGGGGAAGCTTCAGGATATGTCCCCCATGTCACACACACATGACGCTCTCCATGACTCACATAACTGTTACAACATTATCTCCATGAAGCGGACATAACGGATGGTTGGTGGATTCTTCTCCACGATAGAAGAACGAGAATCCATGATACAACTCCTATTTTCACTCACGCTTAGAATCTATAAAAGGAGGAGTTATCAACATTGTTCGGGACCATACTTTTGCACCATTTTCATTATTTTCTACGTACTGTAATTGCTCTTGATTTCTAGTTTTTGCAACTTTACTGTTATTTCCAGTTTCATAGTTTTTAGTACTCCATTTTCCAGTTTATATAATTCTCGTAAGCATAAAAAAACCCGCATCGTTAGAGAAGATTTCTCCACATCAGAGGGATACTGCAACCTTAGTTTTTTTCATAGCTTCCAGAATTTGTTAGGTACGTTTATTTAATTCAAGATATTTTGTACAAGTCAATGCTGCCGGCTTATGGAGGATACACACTGCTCAGATTTATTGCTTCAATATTTAATTTCAGGTTCCTATTTTAAAGTATAATTTATTTATTCTTACCATGCATGCGTTATTAAATTTATGTTTTAATTTTATGCTATCCTGTAATAAAACTATGTCTGGCTAAATTCCCTAATACCGGTATGTAAATATTAACCGAAGGGATTCGGTAATTAATTGGCATTAATATCTTTTTACAAAAACACTTTCTGGTTTTAATTTCCAATTTGGATATTTAATTGTTTTTGTACGAAAGTAAAAGACAGTCTAAGGTTAAAATCAACAGAGCGAGAGTTTGAGGTTTTAACCAGATAGTGGTTATTAAACATTAATTTTAAAAATAGCGAGAGTGCTTTAAAATTAATTGGACTCTAATTGTTTTCAAAAAATACTTTTAAATTTTAAAATGAAACAGCGGGAACGCTCATTTTGAGTTTAATAATATAACCTGAATCTATAAAATGAAAGTGTGAGATGAGGGTTTTTAAATAAATAGTTTCCACTGGAACAATGTTTTAATAATGAAAATAAATGCCAATGACTTATTGAATCCCTGAAGTTGACAAACTACATATTAATGTCTCGTTATTTATTATTAGATTTTAGTTAATTCCCGATTAAACCCAAACATCCAAATTTTATAATTAGCCTTAACTTTACACAGTAACCCTAAGATAACAGTAGTTTGACCACCAGTCCTTATGGGTTTGATGTCTTTTAAAACTACACGATAGACTGTGCACTTGCAGTCACTACACCCGAAAAACTCATAAAGTCGCGATCATGGAGTTCCTTGATAGCAAAGTTGTAATAAACTTGTTAGGTATTTAATTTTGATGATGACAACACCTAATATAAAATGATATCCAGTGAAGTCCTCATTTATTGAAGATAGATAAAGCGGTCGAAGATGCTCAAATGTTTTTATCAAGATATCCTCATGAACCAAGATATCATTTGAAGATGCTTTTGAAGATCAAGACATCTCTTTGAAGTCAACATTATGGTCAAATGAGATTCAAGTGAAGACTTAAGTTTCAAGTTTCACCGATGGTTTTTCCTCTCAACTATCTGATGGTGATACTCAACTTAAAGATATCTTAAGCCTCAGATTTGTGAAAGAGAGGAAGTGTGGAAGCTCGCCTAGTTATTTCCATTTGAGTGACCAGTGTCTAATGAAGGTACAAAGGTACTTCTAGAAATACTAAGGCAAAATTACACACATTAAGAACCTTTAGGAACCATATCATATTTTATTTAAACATCCTAAATTGTTTTTAAGGCCTAGTCAACTGATTATGGGATTATCTGGTCAATTGAATGACTTTTTAATAGTCGAGCTAAACCAGTAAAATCTCTTATTTGATTTGGGGGATTATATTAGGAAGTCTTTATTTGGTTCGTGAGTTTCGCAAAGAAGAAAAACTCACCTTTGGTTTGTGAAGATCATCCATTAAAATATCCACACCAGTTCTTAAACTCAACCTGGTTAAAAGCTCTATCAATTTGATATTAGCTTGTGTAAAATCTCACCTTGATTCCTTAGTGTAGCCTGGTGTAAAAGATCAGTTGGTTTGAGATAAGCTTGTGCAAAATTTCATCTTGATTCGAAGGTTAACCCGTGTATAACCCCGATTTAGTTAGGAGGATAACCAACTTAAAACTCCATCTCATTTCGGAGGATAGCTATTCTAGACTGGCCCGACAGCTTGAATGGGCCCAGTCTAAACCTTTCTTTTGGTATGGCCTGCACGTCCATAACCGAACCGTCCGCTCTCTGTTGGGAAATATCGACCCTTTTTCCATCCTAAGCCAGCACTAGCCTAGGATGACCGACGAGCATCTCTCATCCTGCCCGACATCAAAGTCGTGCAGGCTACCATGAACCGACTAGAGAGATGCCCGTAACTTCCCCCTCTTTGGAATCAACGGCTAGTTATGGGAACATTTGCCCAGTTTGACCAAGTCCTAGCAGTTACCTGATTTTACGGACCCGCATATCTAGGCGTAAAATCAGGAACCAATGGCCATGTGCCAGGGGCATTATATAAACCCTCACGCCTGTGAGGGCCAAATATCGAATATTTACTATTCACCACCAATACCTTAATACTTTGCTTGTATCTACTTGTTCCCACTCTTACTTGATCGTCGAAGTGCCTTGCAGGTGCAACACACTTTTTTCCTCCTCGATATCACAACCCAACTATAGATCATCTTTCGGCCACTTCACAGGATCTGATCAACCGGTAAGATCAGTGGTGTCGTCTGTGGGAAACTGCTCTCCCCATCTTTCTTTCCTTGAAATTCAAAGATCAAAGCAACTTTTCAAGATTCCCTTTCACTAATCATGGCCGACCATGAGGATCTCCATCTGCCCAGAAAGGTTATTCTTTCCACTACTCATAAAATCTACGGAAGTCAGGAACATCCTCACCTCGAGGAAAACCTGGGTTTCCGAGATTGACACGCTGCGTATCCAGATTCAACTGACGCCCAACGCGGCGAAGACCAATTCTTAGACAAGGGACGCCCCAAGAATATCACCGAGGAACTGCCAGAAATCATGCAACCAGTTCCCATCCCTCTCAACATGATCCGGCCATGGAATCATTGCTCGCTGCTATCAATCAGACCAATGCCCTCATCCTACAACAGAATCAAAGGATCTCCTCCTCGGAGAACCTGACGATGAAACTCCTCCAGTATATCGCCACCTAAGTGTGGCCTTTAACTAAGAAGGGAGAGGAGAGACGTTTCTTTCTTCAAGAAACATAATCGCACACCTTCTGTGAAAGATCAATACTCCCCTTCATCCAAGAAGAGGAAAGACAACTGTCAAATTGACCGCACTCGTTTGCCTTCTCCCGAACCAAGACAGAAGCTGAGGAGTCCCTCCCCCCGATGAGGCCGCGAAGATCGACGGGGCAAAAATTATCACTCCCCTTCTCCATCCCCAATAGATAGTGAAGACGACAATCCCCATGGTCCGTTATCAAGGGAAATCACAGAAGCCCTACTCCCTGTCGGCCTGGAGAAGCCACCTCCGTTAGGAACCTACGATAGAACAACAGACCCCAGAGAGGAGTCGGAGGGGCCATCAAATGCAGGTTGTTCCTAACCACTCTCAGGAAGGGGGCAATGTCTTGGTACAAGAGTTTCCCGGACGAATCCATCACCTCCTGGAAGCATCTCGGGAGGATATTTCCGAGGCACTTCACCGCTTCTTGTCGTCACTCAAAATCGGAGGCTTCGCTCGAAGCAATCATCCAGGGCAGAGACGAGTCTCTGTGGGCATACATTGAATGCTTCAACAAGGAAGCATCCCGGGTCTCAATGACCGACAACATGAAGAAATATCTCCTCGAGCGCGGGCTCCAACCCCACAATGACTTTGCCAAAGCTGTGGGCATTGAGACACGGCCACGCTCGACTCCCTCCTCCTCAAGGCCCAGCCGTACATCCAGTACGAGGAGAAGGAAACATCAAACAGCGCCAGGGAATCAAGGCACGAAGAGAGTTCCAAATCCACGAAGAACAACGATCCCTCGACATCCCGTCAGGGAGAAAAGAAACAGGAAGACAAGTCCCGCGATTCCAAGGACTACAAGGGGCCAACCGGTCATTTTCATTACTACACCCATATGACAACCTTAAGGGAGAATATTCTTTCTGAATGCACCAATTCTAAATTTAAGCAAGTCGGGGTGCACTTCCCCTGACAAACACCGTCCAAACCGGGAATTGACAAGAGCAAATATTGCAGGTTCCACAAAAGTCACGGGCATAACACAGAGGATTGCATTCATCTCAAGGATGCAATCGAAATATGGATTAGAGACAAACACCTTAAGCAATACAAAAAGAAGGAGGGCGCCCGTGAAGAAGCACTTGAAACCAAAAACATCGAGGAAGGGAAGAAGTCCCCTGATATCGATGCTATTCCGTTCTCCATGACTATCTCGCAGCCGGGAGATTTCTATTACCCGTACATGGAGAATGCCCCCCTGTACTTATCCTCCCATAGTTCTTGGGAATCTTTCCCCGCAACCATGGTCATCTCTGATGGAGGATTCAACAGGCACATGATTGGGTCGGTAAAGAGGAGATTTGACCAGCACATTGACGCCAACTCAGATATGGACGCGGCTCTCCTCCCCCCCCCCCCTTCTACAAAGAGGAACTACCGGGAAGAGCCCCGAATTCTACCATCCCACTACCCGTGAGAGCTTGCATGGCAATTTTGATGTGTGACACATATTGGTTGATCAAGGCAGCTCGGTGGATATCATGTACGCCCAACTGTTCACCACTTTGCAGCTGAATGAAAGCCATCTGACCCCGTACATGGGATCAGATCACTAGGGCATCAATGGAGCCAGCCTGAAACCCTGGGGATATGTCGAACTGATCGTTACCTTCAGGAGAGGGGTAACATCCAGAGCCATCAAGACCTAATTCCTGGTGGTAGATTTCCCGTCTCTCTACTAGTGCATCTTCGGGAGACCCACTCTCGCCGAACTCATCGTGGTTCCTTCTACCGTGCATCTCAAAATGAAGTACTACACTGCTGAAGGCTTGGTCGCCACCCTCCACAGGGACATCTAAGCAGCAATAAGGTGTTTTGAAGCTTCATCCAAGGGCCTCAGTTCCATCAGCGTTCAACCTTGAACGACCACCGGAGCCACATTGCCCTCCAGCTCTGAGGAAGTCAAACCACTACTGAGGGTCGACACCATTGACCTCGACAACCGCTTCTCCAAGGAAGATTGTGTCGAGTAAAGAAGAAAGAGAAAGGAGCCTATGGTCGAAGGCGAAGATTAGACCCCTCAGCTGATCGTGACGAACTCTCAAGTCACGCACGACCTATCCTGGATGACGACTTCGAGCTAGTTCCCCTAGGAGAAGATCCCACCAGAGGAGTGAAGATTGGAGCAGACCTCCCTGACCTGGAAAAAAGATAACTCAAAGCTTGCCTAAGGGAGAATGCTGGTCTGTTCTCCTAGAGTGCGGCCAAGATGCTCAGATTAGATCGAGAAGTTTCATGCCATCACTTTACTATAGATCCTTCCCTCAAGGAGGTCGCACAGTGCAGAAGAAAACAATCTTCCGAGAAAGCGAAGGCAACAGAACTAGCTGTAAAAGACCTCCTAGAGGCACATTTTATTTCTGAAGCCCAGTACACAACCTGGCTCTCAAATGTAGTTCTTGTGAAAAAATATAATGGAAAATGGCACATGTGAATTGATTATACTGATCTCAATCGGGCTTTCCTGAAAGTTGCTTATCCCCTCCCGAATATTGACAAACTGGTCAACAACTGGGCCAATTTCAAATTGCTATCGTTTATGAATGCATACTCTGGTTATAACCAAATCCCAATGACAAAAACGGACAATAAATATACCACTTTCATGACCGAGTCGGGCAACTATTACTACAATGTAATGCCCTTTGACCTGAAAAATGTGTGCGCTATGTATCAGTGCATGATGAACAAAGTTTTTCGCAACGAGATAGGCGATATGCTCGAAGTCTATATGGACGACATGATCGTCAAGTCCACCGAAGAGCTCGACCATGCCTCCAACTTAAAGAAAGTGTTCGAGCAGGCTCGAAAGTGCTGAATGCGATTCAACCCACATAAATGTACATTTGGCGTATGGGCAAACAAGTTCCTCAGATTCTACCTAACAGAGCAAGGCATCAAAATAAACCCCGAAAAATGTCGGGCATTTTCCAAATTTCCGACGCCCACCTCGAATAAATCCATCCAGATCTTAAACGACATGCTAACTTCACTCTCTCGATTCGTGGCAAAGTCCGCCTAGCACACGCTTCCCTTGTTCAAACTCTTGTGCAAGGAAGCTTCCTTCGAATGGATGCTCGAATGCGAGAAAGCCCTCACTCATTGAAACCGAGCGCTTTAGCAGCCACCCATCCTTTCTCGGCCCGAGAAAGACGAGGTCCTCTACCTCTATCTGGTTGTTGCCTCCGAGGCAACAAGCGTTGCACTGATTAGAGAGACTCCATTGGGACAAAGGCCAATTTACTTCACGAGCAAGGCCCTGAAGGTCCCAGAGGCAAGATATCAACAAATCGAAAAAATAGCTCTAGCCCTCGTTAATGCAGTGAGGAGACTCAAACACTACTTCTTGGCCCATACCATAGTCGTCCAAATGGATCAGTCAATAAAGCAGCTTCTCGGAAGGCTAGACATGGACGGCAGAATTATGAAATGGTCGTTGGAGCTCTCTGAATTTGATATCTAATACGAGAGAAGGAAAGCCCTTAAGGAACAAGCCTTGGGCGACTTCATAGCTAAAATGATCTTGCCTGCAGATCCTGACAGATCACATCGCTGGATAATCTTCGTCGACGGTGCCTCCAGTTTGACCATAAGCGGCGCTAACATCATATTAGAAAATAAGGAAGGGACCCTAATCGAGGACTCCCTCTCTCTATCTTTTTCGACCTCCAATAATTAGGCCAAATACGAGGCGTTCCTCACGGGCTTACGACTGGACGAAGATCTGGGAGCCGAGGAAGTAAAAATATTCACCGACTCTCATCTGGTCGCTTCTCAAGTCCGAGGAGAATATCAGGTCAAAAAAGACCAACTCGCTGAATATTGGGCCCTGGTCCAGGAGAGGAAAAAGAAATTTAAATTTGTGGACGTACAACATATTCCCCGTGAGCATAACACCCACACAAATATCCTATCTAAGATGGCAAGCACGAAGAGGAAAGGGGGGAATAAGTTAGTGATATAAGAAATCCTTCCTTGACCAAGCACTTAGAAGCCCCCTACCTTAGAAGTGTTTGCCACCGGGGACAAAGATTGGTGGATCACCCCCGTACACGATTACCTCACCAAGGGAAAACTCCCTGAAGATCCGAAAGAAGTGGTCGTTGTCAGGCGAAGAGCTTGCTCGTACGTTTTGGTCGAGCAAAAAATTTACAGGAGAGGATTTTCCATTCCCCTTCTCAAATGTGTCGACTGAAGCGGGGAAGATCATGTCTTACTCAAAATCCACGAGGGCATCGGCGGCCAACATCTAGGTGGAAGATGCCTCGTGAGAAAAGCTTTGCGAGCAGGATATTATTGGTCCACCATGTAGCACGACACAGAAGAGGACGTGAAAAAATGTGACAAATGCCAACGACAGAGACATGCATTTGGCACCACCTAACGAGCTTAAATCCCTATCCTCTCCCTGGCCCTTTGCCCGTTGGGGAATGGATCTCCTCGGCCCTTTCGTGGTTAGAACCAATTAGAACAAATATTTGATCGTAGCCGTCGACTACTTCACCAAATGGATAGAAGCCGAAGCTTTGGCCAAAATCACCACCCAAAACTTCCTTCGCTTCTATAAAAGAAATATCCTTACTCGGTTTGGCATCCCACAAGCGATAGTCATCGACAACGGGACTCTGTTCACAAACCACACCTTTTAGGAATTCGTCGCAAAACTAGGCACCACCCAACACTTTGCCTCTGTCGAACATCCCCAGACAAATGACAAAGCTGAATCTGCAAACAGAGTAATACTCAAGGGTCTGAAGAGAAGATTGGATGAAACCAAGAAAAGATGGGACGAGGAGTAACATAGTGTACTATGGGGATACCAAACAACTGCTCATTCATTAACCGGGGAGACCCCTTTCCGAATAGCTTACGGGATGGAGGTCATCATTCCCGTAGAAATTGAAGAACCTTCCAGGCGAATCAAGGCTCCTCCAGACGAGGATATGAATGATGTCGCCCTTCAGGAGGAACTGGATCTAGTGGAAGAAATCAGAACAGGAGCGGCCCTACGAGAGGCATCGCTCAAACAAAAAATAGCCATGTGCTACAACGCCAAGGTCATACGACGAGAGTTCGAGGTCGGCAACCTTGTCTTAAAGAGAAATCACAAATAATCTCGTGACGGAAAGCTCACAGCAAACTGGGAAGGCCCTTATCGCGTCTACGCAAAAATGGGGACTGAAGCGTATTACTTGGAAAACCTACAAGGGGGATAACTCGTTTGATCTTGGAACACTAAAAAGCTAAAACAATATTACAATTAAAAACACTGAGCAGTCGACGAGTTTGGTTGACAAGACAAACTCACCCAGGCCCGACCACGCGTGCATGCTTAGGCACAAGCATAACACCCAAAATATTCAGAAGGGAAGTTCACCCCGCCAAATCCAGGTCCTCGTGCTCCATAGTCCTCGTGCCACGATAGTATCACGCCCAACTCGCGATGGGAAGTTCACCCCGCCAAATCCAGGTCCCCCGAAACGAGATATGAGTTTCAGCCCATGCCCGGTATACCCCTGGCCGTTTGATCAGTTTTCCCACACTGAAAAACATACGAACCAAACGAGCAAATCCCCTCTACAAACTCTTAACAAAATAAAAAATGTCCTAAATGGGCAAGTTTGTCAACGAACATGCAAACAACACAAGTTAAATATTCGAAACAAATGACCATCATGGTCGGAAAATTAACGAGACGACCACTTGGTCTGCTAGTGTGCGAATATTACAACAAAGAGGCTTTTAACGCCCCATCCAAAAAAGAATAAATTTATGGACAGAGACCACACTTGTTCGAAAGTTACATAAATGGGAAATATCCCGAAGAAACAAAAATACAACAATACAGATCGCAGGCCAGAATAAATAGAACAATCAACCTCCAACTTCTTCTTCAGCGACGGGCGACAGTTGGGCAGGACCCCTGGCCGACTGAGCAATGAACTCCTTGAGATAGTCAGGGACCAAAATCTTACTGGAATCCACTTAATAGTTGACCCCCACTCCTGAGGTGTTGAGCTCAACACCGGGGTTTAACACGTGCATATGCTTTACAGCGTGTTCGAAGCTCCCTCGGTAGCAGCCTGAGCGTCATCCACAACCAACTGAAAACAAGCAATGAGTTCCTCGGAGTCTTTAGATCTATGGTGTCCTCTGGCTCGTCTTTAGTGGGCGTAATCTCAGCAGTCAGGCCACCACCTTTTCCTCAAGGTCTTCTTCTCGAGCAAGAGGACCATGCGTTCCTCGGAGAGCCTCCCTGATTCTTTGTCAAACACACTTCCAGGCTTTTTCTTCCTCAACCCCGACCTTCTCGCTCGTATCCAGCTTGGCCTGAAGATTCTTCATCTCATCCTCCTGAGAGGAACTTCCCTCAGTATAGGCGACCACCATCTCCAGGATCTGCATTAAACCGCCAAAATCTTGCGCCAACATCGCCCTCTTCTCTTGACGGCCCATTCCCTTAAGATGAAGGGATTCGGCCCGGGGAAGACAGAGAGTTACTCCCTCGAAGAAAGTCATTTCCAGCCAGCAAGGGGGTAGGTTGTACGTTCCCTTCCCCTTTTCCCAGTCAGGTCGATGCTCCCCTTGGGACACGACTTCTTCACTTTCGAGGAAACAACAGCAGGAGAAAGAGCGACCGTAGCTTTGGTCGATGACGAGTCGCCTGACCCCCAAGGCAGGAGCATCCCCCGAGCCATTCTGTGCATCTTTTGAGCCCTCCTCGCTCTGGAAGCAAGAGTCTTGGCTAAGCTCTCTTGAGCGGGATTCATGTTATCTACAAACCAAATAAAAAGAAACATAGTTAGTAAACGAGGAGTCAAATAAAGGACAACCACATACTACTATTTAAAAAAATATATACCCAAGTATTTAATGGGGTCCCCGCTCTGAGGAGTTCTTTAATGACTACGAGGCCCGACTCCTATACAGGCTCCCCGTTCTTGTCGATCACTAGCCTACCTCCCATGCCGACCTGCTGAACGTGAGGGATCTAAGCCACGAATGCAGTCAAGACAATGAAGCTCTCCAGGTCATCGGCTCGAGCTCCCCCTCCCTCCAGACATATGAGCCCAATTCACTATCAAAATGCTTCCTCATCCACTGGAGCAGGAACTTGTAAACCAGTTTCACAACATGGTCTCCTAGCTCGTTCAGGCGGGGAGTACCATCCTCATTATGCGCCGGCACGGTCCTGAAGACGTTCAGCATCTCCTTGCTCGAAGAAGGCTACATCAATATGTATTTGTCTTTGAAGTGGCGGACAAACTCCAATAAGCTTTAAACAGCTTCCTGTTGCCTTGCTTCAGGGAAACCCATCCCCATTTACCACTGACCTTGCTCATCTGGAGATTGAAGCAGTAGAAGAACACGGAGCGGTGGCCCCTATCTTCAAGTAATCGTAAACTATTTCGAGCTCTCGCACGAACGCGATGTCGTTCAGGTGCAGTTGGGAGGGAGCCACACACAGTGCCTGTATACGGCCACCTCAAAATCAGAGAAGGGGAGCCGAAGACCCATTTCCCAAAATACGATGTCATACATGGGAATCCGCCTCCTATCATATTTCGAGCAGATTCTGCTCTCTTTTCCGGGGATGTATAACGACCGTTCTCCTTGGTCCCCCTCCTCGTGAGTATACACATATGTAAAAACGTCCTCCCGATGCTCAAAGAAATACGAGGGCCAGTCCCAGGGATTGTTCGTGACCCAAGCCCGCGGATCCTCTTCGTCCCAAGGGGGAAACGTGAAACCTTGACCAGCGGAGGTCATCTCCTTATCGCCACCCCCTGTTTGCTGCTCCAATTGATGTCTGCACATCCCCATAAATCTCCAAAAAACAAAACTGCTCGACGAGTTACTCGTCTCATCTGAAGAACTTCTCAAAGATTGTGTAAACTCGCTCGAGAGATCAACCCGGGTGTTGTCAACCATAGTACTTGAAAAGCAGAGGAAAAAGATGAGCTCAACATCAATGCCAGAACCACCCTTCCATAGCTAATCAAGCGAAAGGGCGTTGGGAAACGAGGATCATGTCCCCAACCAGAACCCTCCACTAAGGCGCATAAACAGGCATAAATTACAGAAAACAACCCTAAGTCCTAAGGGCCCATCTACGACACATCACGAAGTGCCCGGGGGGATTCCACGGCAGCTCCGGCGATTCTAAACTACAAAAATGCCACCTACCGCCAACACTCCCAAATGACATCCTCACAAACGAACCCAAAACCCTAGCCGCATGCATCTCTAGAAAGAAATGGCGAAAATGTGATACATTGAAAGCAAACAACGGTGGAAACCTGAAAAATTACTAGTTAATAGAAGAAGAAAGGATGGAAGTAGCAGCTGCGAGCGATAAATCCCAAGAAACAATGATGGTCAACGGTCGAGCTATTACGAGTAGTTAAGAGAGAAGACGAAAAATGATAAACACCCTGCTCCTCTCGTATTTATAGCTGAGGCCATCCATGCGTGCGAGATACGCAACTGGGAGACCCTAGCATCGTCATTATTACACCCTAGCCCCTAGGTTATCATTGCACCGCTTTATTAGCACGCTACCCAAAACATGCTACCCTCTTCAAGTTCAAATCTCCCAACGTCCAACTCTCATCTCCCCGCGAAAAAGACGCAACGGGAAACACTCATTTCCCTGCAAGACGCGCCCA